>OX596010.1:70428341-70816751 GCA_951394025.1 Heteromyza rotundicornis | reverse complement strand
TGGAAATACCATAAAATTGGAAAATTTTAAATAAAATTAATAATTATTTTTGATTTTTTTCTTTTATTTAAAATTATCTAAGCTTTAAAAAAGTATTTAAAAAAATTTAAAAAAAAATGGAATTTTGTCCGAAGTATTTCATTTTTTTCACATCCTCTCATCACTCCACATTCAATAGCTGCAATCGAAAATGAACCCTTATCATGAATCCAATTTCAAGAACGTGTCTTAAGGACCAAAGGTTCCACTACACCACTACACACCTATTCAATGAACAAATGGCGATGCAGCATCTCTCATCAACGCACCCTCCAAAATCTCAAGCAGATCAAGCCGCAATGTTCCCCATATGATGAGAGGTCTTGTCGCTATTCGCTATGTCTCTTGCTTTATTGTCTTTTCTGCTCTTTTGCCATATTTGCACAATTCCAAGTTTTACCAAGCGAAAACCAAATTTGGAAAAAAATTTCACTTTCTTCCACACAAAAAATACACATGCATACGAAAGCATTGATTCATTTAGCAAGTTTTAATGGTGTTGTTTTTGTATACGCATTGCAACAATTTTACAGCAACAACATAGCGAGCTTAAACAATTTATTCTTCTATACTCGGTAACAGCGAGAAAGAGTTGAAAATTATGAAAACGAAAGTTTATTCGATTTTTTCTTTTGGCTTGACGACGTTGTGTTGTTGTTGTCGTTGCCCTTTATAATATTTCTTTTCACAATTTTTGTAAATTGCATTTTCAACTTTGACCTTTGCATAAACGAAATTGGCATGCAATTGTTTTTGTCACAGGGTCAGCTTTCAGCTTTTCTCAACAATTAAACTTTTTAAAGTTTGTTTTTGTTTTACAAAACGACTTTAATGTTGTTTAAATTTATTATCTCACACTTTCAATTGTAACTTTTTTTTTGTTTAATTGAATTATTTTACAGTATTCTGTGCTTTTTGCAGCTCATCCGATTTCTGCGATTCTTCCAACCGTCCAATGCCGATTTCTCAAAAAAACTGAAATGAAATGACTTTTCTCAATTTTGTTTTGACTTTTGAGAAAAACATAAATAAACAGCAAATTGTCAAAAACAGCTGTGATGCGGTGTTACCAGATTGGCGTTTTTGGGACCCAAACGGCTTTCGCACAGTTGACAAATAAACACCACACAAAAGTTTACACAATTCCACACAAAATTTAAAATTATCGCAACAAATATCACTTTTCACGAGCCATTAAAAAAATCTAAATGAGATAAATCTCACAAGACTGGACAAAATTTGGCGTTCGGACAATTTCTATATCAAAATTATTTTTTTACCGGTTGAATTTTTCATTTATTTTTTGTTGAAGAGGCAGTGTTTTCGAGGTTAATTAGGTCAAGATTATTTTTTTAGAGCCTATTTACACTATCATTTCCATGACGAAAAATCTGATAAAGAGCTAATAAGAACTGCGGTAGTGAAAACGGGATAGACAATTTTGCACCGAAAATACATACAAAAAACATAAAAGGCGGCAACTCCATTCTTTGTTTATTTTCATTTTCATATAAGAACTGTCACATTTCCGTATGCCCAGGTCAGTGTAAATTCTAAAAACGGAATGCAAATGCCTGTCTAAATAGGCTCTTTTAACCGCTTATTAAAGTCGCTATTCGTTGCAGAAAAATTTGTACAAAACTACTGGCAACACATTCGGATTTCGGAAAAAATCTGGCAGCACTATGCCTGAATTGAAAACAACGATTTTTTATTTCGCAAAGTTTCCAATTGTCAATTGGAATTTCGAATTAGCAAGATGTTAAGGAAAATAATTACAAACTTGTCATCGAAAACTATACGAGATACAACGAAGCTACACATTAAACTTGTCACTACAGCCTCTGCAAATAAGGAAAAAGTGGTGCCGGTTGCTAGTGAAAGGATTCGTGAACGAGCGCCGGGAATATTTCCAACCTACACGTTGGAAGAAAGGGGAAAGATTTTGGATATTGTCAATAACAAAAGTTTGGACGAGCTGTTGAGGTAGGTGTATTTTGTACTTGGACGGATAACTCTGTATTAAATTGCCCGTTCTTATAGTTATGGAGTGTCCAAAGCACGTGCAAATAAACTGCATGCTTGGAAAAATCGCCATGGACCCTTGCAAGATCTTCAAGACATTCTTCTGGTTGAAGGTTTTGGTTTGAAAATAGTGGAGAAGTTCTGCCGCAGCTTGCTTGAGGAGCCCGTGACTAAAGCCGGTAAATCGATTAAAGGAATTGAAAGGAATTACTGAATTGTTTCAAAAAACTTTTTGCAGCTCCTCCGAAAGCACAGCGTGCCCGTACAGCGCCATTTATCATTCCCAGTCTTGATGCGGATCACCAGCCGCTGATACGGTCATGCGTGTCGCTTCGTATTGGCGTCTCGAGTGTATCTTGGGCGCGTCTGGAACTATCACCGGACGAGGTGCCCAACTCACCCTGCTTACTCACGCACTGGGAGCATCACGATATTATTGAAAAGAAAATGCATTTGAACGATTTGGTGCAGCGATGCTTGTATCTGGACCACCTGATACCCGATGCGGATTGTTATCTTTTCGAGAGTCCACAAACAGCCCAGGTGAACAATAATCCCGGTAATGCCGATCAGCAAAATATCAGCATTCAAAAGGCCCAAATCACGGCGGTGCTGAGCTATTCGCTGTGTGCCCGTGGCAGGAGGCACGTGGAGTCGTCAACAGACGCAGAATCAAAGAAAGGACATCAGCAAAATATCTTCTATCTGCGACGTTTCCTTACGGCGCGTTTATTTAATCATCTCATTGGCACCGAGCGTGTCTCCTCTGAAAACACCATACTCAACCTTATGCGCACTTACTACAATACCGAGGACCAGCAGGATTTCCTACAAGATCACTCAACGAATGCTGAATCACTTGATCCGAGTGCCCGTTTGACGTTTCGTGGTAATGTGCAATTTCCGTATCATTTGCGAGAAATGTTTTCGCGTGCCGAACGATATCATCGTGAATTCCTCGGACAAGCGTTACTTTTGAATTTGGCCTTTGTGCGGCTAGTGCTGTTGCAGGATCCTGAAAGTATTTCGGTTGTTTCGCGTAATTCGAATAAGAATAAGACTGAGGTGGAAGAATAGAAATACAAAACAGTTAACTGTGGAAATTTGTTACGTAGATTTACGGTTGTTGAATGTTTGAAATCTTTGTTTAAAAGTAATAAAAAAATTTGACCATTTTGCAGTAATGTTACGATATTTTTCCATAATTTTTCGAGTAGTTATCGATGATTTTTCGATATTGATAACTTTTCGAAAATTTTTCGATTTTTTGTCAATAGTTTTTCAATCATTTATCTATACTTTATCAAAAATTTTACATATCGATAATTTTTCAATATTCAATCGATAATTTTTCAATATTTTATCGATAATTTTTCAATATATATCGATAATTTTTCAATATTTATCGATAATTTTCATCTCACTTCATGCCCATAAGCATATTTTTAGGTTTCGATTTTTTGTATGAATTAAAATTAAAAGATATTTTCATTTAATTTAAAAAAAAAAAAATTTCAAAACCAATTTTAGATCGCACCAATGCGAAGTTCCGCAGGAACCGCGGAACTTGCTCATACATGTTTATTAAAAAGGTAATATTCGAATAAAAAAGATTTGTTTGTGGTAAAAAATTTCATAAAAACAAATGAAAATGTGTATCTTTTATAAATTTTGTTGAAGGCCTGCGCACACAGAGGCGTTATTCATGCCGCAGGTGGTTTCCAAATAAATTTTGTCAAAAATCATTGTTTTTTCGAAAATAGAGCGTTTTTTACAGCCTGTTTCCATAGCAATACATTAAATAACAAACATAAAAAGCCAGTTTCAGAACCATTTCGAATCAGTTTGAAAAAAAACTTTTTTACTATATCCATAGTAAAAAATAATTAACAAACAAAATAGTCAGTTTCAGAACCATTTCAAACAAACTTTTTGGTTTCCATAGTAATATAATAAATAAAAAACAAAATATACTGCTGCGAAATTGCTGCCAGTGTGAGACACTTTGCGTTTTCGAAGCTAGATTTTTTAAATATCGAAATGGTTCTGAAATTAGATAGCGAATATCGCCTCTGTGTGCGCAGGCCTTAAAAAGAACACACTATCGCATTTCAAGAAACATTTTTGAGCAAGTTCCGCACCGGCGGCGGAGTTTCGCGTTAGTTTGTGTGGGGCCTTGATGCAAATTCGTAAAGTTGAACATTTTCACTTGTCCAAAAATGTACTATCCCACTATCGTAGTGGATATTTGGACATTTGATATTTACCTAATCTGACACTATACATTTGTCGCAGAAATGTAAAAATTTTATTTTTCGCTGCAGCAGTTTTGATTTGGCACAGGGCCTTTTTTAATTTTACAGTAAATTTGTTTTTACCTATCTGGTAACACTGTGACAGAACCACCTTCCAGTAAAATCGCAGAATTCGTGAACGTGGAATTTTTGGAAACCCTTTGCATTTGTGTTGGGAAAAAAACACGTCAAATTAAAAACTGCAAATCCACGAAAAATCAGTGAAAAATCATATAATTAAGCAAACAATTGGATTAAGGAAGAAAGAAAACTGTCAAGATTCCTACCGCAATTTGGAAGAAGAACGGCAATAAGAAAATTGCTTTTTTTGGAAGGAAGTGCATACGACCAACGGAAACGACAAAGGCAATTATTGGGACAGCACTAAGTGGCCACAGTTGTTGCAATGTCCAATTCAGGAACAGGACCCAATAAGCAAGAAATCGAGGCAGTTTTCAGTCGTTTGAGAGCCCAACCAGCGAATAAAGTGAGTCATTGTTGTTGGCACAGTTGGGATAGTGTGCGGACAGGGGTAACAACCTTTAAGTCGAATGTCCCTGAACTGAAGTGGTTTCGACTTCAAGCAAAGGCACAAAACCCTAAAAACTCAACTTTTGAAGGTTATGGCCCAATTTACCTTTTTTTTGTAAAGAAAAATAAGAAATAATTAAAAATACCCGCAACCCATATAAAGTAACTTCAGAACTATGACATGTCATCCATCTCTTGAAATCATTTCTAATCAGCCCCCCGCTACACCGAATATCACAACTCAAGTCATGCCTAATATCTTATCAGTTTCATAAATCACAATTGTCCATGGAAGCATTCAAATATGTAATAAAACAATTAATAAATATTTTCCAGTCATGCTTCGATTGTGCAGCCAAGGCGCCCACTTGGTCGTCGGTGACCTACGGCGTATTCATTTGCATTGACTGTTCGGCTGTGCATCGCAGCCTGGGCGTTCATTTGACATTTGTGCGCTCCACGAATCTGGACACAAACTGGACCTGGCTGCAGCTGCGCCAAATGCAGCTTGGCGGCAATGCCAATGCGGCGCAGTTTTTCCGCCAGCACAATTGCGTGACCAGCGATGCCCAGCAGAAGTACAACTCGCGAGCGGCTCAATTGTATCGCGATAAATTGACGGGCATTGCCCAGCAGGCCATGAAGGTGCACGGTACCAAGGTGGGTGGCGAGTTTGCTTCCGTTTTTCTTTACTTTTCTTTCGTTTGATTTGATTTGCAATTTGAGTTTGTTTCTGGTTTTTTTTTGTTATTTGTTTTTTTACTAACATTTTGTTTTGGGCACACTTTAAATTTTGCCTACGCCTCTTTAATCGCACTGTTCGCAGCTTCATTTGGATACCACGGCCGATAAATTGGAAGGCAATGAAAATGCTAAAACTGCCCACGAAGAAGAGGACTTCTTCGCCCAATGCACTAATGACAATAACAAGGACTCGTCGTCGCTTTTCGAGAACAACAACAGCGAAAGGAATTTGGTAAATAAGGTAGGTTTCCTTCCCACTTGCATGCTTGTTGGTTCTTTAGTTGCCTTTGGAGTTATTTTTTCATATTAATTTAATTTTACTGAAACTCCACTTGCAGATGGATGCATCTCCGAAGTCCACCACGCCCATACTCGAAGGCGAAAAGCTTGGTGCTCCCACCGTAGATTTTTTGAATTCTGTAGTGTCGCCGCCTGCGGCCACTACGGCCTCAATTGGTGCTCGCAAAATTCAACCCAAAAAATCGGGAGTAAGTCAAAGGAGAACAGCATCTTCATGAACCATTTCGATATCATTACAAATTGCAATTTTCCATTATCTTTTTAGTTGGGTGCCCGCAAAATGGGCGGTCTCGGTGCTACCAAGGTGAAAACCAATTTCGCCGAAATCGAGCAACGCGCCAATATGGCCGATCAGTGCAAGGAACCGTCCTCTGTTGTGCCCGACAAGCCGCTCACCGCCGAAGAGGAACTGGAAACGGTGGCCAGCATGCGTCTGGCCTATCAGGACTTATCGTTGCAAAAGACACGACAGGAGGCCAAGCTCAAGACCATCGATCCGGCCAAGGCGAAGCAAATGGAGCGGCTGGGCATGGGTTTCAATTTGACGGGGTTTGGTCCACTTGCAATTCGATATTTGAATGGAAATCACAAATTTGTTAAAATTTCAGCAACGTCAGTTCGCATTCCGCGCTGAGTGACATGGAAACCATTCAGCAAACGTCGGCGCCGAAAAACTCCAATTCGCAAACGAAAAGCTCAGCATTTGAGAGCGACAATTTCTTTGCCGATTATTCGCCATCGATGTACAGTGGTGGTGGTGGTGGTGGGGCTGGCGGCAGCACCAGCAGCGGCGGCGGCGGTAGCGGTGGCTTCTCATCCACTTCAAAAGCCGACAAACAGGAACTGGAAATGATGGGTTTCGAGTCAATCGAACCGATTGGCCATTCCCAGGTCATTACAATGTTTGCCGGTGCGGACGGTGACGGCCGAGGCGGCGGCGGCAAATCGTCCGCCAAGTCCTCTGCTGCTGCCGCATCCGGCTACGATAGTTATGCACGCAAACCCAGCGCTCAGCCCAAGAAATCGAGCAGCTACGATGAGGATGCGGCCCAGAAGAAATTCGGCAGTGCCAAAGGTTTCGGCTCCGATCAGTTCTTCGGCAGTCAACAGTCGTCTGTGGACAATTCGGCGAACTTGTCACGTTTTCAGGGTTCCAATAGCATCTCGTCGTCCGATTACTTTGCCGATGGCAGTACACCAACTAATCGCACTGCTGGTGGCTCAAGGGGTGAGTGAATGTCATGCCCAAATGGTCAATTGAAATCCATTCAATGTGTGTCTGTGTGTTTTTCCCCCCCTTAAGGCTACAACACTGCAGGTAATTTCCAAACGCCCGACCTGGACGATGTCAAGGAGAGCGTCCGTCAGGGCGTCCATAAAGTGGCTGGCCGCCTGAGCAACTTGGCCAACGATGTCATGTCGTCGCTGCAGGACAAGTATGGTTACTGATAGCGTTTGCCCTGATTTGATTTGATTTCTCTTTTCAACTTGTGTATGTACAATTTTGTTTTCCATTTACTGGCATTGGAACACAAAACCAAACAAAGAACGACTCCTTTCACTTCAAAAACACAAACACAAAAACAAAAACAAACAAAAAATTCCAATCTATGAAAAATTCTAAGAACAATGTTCAATATTAACGAAACTATAAGCGCCATTAAAACGTAAAGACAAAACGAATGTGTGTGTGTGTCAGGTACTCGATTTCTGAAATCGCAAATATACACCCATATGTGAAACAAAATACAAGTCTCTCCTCTATCTTACCTTAAGCAAATTGTAGAGCAATTGACCACTTTATTAAGTAGACCAATAATTGAAACAGTAGTGAAACGCGTGAAACAGGTTACGTTCATTTCTTATACAAATTCCAAAAAAAATGTTCTTTCGTTGATTTTCTTTTTTCTTTTTTTTGATTGTAGTTACATATACCTATTGTTAATCAATTGCTTCCCTTATTTACGAAATTCCAAATTGAAATTGGCGCTTTCAAGCGAACTGTTAGTAGAGCATTGTATAACATATAACACCAGTTAGTTAAGTCGTCCACGAAAATCGTTTGCATTCATTTTATTAATAAATATAAAAATATATACATAAAACGAATCGACTTTGTATGTAATGTGCACTGTTTCCTGAAACAGTCTGCGCCCTGGGTGGGTAAAGCTAATTCGAGTACGCTGATTTTAAGGCTCATTTTGTCTGAAATGGCTATAGGAAAATCTTTACTCAAACCATTTTTGGCAAAAGCGGTCGACTGGTCGAAGTTCCAGTGAGGAAACTAATGGGCCGATTTAAAATCTGTTTTCGGTTAATGATGGTTTATTTCTTTGAGAAAAAAAATTATCAGTACGGTATGGGTGCCTAACCCATGTGTTTCCAAAAACACACCCTTCTTTGGACACTTTTTTAAAAATTTAGAAAAATTTGTAAAGTTTCTGAAATGTAATAAATTGTATTGAAAAAAGTTCAAACTACAATTTTGCATATAAAATTGCGACATTTTAAATAATACGAAAATTCGCCTAATTAACTTTTTGCATAAAAAAACGTGTGTATAATTCCCAGGAAAAAAGTTATACCGGAAAATGAGAAATCGAGTAGTAATGTTAATTTAAATTGGTCAAATTTAAATTTTTTTTGTTATCAAAGGTGAATTTTGTTTGAACTCACCGATTGTCCAAAAAGGCAAGGTGAATTTTGTGAAACCATCGGAAGCTTCCCCTATGCATTTTTTTCGAAAAATTCCAACCCGGCCAAAAATGGGTTACAATTAAAAATTACAAAAAAAAAATTATTTTGGTTTTTTAATAAAAAAAATGTAATCTTCGAATTTTTTTCAAAATACCTTAATTTTTTTAAGTTTAATTTGATTAAAAAATTTGCTATAAATGTGTAAATAAAATTGAAAACTTAAAAAAAAAAATCGACATTTTTTTTTAAATTCAAATATTAAAATTTGTTTGCAAAAAATCCGACATGAACTCAGATTTTATTTCTGCGACAGTTAGGTTAGGTTAGGTTAAGCCGGAACACCGACACACTTACAATAAATAAGGTGTATTGTGATACCACATGCTTCTTGCTGCAATTATCATGGGCAAGTATATGATAAGTGCAGGGACCTACAGTTTAATGCCGGATCCGAACGGCGGATGGAAAATTGAAGCATTCCTTGGCAAGTTATACTCTCGTTAGTTTGGCCAATGCTTACGAGAGGTGGCGGTCTTTCCAGAAAAACATGACCTGAAATCGAAAAATCACAATGCACCGATGGCTTCAAAACGAAATTTTTGTCTTGTCTAATTCCAATTCTGACAGCAAATGGTTTCCTGGTAGCTGCATTTTCGATTATCTTGATAAACTTAATTTTGAATATAATTTAAAGAGAATAAAACTATAAGTCCAACTACTGTTGGACAATGATGAACGGATTCAAATTGCTTGAGTTATAGCTGCGAAAAGCTCGATTTTGTTGACATTTTTTAACGAACATGGAGAACAAATTAAATGTTATTTTCCAGTAAGGAGTAATTCCATTCTTTCTATACTCATTCAATTTAAAATTTTGCAACCTTGTTGCGTACAAATGAGTATAATCGGATTAAACCATGGTCATTTTATTAAGTAGATAATAGAGTATAAATTGGTTTTCTTTTTGCAAAAACTTTATTTTTTAAAGGAAATTAGGAATGCATTTTATTTGGGGCTCATTTAGTAATCATAAAAATATATATGACGGGGTTTCATCTAAAAGTCGTATAATTTGAATCACCTAAAAAATTGTTAAACAAAAAGCCTTTTTAAATCTTATAATCAGGGACTGAACCCGAAACGCATATGTCAGAATTTAAAAATATCGATTTCGAAGCGAAGCCAAAGAATTCTTTCAAATGTGTGTTTCTCAACAGAAGCAACAAAAAAATAACGTCACTATTGGGGCCAAAAAAAAATCCAACAATGACTTCCAAAAGTATCAAAAAAATGGTGTCCATTGTTTATTAAAAAAAAGTTGTGTATTAACAAAATTAAACTTTGAACGTTCGGAAAAACCCATGATGCATGATGAGGGGAGGCTGTCAAAAGCTGTGTGCTTCATGCGAAAAATCAAAGCATATTAAATAAAGTAGCAGTAACCGAAAAAACATAAGCTCACTTCTACTTTGTTTAATTTACTTTTCGAAAAAATAGAGCAAATTAATATGCTTTGGGAAAAATGTAGTCTTTGGAAAATATAGTCATTATATTTTATCAACTCAATCAGTTAGAAGGAAAAATTTTTAATTTCGTCAAATATAAATTTTAGAGTTATTGAAATACAAAATTAAATTGTATCAAAGAACAAAATCTCATGGAAATGGACGCGAAAACTGAAAGTCCCATTGGCCGCAATCCGTATGTAAATTTTTTGCACGATTTTCGTATAAAAAATAAGGGTTTAATGCCGGCAGAGATTATTCGACGCGGTGCAAAAAAATGGAATAAACTATCAAATGATATCAAGCTTCAATATATGGAGGCGGTAAGCGCATATTTATAGCGAAATTTGTAGAGATATGTGGTTTACAAGATCTTTACTTTAGGCTTTCTTTGCGCCGAGAAGGCGCAATCCGTTCGGCTCGAGTCCAAGTGATGTGTGCTGCCCAAAAGTATCTTGTGGAAGAAAATCTCGATCCCGGCCGAAAAGAAAGCCACACATGAGTGGAAGAGCGAAAAGTTCACGAATGGCCAGAAGTGCCAGAAGTGAGAAGCAAAGAGTGTGTAAGCCCGTTTCACGGCGTCCTGTTTCTCGACGCCCTGTTTCACGGTGCCCTGTTTCTCGACGCCCTGTTTCACGAGGCCGACGATGCTAGCCAAATGGTCTCCATGCTGAAATTTGTGTGTAAATGTTTTTGACAATGATGACGTAGTCCACATTCGAAATCCACTCAAAATTGAGGTCAACAATAAAGTTTCTAAAGGATAAAAGCTTTTTTTTATTTTCTCATCTTTTACAATTGGACTAAAATAATTTTTAAAATAAAACAAGTAAAAAGGAAGTTTTAAAAATTGAAAATAAAAAAATAATATGTTAAAGGGAATGGCGTTGATAAAGGTTTCTCAATAACTTTATCCATGAAATCAAATCATAATCTCAGTGCAGAGCGGTATCAGTTCAGTTTCCAGCCTTAATGGAATTTGCTTGGGCGAACGCGAGCGCGAGCAGCATCAGGAGAACCATAAGCGATGGCATGGCTGGTGGCGGAACCGCCCTCACCGGTACTGAAGGAATTGGCAATTGCGATGGCGCCACCACTGGTGCCCCCAAAGTTTATTGGGAAGAATGTGCCAGCAGGAAGAGGCTTCGATGGTTTCGCGGGAGATGAACCGGCCTTGGCGCAGCCGGCGCATGGGGCAGCAGCCTTCGATGGTTTCTTCACAGCAGGACGACGGGCATTTGGTACACGAGCGGGTTGTTTGGGAGCCACAGGCACGGGAGCGACATCGGTCTCCTCGTCCTCGTCTTCTTCGGCTGACTGGTGAACGGCAACAGCATTTTCGGCTTCATCCTCCTCAGCCTCCTCTTCGGCTTCGGCAGATTGCTCCAGTTCGACGTAGACCTTCTTCTTCGATGGCAAGTAACGTCTGGCGGGCGTGGCTACGGGTGCGATCGGAGCAGGGGCGGGCAAATCGGCGGCAACATCAACAGCAACTGGCACGGCAACAGGAGTCTCAGCCGCTTCGGCTTCTTCAGCAGCCTCAAAATTGTAATCGCGTGGGACCTTGGCCTCGTCATCGTTGGCGGCCGGAGTCTCTTCGGCGGCAGGGGCAACATCAGCCTCAACTTCAGCCTGCTGCGGCACATCCTCGGGATAGGCTTCGGCTACGGAGTGAGCGGCATGGGCACCAGCAGCTCCCAAAACATCTTCACCCTGTTCGCTTTCGATGGCCACATCGACAATGGGTCCGGCAGCGGCCACATCAGCTTCTGCGTGATCACAATCTTTATTTGGCATTTGCAAATCAAAACACGTTCCAATTGTCACATGAAAAGGGCCTCTTCTGCGAAGGACCCTCTTCGGTACTTACCCTGCAGATAGGTGCCAGTGGCTACCGAATCTCCAGACACCAAGGCAGAGGCGGCCTGTGTGGAACGGGCATGGGTGTGTGAGGGCTGGACATATTGCACATACATCATACGTTGGGGCGATGAATACCATTGCGAGGGT
The DNA here is from genome assembly GCA_951394025.1 of Heteromyza rotundicornis. Taxonomy (NCBI): domain Eukaryota; kingdom Metazoa; phylum Arthropoda; class Insecta; order Diptera; family Heleomyzidae; genus Heteromyza; species Heteromyza rotundicornis. The sequence goes on along the minus strand of OX596010.1, from coordinate 70,804,606 downwards.
TGTTGATAGTAGACCATCCCTGCAAGAGAGAACATTTCATTTTAGCGATGGCGACAAGGACTTTCGGAAATTATGAAATGAAAATTTAATATTTTTTTATTTTAAATAAATCCCAGAAAGGATTTTGTATTTCTTTTCTTTAAACCGAATTTCGTTTCGATAAATCCGAGCTGCTTTTATTTCAATCGAATTAATTAATTTAAAAATTGGTTAATATTGGAAGCAATCCTCTTTTGATTTTTAACTTTTAAACACTCAATTTAATTTAATTTTCGAACTCAACATACTCTTCTTAGCGGGCAGGGCACTGCTGCTGGCCACCAAACCCACAATGACGATCAATGCCAACGACAAACTGAGCTTCATTTTGGTAAAAACACTTATTTCTCCTTCAACACGAAACAAAAATGATTAGTTCTTTTATCCTTTAGATAAAAACGTATAGTAGCAATTTCACTTGTCGAATTCGATTTATTCAAAAACACTGAAGCTGATCAGGCACTGGAGCTAAACTTAACTGAACACTTAAGTTTCCACCAAAGAAGTGATGTCTTCCCAACGATTTACGTTAGATTTATATACGAAAAAGTCGCAGCCAAAGTCGCTTGCAAAAGCAAAATTGACAAAACCAAAATTAAAAAAAGAAACAAAAATTAAAAAAAAAAAAAAAAAAAAAAAAGTGTATCCGAAAAGTTTCTTCAATCATCATCCACATCATAGTTCGCAGTTATTGCGTTTGGAGCAGCTTGGACTGTGGGCCTGTTTAGCATGCAGAGAAGGTTCTGTGGTATCCGCGCTGCTGTGGGCAACCGAAACAACAACAACAACAACTACACAGTGAAACACTGATGTGGCGGAATCGGTCAGTGCGAATCCACTTTGCATTGCGCGATCGCCTATAGTTTCAGAATATCGATTTGTGTGTGCTGTGAGGTTTTTGGAATTTTGACTACGCTAAAAATAGCATAATCCGTTTTATTACTTTTTATTGATAATTTTTACATACAAATGGGATGGTTGGTAATATTTGTTCCTTGCTTTGCAAATGAAAGTTGACGTAACACCTTTCGTTGGGGTTTTTCACAAAAAATGGTTCACACAACATGAATAATAAGCAGAAAATATGAATTGAATTCATAAACTGTTTATTCGCTGGTTTTTTTTCTCAATTTTGTTGTAATTAAGTATTTGTAATAATGGTTTTAAAATTTTTTCAGGAATTATGCTTATGTTTGTTATGTGGCATCAGTTAAGTGAACTTACATTTAAGTTATTAGGTGGTGTGAATAATGGAATAGCAAATCCTATTTCCATTTAGTTTTGAATGCAAATATCATTTGCTATTCCTTTATTCACACAACCCATTGCTTCGAAGGCAAGATCAAGAGACTCGGATGTTTGTGAAAAAATCGCATATCTGAAGTTCAATGGTATTAATTTAAAAAAAAAAATAGTTAATGTTGCTTATTAAAAAAATTTTGTTGGTTGGACCACTTTTGCACTGTGCAATTTTCTAATAGATCCAACAAACATGTGGGTTAGACCATTAAACATTTTTATTTGTTTTTTAAAAACAGGATAGGCAAAAGTCGCTTCAATGCGAAAAAAAGAAGAAAACCGGAAAAAATATGGTGAACTGATTAATCTGAAAATTACATATTTAAAATGGATTAAATAAAACAATAACGTCATTCAATAACCTACATCTTCGCACTTTCCAAAAATTCCGTAGTCTACAAGGAAGGCCGAAGATTCTTGATAAAATCCATGGCAAACAGGTGGTATACATGGCAACAAGCCATTTAAATCTTTTAGCTCATCAACCGACCCGACCATTAGGAAGAAGCTTAAGCAATAGTTCATTTAAGGGTAATGCATTCCTTTTTCATTCTGTTTCGAAATGGAGAAGTTTTCAGCGAGGAATTTCAATTTAAAATTTTGTTAGCAATATTTTACTACCAGGTAAATATGTAGGTAGGAAACAAAGAAAAATTTAAAACAAAAATCAAAATTAGTGATTCGAAAACAAATTTCTATAATGAAAGAAAAACCAAACCAAATATAAGAGCAAAAGAAGCAATCCATCTCCGAAAATAGTGTGCTAATATTTGGCATACAAATTTTTTAATGTGGAAGCAACTGCGGACAGGAATCCAGCCAGTGAAGCAAAGAATATCAGAATCCAATTTTGCGTAACAATAAATATACTGAAATCGTGAAATGTTTTAAATATATTTATACATATACTAGCAGGGCCCGGTCCGCTTTGCTGGCCCTAAAATAGTTGTTTTTGCCTTTGGTCATAATAAATGAATGAAAACAATTATCAAATATTTTTATTGGAAGCCCAAGTGTAGCATTTTGAAATATTGAATTGTAAGAAAAGTGCCACGCTCCGCTGTCCAATTCCGACCTTATGTAACATTGAACTTAGAATTGAAAGCATATAACCATGTCCCATTGAAAAATGTTCATTGGGAGCCCAAGTATAACCTTTTTAAAAATATTGAATTGTATGGGAAGTGCCACGCCCCGATGTCCAATTCCAATATGTTGCATTGAAGGCATATAACCATTTCCCGTTTAAGAATATTCAATGGGAGCCCAAGAATGGCACTTTGAAGTATTAAATTGTATGGGCGGTGCCACGCCCCTTTGTCCAATTACGCCGATATGTTGCATTTAGCTTAGAGTTGAAACCATGAAGTCATTTGCCAAATTTCGTTGGAAAACATTGTGTGGGAGCGATATTACGGTATTTTCAAATATTGACTTGTATGGGCGGTGCCACGCCCCATTGTCTAATCCCGACCATTTGTAGCCCAGATTATGGCTGGGGTCTTATAGTATGTTCATGGCAAATCTAATTTTCTTGTGATCAAAAACGTCTGAGATATAGCAGTTTTTACTAACTTGTGGGCGACCCCTAGAACACATGTATACATTTTGGTGAGAATCGGTGCTGTAGTTTTCGCGTCTACTGGTGACAAACATACACGTCTCTTTTATATATATATATATTAAATGTATCCTTAGAAACGCATGACACAATTGCATTGAAAAATAGCGAAATCTAACCAAAATAAAATTAAAAAATTAAAAATGCCGCAACGTAAAAATGTGGTAAATGGAACCTACTGAAAGTTGTCAGCGTACCATTTCAAATAGTTCGCGTATGCAAAAAATTTATTAGTTTATGATCAGGAATCCTGCTAATTTTTGTTTCCTTATTCTAAAGGAGAGAAACTATCAAAAATATGGCCACAAGAGTGGAGCATTTCTCTCCCTTGGAAACGTACTTGAATATGTTCGTACTTTTACGTACATGTTAAACTTATTAGCCCATATTCATAGTCAAATTAAGTTCAAACCTAATTGTAGTACTCTACTAAGATATCTCCCGATATAACCTAATAATGTACGAAAATCTATTGCAGTCGCATAAATGATACATCACATTTATTCATTGACGCGAGCGACCAAAATTCTGCGAGAGAAACTGTGGGTATAAGCTAGTGTTTTAATAAAATGCCCACCAAGTCTCTACATTTTAGAAATTATAGTAAAATATTCAAAAAGTGGCTGCCATGATGAACACTGCATCCCTCCCTCTGCTTCACGATCATAAGGTATCGGGTTCGACTCTGCAATTCCTTTTGTGGACCGCCGCTCTCTCTAGCAATGGCAAACTTTCGAGAGTAACTTGCCATGAAAAAGCTTCTTTAATTTGGAAGTCTTGCCGTTGGGATCCGACATTAAACTATAGTGTATTTATTATAATGAGGCAAAAACGATGGAATGCCATTTTCATTCTATTTTCTAATGTTTCACCGTGAAGTTATCGATATAAAATTATTAACAAAATAATGATAATGGAATTTCTGAAATATTCATACCGCAAATGCTGGTCTGAAATATCACAAACAGTATTCGTTTTGTTAATATAAAATTGGCACATCATTTTCACATAAAATGCCAATTGAATATTGACGCATGTTGTCAATAAAATCGCACAACATTTAAGGTCATTTGTGAGTTTTATGCAAAAGCCCCTCACCACTGCGAGTGGTGTGCGCGTGAATTTTAAGGGTCTTGAAAACTCCACGCCATGTCGAGTTTGTTTTCATATTCATATGTAGATAAAGTGCGACATATCGGAGCAGATAATCAAGAGTTTTGAACGCGTAAACAAAATAAAAACACAAATTCAACATGAGTGGAATTTTTAAATATTATTGAAGAAAAAAAACTAAACTAAATTGAATAAAAAAATCCCAAACAAACACAGCTATAAACTTGTGTACCCATATACCAAATGAAACAAGGAATACCAAATTTAAAATATGCCAAAAACGTTTCTTTTTATTTTAAATAAAAGTAACAACAACAGGAAAGCAAAAAATTCCAATTAGGATACTAAAAGTTTTGCTGTGGGGCGACAGAACTGGAGCAGAGTAGATAGTAACACGTTTTTATAATAAAAAAAAAGTGTGAGGAAATAAAATTATTTAATGAAATATTAAAAAAAATTACATAATACACAAAATTGTTTATATTTAAACTTAACTTAAATAAATATAAAAATTAAGCTACTAATTAATCATTTTCCTCTCATTGTGAACACACCATCATCATCTGCTAGCGTCACAACACCATTTTTGTGCACCATTGACTCAGCCGAGGCGCCTCCAACTGACCATAAAAACTTACGTATAAGCGCCTTTTAAAAATCAATTAACGTAAGCGCATGCGTGCCTCGATTTTCGTCACGACAGTAACGTGCGTCCAACGTGCGTTAAATCGATAATTGAATTTGCATTAAGCCACCGCTGCTGCTGTTGATGGCGATGATGAATTCGTTGCATTTTTTCCCTCAGACGCATTCATCATTTCTCGTTGTAAGTATATTATGACAAAAAAGATGTAAAAAACAATCCGACTACAATCGATTAATACCGCACTTTTGTACGATTTTGAATTATTGCGGGCACCTTTCGAATTGCGATTATGAAGCCATCTTGAACATGGCCGGTCAGTCGTATGGACATGAAACATGTTCGGTGCATTTTAAGTTGCACTTCACTTCCTTGGTTTGTTGTTTCTTTGGCGGCATTTTGTTGTGGGTGGTGATCGTGTGTTGACACTGAATGGGGTGAAGATGATGGTCAGTGGAACAAAATGAAATATAACCAAAATTTCATTGACCAATTTTATTGAATCATCATCATCAGGGCTAATTTTTTTTATTTATTTAAATATTTAAATCCATATTTTTAACATTTTCAGGCATAAATCCATATTTTCCATATTTTTATTTTTCATCCAAACATTCGACAAATTTTTATAAAAATTTAAATACTTCACTGCAATGGTCAGTATGAACCACTGAAAGAATAAATAACACGTACATATTAATAAACTCGTGTTTATGCTTAATTTTTACAGCGAATTTTAAGTGGATGTCAGTAGCTGGGCACCTTTTTTTGCGATGTCGACAAATACATCGAAACACACAAAAGTAATGAAGTCTACCGTCAATATTTCTTATTTTTTCGTATATATTTCGCCTGTTTTTTCGTCCATATTCCATACATATTTTCAAGTTTTTCGTTCATATAAAAATCAGCCCTGATCATTACATTATATGAAATGGCATTCTTTGTCAGATGTGAAAGTGGTGTTTTGTAAAATATATAGCTTAATTCCGCTGAAAAAGTTACAAACTTGATATATGGGACTTTCGGGTTAGCTGATTTCAAGATGGCGGATCCAGTATGGCACAACAATTGTAGGCTTTGGCCGACGGAAACTTACTCACTTGTTTATTTTGAAAGAGTGCGTGGCAGCTAATGTTGGGTCCAAAAAAGATTCAAAGGTGGTTTTAGGAGGTTATAAGCGATACCAAGGGTGGTCCATAATGGAGTCTAAGTGTGCCCCAGTTCTGAAGCAATATTTTGTATGGAATTTAGCTTTTTCTTAAGGGCTGGAAGGTCATCTTAGGGCGGGAAAAAAACCGTAAAATGGTAAGCTTTTAAACCCAATTTCTTTAAAATGATTTTTTTAATAGTGAATCCGGTATCCACCTTCATTTATTCAAATAGATAATTGTTAGCAAATATTTGATAAGAATTTTCGTTACGGTAGATTTTGATAGTAATCGATATATGGCCCATTTGATTTTAAATATATATATTTCTTCACATCATTAATGGACACTTGCAAACACGTGTAAAATATTAAATTGACATTAACAATCCGCCACTAGCTTTGAATACTAATTTAGAAAATCTGAAGCCAGTGAATAATCTGAATCATAAGCACATATTAGAAATAAAAAACTAGAATTTTTTGGCACACCCATTTTTAATGGTTTATTGGCTGAATGGGAATTTCCATGACCGAAAAATATTTTTTTTATTACGTCCATACAAGTAATTAAAAGTGTTTTTTTTTCCGGATATTTAAAGGGGGGGGGGTATATTTTTACTTTATAAAATGTTGATAACAATAGAATTTTTTTGGATTAATTCCAATTTTTATTTAAATTTATTTTTATTAAAAATTAAATTTTAAAAAAGTCTTAAAGAAAATTGCTACAATTTCTACAACATGAAGTAAACATATTTTGTCTTTCGATCCAAATCAGCACCAAAGTGGCTACCACATTTGCCAAGCACGTTGAAATGTTCAGTCTGTGGATCATTTGATATTCCGCACTTTTTACGAGCGACATTATTAGGCAAGTGCCGCAGGAATTTTAATGCCAATTTACGGTTCTTAAAAAGCTATTTGAGGCATTTTTGTTTGGACCCGCCACTGGTTACTGTCACTACGTATTCTGGCATCGAATCGAAACAAAATTTTTAATTTTTTTGTATCTGCACAATCTATTTTGTTGTTGCATTTAAGAATAATTGTTGTTACCAATACGCTCGGCTGGTCATAAATCGGAACACTATTAAACTGTCGTTATGGAGAATTTATAAGTTTCAGAACTTGTGCCAAATTGTTGTTAACATTTTGCCAGCGTTTTGGTAACATTACTGGCACATAAAAATGTTAATTGAATTGGAATTTTGTTGGCAAAAGGAACTTTTATGAAATAAAAAAAGAAATATTACAAATTTTATAGTTTTTCATATTTTGTTTGTATTTTCTCTCCACTTAAAAATTTAATAAAATTTTTTTTCGATTTTATAGTTCCGCATATTTCTTTAGGACAGTCGTTAATGAAAAATATAAAATGTACGTTCTGTATTCTGCATAATAAACGAAATTCATTGATCCGGATTCATGCCATATGTGCGTGAATTTTTGACACACACACAAAATGACCTGGACCTGGCCATTAATCATAGGCAATTATAAATAATTTAATATATATTTTTCGTTTCTTTCTTGTGTGGCGATAAATATGTGGCAACCAGGGAACTGTACTTACGGACGCATACACCGGAAAAATATTTTCATGCATTCAAAAACTGATATCATTAAACGTTGAGGAAAGTTCTTGTTTACCCATAAATTAATTGTACCTGCAGTTTAAAGCCGAATCCGAACTGATGCTTCACTAAGAGTGTTCAAATCTTGTTCTTATAGTATCTTCAGTCAGACTTCCAGGGAAACCTATAGGGAAATCTATCAGCCCAAACCGTGTGTGTTACGCTCTGTTGACAGCCTAGGCGTCATCTAAGAAGCGATTAGATGCTCCGCCCTCTACCATGCCCGCCAAAACTATAACTATAAATTCGGAATGGTTTAAACTAAAAATGTCAAAGCTCCGACCCTGGAGAACCGATTTTACTGAAAGTGGGTGATTCGGAAAGGTTGACTCTGCTATGTGTCGGTTCCAAAATGGCGAAACCAAATATGGCGTCCGAAATTCCTAAATCTCATTTTATACTAGCTTAATATCCCTTCCTCATCCCCCTTTCCCTAGATGGGAAGGTTCACGGGAGGATATTTCCACTACTTTTGGGGTCACCGATTTCAAATTTGATATGATTTGTGGTCGGTGCCTTCATGGACCTCTGGTCATCACGAATAAACTCTCCCTCCTTGTGATTTCCATGGGCCAAAACCTATTTAGAGCAATAAATGGAAAACGGTTTACGAAATAGAATGATTGGGATTGCTCATGGATTGCTCATGGATTGCAGAGAGGTCGACTTCTCTCTATATTCTATATTTTTTCCGTGTAGCTTCGGTTAATGTGTTCTTAATTCTTCCTTATTTCAACTGCAATTTTTATTATGTTCTCAACTTTTGTTGCGGTTTTTCGAGCATCACTGCTGCTGTGACAAGTTTGCCAACCAATATGACACCGCGTGTATGCGAACAGCAAAGCTTCCCTTTTTCCGGGTCGCCATAATATGCAAGTTAAAAATAAATAAATAAATTCGAAAAAGGACAAAATTGTAAAACTGGCAACCGCATTAATTGCGGGCAACTGCTGTGAAAAATGAAACAGAAATAAAATAAAAATATTGCCACAAGAAATAAATTTTAAAATATATTTAAAAACGAAGTTGATACCGTTATCGTCGCAGAGTTTCTGCAAGAAGTCAAGTGTCCTGGGAGTATAGTGTAGCTGGTGCTTAAACGTATGGAAGAAGTATTAAATCTCCAAATCGTTGCTTGTGTAGCCTTTACTCTGTAGTCTAGTGACCACCACCAACCAGCAACCAACAACCAAAACAACAACAACTTGACTGTGCCTCCAGGCGCGTAAATTATGGCTCGCACTCGGCAGACAGGCTCTGGGGGCACACACACACACACACACACATACAAACATACATACTGAAACAAGTGTAGTTGGCATCACTGTGATTAAGTGTGTCCTGGACAAGGACATGTGACACCGGCACTTCACAAGAATGCGCAACTGTGCGCCTGGCTGAGCGTTGGTCACTTTGTCATTTTTAAGTTGCAATTTAAAATTTTTCCAACTTTTTTTTTGCATTTCTTTTTGTTTTGGGGACATTTCTGTGCTGAATGTTTTGAAAAATGTTTTGTTTTTTTAAATTTATTGTACAGTTCTAGTTGTTGTTGTAAATTTCCCTCTGCCTTGGTGCAACATCTGTTGGCTTGCAGCAAATGAAGTTGTTCTGCTTTGGTTTCTTCCATTCATTTTCTTCCTCTATCGGTACTTAGTTGCTGCAAAGTGGAACTGCTGCCTGGTCTTTCGTTCGGTTTTAAGTGTCGCTTACATGTCCTTTTTGTGCCCATTATACCCATTTCGACACCGAAGCACACCATTATCAGCTCCCATTTCGACTTGGACCCATCCGTTTGCACAATGAACATGCAAACCAGATGATGTTTTTTTCTTCTTTGCGTTCTCTGTGCGAAATTTATTTTCACACCAGTGTTGTACCAGTTCAAAAGGACAAAGGACAACTTTTGGTACACACACACACACACTGCCGACGAACGAGCCCAAGTGCCGCATGTGCCGCAGTCAAGATGCTGCCACAACCAACCGAGTGCACTTTTATGGGTTCATATTTCGTTGCGAATATTTTTGGTGAGTTTATATTCTTTTCGGCATGTGGCAGCTAGTGTGCTGTTTCTTTGTCTTTGCCGAAGCGAAATTCTTTTGGAGTGTGAACGTTTCATAGACGCACAGTGGTGGGCAAAATTCGTAGCTATTCGGTAATGAAATCAATTTTTGTATCAATCACCCATTAGTATACATCATAAAGGAAATTTTTTAGATATAGATTTTTCTTCTGGTGTTTTTCTCAGCTCTCAACTGTTTAACTGTAAAGAAGAAATTTATAAAAAAGTAATAAATTACCCGTGACTTCGTACATACTTATGTATATTGGACCCCCTTATTGATCCCCTTGGCCCTTCTCGCACTTCCTTGGAACCCTTTTTGAACAAAACTTTGACTGCTATGCCCATAATGTGAACTGCCACGCCTTCATTGAAAATCAGAAACCCTGATAGAGAATCTCTAGCCATGCTTTTGCAGATATGTGTGTGGATTTAAAGCTTCCGTGGTCCATTCGTGAACACAGTCTGCAGGACAGCAGACTATAATTGCCATATTTTGAGCTGGCGCGCCCCTTTTAAGAAAAATCTAAAATCCGCCTTAGGATATCTGTAGCCCATATCTCACAGAATATATGTGCAATTGCTGCTTCCTCGGTCCACTGGAGATTTCAGGAGAGCCACGTGCATTTTTTGAACTCCCAAGCCCCTTTTATGAACATAAAAAATCCTGCTTGAGTCATGGGTGCGATGCAAAGGACGTATATGTGAAATTACCGCTCTCTAGTTCCACTGGTGGCTTGACAGACATCCGGACATACACACGACAGGAATTTTCTGGGAGTATTATTTTGGACGTTTTTATACCACCACACCCCACTGTGGCAGGGGTATTTGTAATGCCCATAAGGAGGCGGGTTGCGGTATGGAAAATTATATATATTCTTGATCAGCAACGAAAAACGATTTAGGCATGTCCGTCCGCACGACAGCGGTAGCAGTGGTAGCTGCTACAAATGTCCGTCCTAAGGACCAGTTCAGAATATGCGATATGGCCTTGGCAAAAGTTCCTCGACTTTGCTAGGGGATCTACGGTGTCGAATTTAAAGCATTTTAGACTGCTTCTCACTTAAATGTTAATGAAGAATTTCTCAAGTGCAGTGCATTTTCTCTCAACTGTACTCATTACACGAAACTCCATTAAAATGTAAGTTTTGTCTGAAATTCGGGGGTGCATAAATCTCTGCTCGGTTGCACTGAAACAACTTGTAAGTAGTTTCGCCAACTATCCAACTTGAGTTGTTAGTTGTAGTTTGAGTTCATTAAAAATGTGTACTTTCATGAGCACTACGGTTACCATTTACCATTTACCATTAAACTTACGCAATTGAGTGAATTTTTGAAAAATTTAATAGAATATTTAATTTAAAACGAATGTTATGCGATTGACTACCGATTTGCATATCATAAGTGCGAAAGTCCTTAAAGCTTCAACTTTCGTTACTTCCACTTGGCCAAAGTGTCCCAATAACACCCTTCGTTCGCCTAACTCATCTTCCTACTCCCCTAGCGCTTCGGAGCCATTCGACTGATCCTCTTCGGAGCTCCGTTCATTTTGCTAATTACTCTGCTCTTGCAGCACTTTCATTTCCGTCGAGAGCCGTTCGACTACTTGAGTTCTGAATGGGGGCGAAAATCTTCTTGATGCGACTTTAGTCGAATGAGTCAGAGAACGAACGCTCTACGCTCACACAAATCAATGTGGAAATTGATTAGAAAATGTTTACAGTGCACTCGAGAAGAAACGGGCGGAGGCGAATTTAATAAGGGTGCACCGGGAAAGCGTGTGCGAAATCGTTAAATATTTTAAAAGCGACAATCCGTATTAAATTTAATTTGAATTTCCATTAAATATTTTAAAATTAATTGCAGTTGCTTGTTTTTTTTTTTGTGTGTCGTCTCTAAAGTGTGGTCATTTGAGATTAGAAAGCCACTATTGTTCGCTTCGTTTTTTTACTACACTTGCCTGCGACTTCAGCCCCTTACCGACTACCGACTCTTTTCCTCTCTGTGGATTTGGCTTTAGGGGTTAACCCCAGTGGAGTAGAGAAATGTACCTTCGAAGCGCCTTTTTTTTATTACTATTTTTTGCAATTTGTTGCTACAAAAAGCCAACAACATTTGCATTTATTTCTGCCCTCACCCGCATTTGCATGAGTTTGACAATGCAATTTTGTTACGGTGACGTTGGCATTTCTGTGGCTAAACATTAGTGGCTAACTTGCGGTTAAAAACTTATTTGTTTTGCGATACTATCACTAACGTGTCCTATTTTGGTTTGTTGTCCCACCCCTGCTAACACACACACACACAAACATATGCATGTATGAGAAAAAGGCCAACTCGTTCAATTGTTCTGTCCGAAATGTCTGCCTGTTCGGCTTGGTATTCTTCCTGTTTTTCACTCCCTCGTTTCGCAGGTGAGCTACAATTTATTTTATTGCCTTTGATTTAAAAATCCCTATTCAAAGTTTCTTAATGAGCTCTTTGTATGTATTTGTGTGTATGTGTGAGTGTGTGTGTGTGGGGACTTTTGGTGTTTTGTTGTGCCATTAATGTTGTACAAAAGTTTTTTGCTGCCTGGTTTGTTAGTTGGCAGCATGTTCGCATACAATTTTTTGCGAATGACAATTTCCGGTCCGGTAGCAAAGTGTACAGGGGAATGATTACGGGAAATGCATTTGTTTGCAAGAAACCGGAACTATCATAATCACGAAAGAGGAGGGGGTGGGGGGGGGGAATTGGGTTGTTTAATCTTTGCTCAAATCACTGCAACCATAAACAAAGTTTCGTTCTGGATTTTAAAATAATGGTTTTTTTTTTGGAAGAAGTGATATTATGTGCGATCTCAGGCCCTACTTTTGCCAACGTGGAAAGCCTAATGCCTGGTTACACAGTGTGCATTAAGTGAAGAGAATTTAGTTGTCAATTGCTAGGGAACAGGCAGGATACTTGCAATTCACAATCATAAATTCGACTGTCCTTTGGCATTCCACCGCAATATTTGTGGGTGCCCCTGAAGCTGATCTCCTGCTGCCCCCTGAATTGAAATTGGCACTTTCCAAAGTCGATCTCCACGTATTTTAGGCTCCGCCAAATATGCCTTATTCTCCGTCCACCACAAATACAATAGACCGCTTATATGTGTTTTTCGGGCCAACCTTCTCGCCAAAAATAATGTTTCCTTCTCCTCCTCCTTTGATCCTTCGATCACAGTCGTGACCTTGCCACCTATTCTCCCACAATTTTTTCAGGGTTGCATTCCTCGAAGGATCACAATTTGGAATTACAAAGAAAATAACCAAATGGAAAGGAAAAGAAAAGAATACCAAACGGAATACGAATAGAAAAGAACAAATCCTCGTGTTGTGGTGAACATCACAGAACTCTTCCCATTTAAACAAAAATACTAACCAACCTGCCAGGGCTCTCAAATCGTTCTTTCTTGTCGATCCGAAACAAATTTAATCCGGTATTTTGTGCAGCACAAGCCGCAAATGTCTACTTAAATTCATCTTTTATAAGATCCGGGCAATGTGCCTTTATGAAATGAAATGCTTCCGCTCGATTTCCTTAACTGTAATTGCAAAAGTAAATACCCATTGCAAGTAATTATTATAGCCTCATCTTAAATGGAATCGTTATCCGGAAAATGCCCAAGTGTCAATTAGTTGCAAAATAGGTTGCACTTTTAATGACACAACATTCTTGGGAAGCTCCTGCTCCTGTTTGTCTTCTCCTAGGCCGCACTTGCGTCTTGTAATTTTTGACTGCTGACAACAAAAAAAAAAAACGACTTTCAAAAGTTTACATTTAAAAATTTGCAGCTTCCTGCAATTTTTGCCAAAGAAAACACTTAACTCCATGAATGTCCTTTTGATGTCTTCGCACAAAGGACATTTCCTGCTAAAAAGCCGAGGCAAAACGACAACGACGACGATGACTCCGAATAAGAAATTGCCCACTTTGAATTGAATTTAAACATCATTTTCAGCATTCATCAGTGCGCTGGGGCTAGGCCACTTCAATTAAAAGACTTTCACCCGAAAACACTTCCGGTTGCTCGCTTCGGTCTTTGTGAGTGTTGCCGCTGCTGCAACTGTTGTTGCTAGTAAATGCTTGAAATTGCTTTGAATTCGTGTAGCAAGGAAAAAAAATTGTCTACCACACACATCCATTCACATGGACACAGTCGTAGAGCACAACATGGCTTCCGTTTCCGCTTTTACCCGAAATCAATTCACAGCCGTCTGATTTTTTCCCAATTGGTATCGTCCGTCGTGTGGAACAAGTATTTACGCCATCGAAATAGAAATGACACAACAAAAAAAAGCAAAAGCAAAAGAAAATGTCAAAAATAAAAAAAATGGTAGCAAGTGTCGTAAGGCGTCGCGACACTTTTGGATGGGGCTTTTGCTCTACTCACCACTCCGATGTTTTTTTTTCTGGCACCACTTCAGCGCTGCGTCACCTTTAGTTGCACTTGTTGTCTACCGTTGACCGTCTTGAAAAGTGACTTTTAAATGGGTTTTTGCCTTGCTTTACTGCACTTTTCTGTTCGGTAATTTTTATTCTCCGTGCCGCACGTTTGCCTTTCTTTTGATGGGCTTTGAGTGAGCGCTTCTGTGAGTGAAGTTTAGTTGAAATCTTTCGCAAAGAAAATGCATAGAAGTTGGAATTGATTTCATAATTGCCCTGGGTCCTTTGAGTTCGGTTGGGTGGTCGGTGTAAATTGCTTGTTTCACCAATAAAGAGACAAAGGCTGTTTTGCTAGTCCATCGAAAGGGCCATTAACAAGGAACGAAACATTCTAAGTAAGTAGCATGTGGGTGGAAAAGGCGTACGAATTGTATGATATAAACTGATACATTAGTGAGTTGCTAGCCGTGATAGACTAATTGACCGGAAATGGCTTCATGCAGTTTTTTTATTTTTTAATCATACAGAAATCATCTAAAATGTTAAAAAATCCATCAACCTTTCCGCATTGACCGCAAAATCCACAATTATATGAACCCTTCGAACTTTCTATTTTTCAAAAGTGCAAAGTTTTTGCATACAAATGCAGATTGAACCAACCAAAAAAAAAAAAACGAATGAAAATAAAAGGGAATAACTTTTGAAATACCCGCGCGTCCAGCGGAAATAAAGCGAAAGCCAAAGCTAGCCTCTGCGAAAGGGGTACGAGAACAAAAGCTATAAATTCCAAAGCATAACGGATTAGCAGAAGTCAAACCACAGAATGGTAATGGAAGTGGTTGCAGGCAAGGGGACTAAAGTGGGCAGCTAAGTTGAAAGTTGAGAAAGAGTCCCGAAGCCTGACACTTCAACAGTATTTCACAAACATTTCATTGGAAGGTTCATACTGTTGGGAAAATCGTATACTTATCGGACGAACCCCGGGGACGTGGGTTCGAATCCCAAGTCCAAGTGCTTTTATCCTTTTCTAATGTTTCCATTATTCCTTTCCTTTACGACATGAATTTGCTTTAGAGTTTGTGGTGACTTAAAAATTCCACTTAAGCTTTTCTAGTTTGTGATTTAAAAGAAAATGTTGGTGGTTAGGCGACATCGAAGATTGCGAACAGAGAAAGCGAGCTTGCCGGGGTTCAAAGGCCGGCTTTGTTAGTTTTCTCTCTCAAATTGTCTCTCCTGTCTCGAAAATATGCCGTTGTCTCCGTTCCTCCCTCCCCCTATCAAATAGGCAGAAATTGTCTCTGTTGAATATGAAGAAAGAAAATCTAATATGAAGTGGACACAGTGGTTAGAAGAGTTCACTGCTGGTCTTCCTTGTGGAAATCGGTTTGATACTAGGAACCATCAGTATCGTTAATGGTTTGAGAACCACTGGCCAGAAAGTACCAAATCGGGTGAACCTACACTGTACACCCAGGGTGGTGGGGTAGTGGTGGGAAAAGGGAATGAATTGGACGAACCGAACGAAGGACCAATGAAATGCGCATTTACAAGCAATAACGAATTGTACAACAACAATAGCCAACACCATCTTGGTGGATGGAGACGGGCAGCCACAGACGACGTATGCGAGAAGCCACAATTCACCGAATGACGGACGACAACGATGTTAACGATGACGATGACGATGACGATGATGATGATGATGCCGATGATGGTGATGGTGCAATGGCGATAAAATAAATTTGCATATGAATTGAGAATTAAGAACACTTTGCACATCGTACAAGCAAAGTGACGAGTGCAAGGGGCGGACGGATGGGATTGTAGGAGTTGAAATACAAAAGTGAAAAGGGGTATCTTCCGGATGTAAAGTACACACACACATTGTCCCATGGCGGTGTGGCATTGGTGTATGCAAATGAAATCAAATGCTGTCGAAATGAAATACGAAAATTTCGATTCGTAATTGCAAACGTGAAAAATTTCTTAAATTCGAAAGGAAAGGACAAGAATAGAGGGGAAAAACCTGGACATGTTTAACGGTATTTGTTAATTAGAAAGCAACGTCGAAAAAAAGTCCAATGGAATGCAAATCAATTATTTGCCAAATTTCTGCACAATTTCGATAAACTCACGTTCGCAGTGACAGAAACGCCTGCGAGCACCAAACTGTCGTTTAACTCGTTTAACGGAGCAAGTTTCGGTGCCCTTTTGTTTTTTTTTTGTATTATTTTATACAGGGTATTTTTTGTTGGTTTTTTTGTTGTTGCCAAAGTTTGCATAAATTTTACACCCAAAGTTAACAGCAGGGTAACAGCAAGAACAACAACAACGAACATAATTCAATTAAAACACTTTTGCATGCCAACTCACAATTACAAAACCAAATTAACACGCACACACTTGCATAAACACCCAGCCATACAGATACACAGTAGTAGCTATGGACGAAAATGCCCCGCGGGTCCTGGAAAAGTGCACACACACACACACACACACGACATTGTGCACATGTGGGCGAAGTTTTTCGCAGCAATAATGTTGCCTGTCGTGCCGTTGTGTTGGTTTACAGCCACAAAGTAGCTTTTTGGCTAACTTAAACGTTGGATGAGCCTTATATGGCGTGGTCGCTGGTTGGATGAGCACCACCACCGACCGGAGTGCATAATTTTGCAAGTGGTTTACAAATACACACTCTCTCGCATGCAATTCACATTTACATGTTGATTGGCTTTGTTGTCTTAAGTGATTTGCATATATGAATTATATTTCACCCCTTTTGGGTGGGGTGAAATTCGATCAGTTAAAAGTAAGCTACATATACACAATTAACTTGAATAACTTCCCCTTGAATTACTTTTGTAGGTTAGCATATATTGTGTTATTAACAAAAGGCATTCCTTAAAATTACACTATGCCCACAAAACTTGCGTCTAATACAATCAGAGTAGTCCTAAAACTTCCTCGTAGTTTCACAGATGCGTAGTTAATGCGGCCAAAACCACAGCTGCTCAATTACACATACCAAACTGACCAATGAGCGTAATCAAAGAAGGCGACCACCGTTCTTGGTTTTACAATTGGTTAACATGAAATCTTTTACAAGCCATTGCTGGAAGCTAGAAAGATTTCAAGAAGCATTTGAACTTTTATCCAATGTACAGAACAGCGTTGTCTTTCTGTTTGTTTATCTTTCGGTCGAAACCACGAAAATTATGCCTTTATTTTTAACATAAACGATGTAGTTTCCGGACCCCATTATTACCCCATGTATAGGATTGTTTGTAAGACTCGAATCATGTCCAAAGTTCGTAAAAAAAATTCCAATCGAATTCACAAAAAATAAAATTGGTGTCAAAGCCCCCATTTAAACCCTTTCATAAGACTGATATAGCTAAAGCGGTTCAGTTTTCGATGATGTTCCTGATCATACTTTTCATACCAGCCACGCCTCTTTATTGATGTTACAAACGTTGTATCAAAGTTAATATACTCTGCTACAGCAGTGTGTATGGCTATACAAAAGTAAAAGTTTCACCCACTTGCCCTCCTGATAACTTCCACATTGACTAACTCTTCTTCTAAACGGCCTCACGGATGACCATGTCCAGGGACGTAACCAGGAATAAATTTTGCTTTCATACAAATTTTTATACTTATACTGAAGAAAAAAACTAGAAAATGCAAATCAAATTAAAATCAACCACAGATCGTTTTTTTCAAAATAAATCTTTTGATTTGGAAAAAACCCGAAGGGGAGTGTATGAAAAAATCGACGTATTGTGTTCATATATTTTGGGGGGGTTTGGCATCCTAAAGCCCCCTCCCCTTCATGGGTACGTCCCTGCTTTCATTTTAAGAACACTTTCATTTGATTCACAGTAAAATTTCGAATAACTATAAACTTTCACAAGGTGTTTCACTTTGATGTGAATGTAAACCGGGATGCTTAATAACGAATGCTAGAACGGGAATTTTTCCAGTTTTTGGTACACAAAAGTTTTTGATAAAATAAAAAAAAATTCTTAAATTCTGTTGAATTTCATAACAATTCCACAAACCCCCTCCTGGTTACGTCCCTGACCATGTGAAACATTTAATTTATTAATATTTTCATTGATGTTATGTTTCCTGAGCCCCAACTTATTTTAGAACCATGTAGAACAAAATGAAACCTGTCGGAAATCGAACTGGTGCAGGAGTAGTCTATGGACCACTTGTATTGAAACCTAGTTAAAATTCTATCCCACCTACATAAAATTAGCATTGCGTGGATTTGATTGTATTTGATTCTGAAAACTGGTCCACTCTACTCTACAATTGGACCACAATTAAGACAATTGGTCTCATTCTATATAACACTTGGACTAGTTGAATTGAAACTGGTCCATATTTACAATACATTCACATCAGATTTGACCATTTTCCAAACTACTTACACGGAGAGAACTGTTTGCAGGAATTGTGTGTTATACTCACAATATTGATCCATTCATAAAAAATCATTGTTGAATTAATTTTAGTCATAAATA
This sequence comes from Heteromyza rotundicornis, assembly GCA_951394025.1. Lineage (NCBI taxonomy): Eukaryota > Metazoa > Arthropoda > Insecta > Diptera > Heleomyzidae > Heteromyza > Heteromyza rotundicornis. Next base: position 70,786,094 of record OX596010.1, on the reverse strand, counting down.
ACGAGGCTGAATATAAAATCATGATTAAAAATGTTAAATTATGTTTTTTTATTCATGTATCACAATTGTGGCAATAATACACCATTCCTGCAATTAGTTCTTTCTGTGTAGTTACAAAATAGCGAACTTAGGACTCCACCTTTTGAGTTAATTGTCTCTATAAATCAGACAGGGTCCATAGTTAGAGGCCAACATTTTTTGTCACAATTCCGATCTGAAAATGCCCCTGTCGACCTGTGAGTGTGACGAAGCGGTATTTGTAGTCGGCATGCGTGAAAGTGCCCCCGTATTTTGTTATACTTTGTATACATACCTTAAGCATAACTTCACTTTTTGCACTGAAATAATATTATTTTCATACAGGTATGTAGTAGGGAGCATGTACGAACATATGTACTGATATGTTGGTAACAACCGCATTTCCAGGGCACTGGCATATGCGTCCTTTCGTCAACTGTAACATAATTTATGACACTTTCATTAAAACGCCCACACAATCACAGCCTGTAACAAACGTTTAAAAAGTCGCGGTATTTAAAATTTATTTGCTCACATTTGTAGCCAACTTCGTGCACACACACTTCCCAACGCACACACACACACACACACACACACAGTCGACCAAATGTCACAATGTCATTTCACCCTAACGGTGTCAATTTTGTAATGCCAAAACTTAACATACCTTTGCATGTGCCGGCATATACCACTTGTGTCGTTGGCAGTCTGTCCGCCCACCCCCCGTTCTGTCTATACGTTCCTGTGTCTTTCTTTCCGGCTGTTTGACATAATTAAAGGCCATTAATCACGCGTCTGATTCAGTGCGACAGAATCTACCGTGACTGACTGCTAGCCAACCAACCAACCAACCCGCCTGCGCTGACCTAGGCGGGACAATGTCCAAGCTTTCTGTTGTTGCTATCACTGCCTGGGGTATGTAGTGCACATATAGGGTTAATAAAGGTACAAAACCATTTAACGAATGTTAAATTTAAATTTTTTCCAAAATTTAAGTTTAATAAAAAATACAAAAAAAAAAATAAAAAATTTTAAAATACCGAACCAAGAGACATGTCAGCCTCTGTGGGGATTTCGAAAAATGCTATCGTCCCGAAAAATTCACATATCGCTGCCGCAAAATGTCCATTGGAAGCGTTCAGTTTTTTTCCTGCACGTTGCGTCAATTACCGTGCTTTGTTGTGGTGTTACATTGGACACTTGGTCGAGCGCTTGTGGTGCTGCTTTTTTTTTCTCTTTTTTTTTGTTGATGTTCCAAAAAATTTTCTGTTTCGTCCTTTTGGTGGCGGCGATATGACAAAACAAAATACGACACGACATGGTGATATGCTCTCGAATGGATACGGTCGGTTGGACTTGGATTTTTAACGATGTATTTTTCCCACAAGTGCCATTGGAAATTTTTCGGGGAAAATAATTGTTATTGCGGAAAATATAATTTAATTTTGGTTTGAAGCAGAAATTTTGTCAATGCAATTTAACAGCAGAATACGCGTGTAGACAATTCATCATAAACAAATGCATATTAAAATATTTAGTATGGAACGTTAAAGCTTTAATATTTGGCAAAGGATCGCCACTGAGAGGAGTCAGCCCCTTTTCCAACGCTTTCATGTATTTTTAATATAAATATTGAATATCGTGGCATAGACTTTAAACCATAAATGCCACAACGTTGATTGAAGAAATGTCAGGCTTCCAAAGGAGCTCACCATCAATTCAAATAATTATAAAACTTTGAGCAGCCAGCCAGCAACTAACTGCTAGGCGAAGTTATGTGCTAGTAAAAGTTTTTTCCTTTCCGAATAGGTGCGCACAAAGTTTTCGCAAACTAACAAATTCATTTAAGCATTTAACGGCAGTTAGCAGGATATGCGACGAGCTCACACACACACACACACACACAAACATAACACTCATGAAAGCTCAACCCTTCTTATGCACAGGATCTTGTGCATGTCTCTGACTGCAAAAAATCAAGAAGAAGAATTTGCCCTTGCCGAGACAAGAAGTTGTGTTAGAAAACATGTGTGAATGTATGAATGCATGTATGTATGTGTGTGAATGTGTGTGTCTGTGAAGCATATTTTCTTTATTTAAAATTTTAATACCAAAGATAAACAAAATGAATAAAAAAAGAATGTAAAGAAAACAAATAAAATGATTAAGGTAAAGCAAGAAAAATACAGAAAATATATTTTGTTCTCAGCCTATTCGCTTTAGTGCTTATCCTTCGCTCATATTTCACAGCGCATTTTTATTTTGATTTAAGTAAAACGTAAAACTTTTCTCCCCTCCCCCCTCATCGGTTTAGACGAATTTGTGCTGCCTCAGCGACATGGAAGTTTTCTCGCCGCCAGCGACAGGATAACTTTCTCCAACCAAGGCCCGTTGCACGACGCCCTTTCCGCACATCCTTTTTGGCTTTTTTTTTTGCACTGGTGGCGCGCAGCACCCTCAAAGTGGAAGTTCAGTTCAGAACTCAAGCCAAGCGTGTAAAATGCGCTTCGCTTTGGCGAAACGCATGACGGATTTGTAGCGCCCAGTCTTTTTGAGGATGGGGGGGCGCGGAGGAGAGGCATGAATAACTCGAATTAAATTTGAAATGATGATGTTTATTTTTATTTTTATTTTTATTTCCCTTCGTATTTTCCATATTTATAAATGTTTCAACGAGTTTTTAGGTTATGTTTACTTTGCTTTACTCTGCCTTGGTGGCATTCACATGCTACATTTGCTGAGGAGGATTTTCCTTTTAGGGCTTCCTTCGGTTAGGGTTTAATTTGAAAGTTTTTTTCGCCCACATTTTCGAAGAAAGTTCTTAGTTTTTCATGCGCTTGCATTGCTCTTAATCGCATTACCATACGTTATTGGGCAGCTTCTTTTTTCAATCAAATGAAATTGTACCGATATTTTTTTTTCAAATTTAAATAACTTTCCTGTAGGAAGTATTTTTAAAAAAATTTTTAAATCAGAGACTGTGAGAAAGGCTTTGTCGTTCGAATCTGGTATCCAATTCAACTAAAATTCTCAGAGATTGAAAATTGCAGCATGAACCTCTGTCTTAGTCCTTCTTGGAACGGGTGTTTTCTGAGCGTTCCGATCTTTCGCCATTGAATGGCAAATTTACGAGTACCAGTGAGAGAGTGACCTAATATTCAATAGGCCCACTCAAGGCTATTGTCCATTACATCCAAAATGTCCAAACAAAAATTGTAAAAGCCGTAATTATAGATAACATTTCCTACTGACACTACTACAATACACACACACACCCACACTCACACACCGAGCCCATTCCCATCAATTGCCAAATGTCCCTTAAGCTTCAATGTGCTGATAAAAATCGAAAGACTTCAATTTTGTCAGGATATGAGGATATGAGCGTATGTGTGTGAGACAGACTTGGTGCTACGCACGAGTGTGCACGAGTATGTGCAGCACAAAAGGTCATTTAATGTAGACATAAAGCCATGTGAGATTTACGTCAATTGCTTGGCTAGGAAAAAAAAATAACTAAAGCATGAAAAACAAAAGTCCACAACATTCCAACAACAACAACGGCAGAGCAACAAAAGGAAGTGCCTCTTGCCTCAATCCGAAAAACACTTTTACTAAATCAAGCGAAAAAATAGTAGAAAATAGAAACTACAAAAGTGGAAAATGGGAAAATGCAGAAAATGGAAAAGAACAAAAAATCGGTGAGCAGCAGCAGCAGCAGCAGCAGAAAAAAAGTCGACAATACAATAAAGCCTAATCCGATGCCATTTATTTATCAAATTTTGCAAGGAATTTGCCATTTTGTTTCTTTGAGTCGGCCCGGTTGGCTGGTTGCCATTGTAAATAGAAATAGCCTCTGGCTAAGAGCTTAACTTATTGTAGACATTTGCGTTGTCTCCGGTCTCACACACGCAAACACACAAACTGATGCTTGATCTTGAGCTTTGTTGTTGTGATTTCTTGCAGGACTCTTACTCTTACTCTTCCACTTCCACTTCTACTTCCTTTTGTTGTATTATTTTGCAACAACTTAACTCAGGTTGTCTCTGATGTCGGAAAGGTGCTGTCTGTCGGTTAGCCCGTATATTGCCATGTGAGGATAATGCTGCAACTGAATTAGAGATGCAATTCCGAGATTTCCTCCGGCTTAACTCACATGTGCGGGAGTTCGGCGGAGGGAAGGGGGAGGGGCAACAATTGAATGAAATCCTTTTCTGTATTTATGGGTATTGGCTTTATTTCAGCATGATTGGGCACGCAAATGTAACCGAAATGATGCAAAGGAATTGATGGAGACGAAGCCTTTCAAAAGTAACCTTTTAAACATTCCACATGTGCTTTGTATGCGCTTGACATTTTCATATTACCAACTGGAAATATAAATTTCATAATTGAGAGAAATATTCTTCTGTGCTTTAAATGCTTTTGCAGAATTGCCTCAACCACGATTACCCTTGAATCAACATAGAATATGTATAAATCCAAAAAAAAACTAGGTACGTAGAAACTCCTTTCAATATATCCTTCAAGGCACTTCATCATCACATCAAGTACAAATCATCCCACCCCAATTCCAGCCAGGGAAAAAAATCACATTCCGACAATCAAAACCACGCAACAACAGTAATAGGAAGACAAAAAAAAAATAGAAACGATTCGCTAAGGACTATTATCCTTGCGATTTCATCGCTAAAATACTTTCCTTGTAAAATCACATAAAATATTCATTTTGATCTTTGATCTATGCAAAAATATTTCCATCTTATGCGACTGGTGGCTGTCGGGTTGGCTATATCATTGCCATTTGCCCATGCAAAATAGTAGAAGGGAAATCTTTGCAACTTCATCATACTCCATCCTGCGGCTGGAGCATCGTTATTCTTTGCATTTCCTCAAAAATTCAAAATTGTTTCCTTTTTGGCGCGCGCAATTGAAAAATTGATATGGATGGATTTTCAATGATGCCAACGACAAATGGCGACGAGCGTCGCAAAAAATTGGGGATTCTTTTTTTCTTTTTGATTTTTTTTATTATCATTATTGTGTAGAACCGCGGAGGTGGGTGCATGATTTGGTTGGCTTGTTTCCATTTAAGCGATTATTTGTGGAAATTGTGTGCAAAATAGAAATGTGTCCTTATTGCGGTTATCCTTTTGGGAATATTCGAGTGTAATTCTCTTCTCTTTTACAAGATTTATTAAGTGCGCACAAAAAAAAAACACCAAATGCACAACAATAAGGCTCCGAGTTGGTTAAGCGATGAGGGATTTTATTAAAGAGGAAGTATTGAAGAAGAAATATTTAAATGAAAATTTGTCAGCTTAATATTAGGAGAGCACTGTTTAATCTGTAGAAGTTGATTTAAAGGTTGAAAGGAATCGATTTACTTTGAGAAAAGAGAAAGCAGGACTACGAAACTATTGCCAGTGTTTAGTACCAACCAAGCTTAGAGAAATTTTTAATCAGAAATGCTGATTTTGATTTTATGATCAACCTTGGTATTTATAACTACACAGAAAAAAAACAATAGGTTAATTTAACCAAAATTGTGGTAAATAAACTATTTTTTATTTTATATGGAAAACACAAACAACAACTACTATTTTTGTGGTTAATCTAACTATTAAAACAGGTTAGCTAATCGAAAAAAATGGCAACAGCTCAAGTTTTAACCAAAAAATTGGTAAAGCGAACCAATCAAGTTGTTCCTAAACTATTTTTGTTAGTTGACCAACCTACAAAATTGTAATGACCATATTGCGGTTCGAAACTCAGCGAGTTTGGTTGCTTGAGTTGTATTAGGAAATGTTCATACATGCTCAGCAGCGTGCTTTCGTGTCTGTCATACATACAACGGCAACGATTTTGGTTTTGTCATTCGAGTATTAAGATCAGTGCGTTAAGTGTGGTTTAAGACCAAAACACTGCTACCGAATGCATTCATTGCTCATATGAGAACAATTTTTCATGGTACGCTAACAACTTTGAGTTGGTTCCATTTACCACGTTTTTGTGGTTGCTGCATTTTGAATCGTCTTTTTTGGTTAGATTTGCCCACTTTTTTTTGTGTTTAAATTCAATTCAATTTTGATTTCTTAATTATGAATTAATATTGTGAGTATAATGCACAATTCCTGCAAAAAGTTCTCTTCGTGTATGAACAGTTTTGGGTAACCAACTCATCAAGAAATGCATTTTTGTGAACACTGTTTTTAGAATCATTTTATATAAGAAATTAGTAATGGGTAACCTAGTTTATTTTGGTCAAGTGGTATTTTTTTCTTTTGTATTCGCTCAGTAAAAAATTTTGTTTGGAAAACCCCTCCCGAGATAAATTCCTGGCTACGGTCCTGGCACCAACTGTCACTTTCAATTCATTGCAAGCTTTAAGCGAAATCCTTTGAAATTCCATTTTAATTTGATGTGCGTTTCCATATCTTTCAATAGAAGCTCACTCACTCACTCACTCACTCTCATGGGCCCGCATCCTTTTCACCAACGACATGTCGAATTTAAAGAACATAAATACCACCAGCGCACACACATGCATTTTAATCCTTAATTGAAAATAAACATAATATTTTTGGCAATTCAAAGAAAACATGAGGTTCACCGCTGAAAAATATGCAAAATATATTTTTGCACATGCGAAAGGATCACGACAGAATTTCGCCAATTCCCAAGTACTTTCCTTTCACATATTTTACGGGTGCATGCATGGAGATGGCGGAGTTAAATTATATATAATCAAGATTTATCAGCGTATTAAAAGCAATTCGTCTGCCCTCTAATAGACTAATTCAATGCCCAAAGAACACTTGGCTCGTGTCCTGTTCGGCCAAAAACAATAAAAACCCAGCGCGTGATTTATGCCATCCGATAGGAAATGACACGAGGGTGGGGGGAAACATGGGAAAAGATTGTGTTTTTCCTATTTTCGGAAACAATGAATTTATTTGGACAACTAAACATGCAAAATCTGTTATTTACTTGCACTATTTTGGCCCACAGGATATTCTTTATCCTTGTAGCAGTTTAAGTAAGAATACCAAAAAAAGAAAAAATTCCTGATGTCAATGTGTACAGTAAATTCTCACCGCACACACACACAACACAAAATAGAGTGAAGTCACATACAATGCCGTTAAGCATTTGAATATTTTGAAGCAATTGGTAGTGTGTCCTTTCGTTTTACTTGCTGGTGTGGTGCTGGCAAATGTGACCATTCAAAGCCATTTTGCGTATCCTTTAGGCATCGGAGCGTGAGTGAGTGAGTGAGTGAGTGAGTGAGTAAGGTCCTTAAGACAACACCAACAACACCAACAACACTAACAATACCAACAACAAATATAAAAACAAGTAGAAAAAAATTTAGAAAAAAATGTGGAACTACTAAAGCAATTGAAACATGCCGGAATCCGAAACCAAATCCAATGTCAGCTCAAGAATTTTAAAAGTTATTCGTTGTGTATTTAACACTGAAGCAAACCGAACCGTACACACACAATGGCCAACCAAAATGCCTTGGCATATCGAAAAGGATATTGTAAAAATGTCCACGAAACGTGATGGTGGCAATGGCGATGATGATGATGATGGGAAAAAAATGCTTTAGGTAATGCAAAGCGAATGATGGCGTGAAATGCAAAAGAGTGCAAAATACGAAAGAGGGAAAAAAAATTGAGTATAAAATAGAAAAGACCGCACCAAAGACAAGTGCAGCAATGTCAGCCATATTTATTCGTAGACGGGCAAAATAAGCTGCTCAAGGATTTATTGGCTAAATGGACAGATTTGACTATGTGTGTTATCCCTGGGAAAGTTGGCAGCAGCATGTCTCTCTCTCTCTCTACATCGTACTCTCTGCACTGCGAGAATTGTGGGTGAGCTATGTGGAATGGAATGTGAATAATTGTAGAAGTAAAAGACTGTCAAGGCAACCTTTGACATCATCGGCATAAGGAAGGATGTGTGCAAGGGATTGAAGGATTTTCTAATTGGAAAACATTTGAGAACATTTTGCGATATGGAATTGCCCCATAGTTAAAATTGTGCTGCATCCAATAACCTATCTTGTACCAGTCAGCAAGGAAGCATTTGTCCTATGTAACCATGAAGCCTCTGGGCCCCCATCTGACATATCTTCACATCAGAATTAGTTTGCCATTTCCAAATACTATTGCGTTAGGCCATAGGCCAATCGATGGCAGTTCCAATGCAATGGCAATATTGACTTTTTCCCAGTGTCTCAATTCCGTACACCAGCCATCACACCACATACGCACGCAGCGCAGACCTATTGATGAATGTTGGAATGTTTGCATTGAAATGGCAATTTTTCAAGATTTACAACTTAACTCGCCATGTGAGGCAGCCAAAACAAAACAAAGTAAAGGAAACTTCCAAAAAAAAGAGACACACGCAAAAAATAAATATTGAATCCAATTCGAATGCAGCCAATTCGTTGCACACACATCTTTTGGCTGAAAATGGTGAAAATAAGCCAAACGTGAGATCGCCTCTGAACTCCGAACAATGAATTTTCGAGATAGCGGCTGGGTAAATGGGCTGAAATGGCCGTTGGCCTTTTGTACTTCGAAAAGGAGCAAAAGTTCATTTCATTTCATTCGTTCGTTCGTTCGTTCGTTCGTTTGGGTTTTTTCTCCCCTTTCTACCAAGTAAACTTTTCGAAAGTTCGCAAAGTGAAAACAATGCAAGTGCACGTTTGTTTGGGTGTGTGCGCATGTTAGTATTTTGAATGCACTGCCACAATTTTGGGTATTCTATGCGTTATGTGGGGATTTGCAAACAAATTTCTTTCAATTTGAAAATCAATAAAGCATTTTTCTTTCTCGAAGAGCGAAGATGCAGTGAAATAAAAATGAATATGGCCACAGAAGAAAAAAACACTGAGTTTGGGGTTTTAAAAATTGAACTTCTGTTATCTTAAATTGTATCAGGGAAAATACAAAAAAGTTCTGAAGGATATTTGAAGCCTTTACTTGCAATTGATTCAAAAGTTCACCGCTCCATACTATCTTGTGTATAAAGTCTTTCTCATCCCTTTTTTTTATTTAGTTCCAGAATTGCTTGTCACCAATTAAGAAACTGTTGAAACTGTCATTCTTGGGAAATAAATTGCAAAACGAAACAATTTCCATTGCATTGCCAACAAATAAATTGTATGTTGTTGAGTTTTTCGAAATTAATTGGACACCAATTGGGACTTTATTGTCGTTTGGTTGAGTTTCTCTCTCCCTCTCTCACAATCCTGTGATTTTAATTTATTTAAAATCAATTAGATCTAAAAACTAGTAAGAGAATTATGTATGTTCGGTCCGGCCGAAGTTGAAGTGCCCTGGGGTCGAATTACAGCACTGGTGGAAGAGCAACTCGTATCGATATGTGTATTTTAATAACGATTTTTCCCATTGAATAAATCAACCCTGCATAGGTTTTTAACGCTGAAAAAAAGGAGTTCACATCAAAGAGCCAAAAATGGATGGATTGGCAAATTTAGTAATTTATCATAAGTAAGCTGAGCTTCTCTAAAAAATCTGTTTGTGCGATCGCTTAGTGCAAATATTTGTTCTCAAAAACCCGTTGTAGTGGAAAATTCTGAGAACGTCATTGTTGCCAGCGTTCAAAAATCTATAAGAATACCTTACATTGATTTATGGTGGAAAATCTGGTTCCACCATCACAAATACCGTTATTCGGCCTCTGCCTTATACATTTTTTGGTAATAGTTTTATGATAATTTTTTGATATATTCCATAGTTTCCTTTCCATTCGAAAATTTTGTTTCATTTCCATTGTGTTCCAGTTCACTTCCATTTCGTTACGATTTCATTCCCATTCCGTTGCCGCTCCATTTCCAAGTTTAATACATTTGCATTCCCATTCCCATTCCCATTCCCATTCCCATTCCCATTCCCATTCCCATTCCCATTCCCATTCCCATTCCCATTCCCATTCCCATTCCCATTCCCATTCCCATTCCCATTCCCATTCCCATTCCCATTCCCATTCCCATTCCCATTCCCATTCCCATTCCCATTCCCATTCCCATTCCCATTCCCATTCCCATTCCCATTCCCATTCCCATTCCCATTCCCATTCCCATTCCCATTCCCATTCCCATTCCCATTCCCATTCCCATTCCCATTCCCATTCCCATTCCCATTCCCATTCCCATTCCCATTCCCATTCCCATTCCCATTCCCATTCCCATTCCCATTCCCATTCCCATTCCCATTCCCATTCCCACTCCCATTCCCATTACCATTCCCATTCCGATCCTGATATAATTTCCAACCATAGAACAAAAAACGGCGTCCAAATCAGTGCAGTATATCTCAAGACAAACGAAAATATTTGTATGGAAGGTATGGTTTGTAGCAGATGTTGTCCATTTTTAATACCGTCCAAATTAGGGGAGGAATGCCAAATTGTCCAGTCAATAGATCCATGATCCAGAATATTTTTATATACCTATCACAGCTGTTTTTGGGCGTAACAATCGGTGAACACTTCTATGCAGGGAAAACTAAATGTGAGAAAAAGTAATGAAAGGATTCATTTCTACTTTAAAGAGCTCAACAGTGGTTTTTCGGTATATGCGGTTACACTGTTCATAAATGACATGAAAGCTCTACCAATGTCATGTCATTCCCAAGGCATTTTTTGTACCGATTCGAAAATAAATGTTGCTAAATTTGAATAATTTATATTACACTCTATACTATACATCAATCAAAAAAATTATTTTCGATCAATATTATTTAAAATTTTTTAAACTGCTTCCAGTCAAATCCAATTGACAGTACTTGTGTCCGCTCAAAATGACATAAAATTGAAAATTTAATTATTGCCACTAGCAACCGCATACTAATAATTTGGCAAAACAAAGCAAGGCTATGCCACTCTACTCTACTACACATCCACTGCGTATTTTAGGTATATGGATACGTCTATCGCACAACAGAAAATATTGCCAAATTTATGACAGACAAATCCATCAATGTCATTTAGCATTAGATTTTCAATACATTAGCAATTCCTTTTCGCTGCATAATGGATTAAATGGCATTTTTTTATGAAAAAGTACTCTTTCGCCGCTATAGACAGTAAGTAGTCAACTGGGTAGTGGGTAGAAAAAATTAAATTAAAAATTCAGTAGAATTAATATGCGACTTGTTGCCATTCTGAGATGACAGTTTGCGAATTTTAAAATCATTTTTGCAAATTGTGAGTGGCATGGATTTTGTCACGTTGCATGATTTATGGGATTTGTTTTTTGTGTTTTACCCAGCCCCCCCGAGGAAGACTTTGTTTCGATGATGGATAATTTGTTGGGAAATTGCTCTTCGATTGAAATTCAATTACCTTATAAATGCAAGAGGTGGGAATTTCAGTAGACTGTCAGTCACATTGTCCAACAGTCAAATGGGAAAATACATTTTTTTTTGCAAATTTTATTGCATTTCGTCAAAGAAACCGAATATTGTGCTGGATAAGTATGTACTATATATTTTGTATTTGGAATTAATTCGCTTGAAGTCCTTTTAGCCTGCCTTTGGCAGCATGGCCAGAATACCGCGCTTCACATTGGTCACATCCTGGACGACACCCTCGCCCGTTATGTGATCGTTAATGATCAGCGTACGCTTCTTGCTGGCATCGACATGATAGGCGGAGAAGTTGATCTCAAAGTCCACTTCGGGCAGTGTGGCTATCGATGTGTCCTCGGGTATCCAGAATTTGTGCATGAAATATTTACCCTGAAATTGATGTGAAAATTGTTTATGGATTGTGAACGTGCCCTAAAAGGAGGCAATAAGTAGTTAAATGCGAGAGAAGACAGCCGGCCAGGGTAAGAGGGAATGAGGAATGATTGACTTGTGACTGCGCATGCCCTTCACACAGCTTACCGGTGCAATTGGACAAGTTTCCAAAATGTTGCCGTACTCCTTCAGATAGGCATGAATCAGAGTGCCTATGGGCGACTGCGAGCGCCAGTTTAAAATGCGACACAGGTTCATGGTTGTATTGAAGCTGACGAAATAGGAGGGATCCAATTTCTGCGTCAGCGTGCCCTCAGTATGGAAATCGACATCGTGCAGCTCTTGCAGCACCTCCATTGTGAGATTGATATGCGGATCGTTGGGATCAAAAGTGATCGAGTGTGTAACGAGTTTGTTGTCGCTCCACACGTTGACATCCTTAAATTTGGGACGCATCACTTTCTAAAGGACGAGGGAGAAGAATATTAAAGTGGGAAAAGAATTTAATTAGAAAAATCATTACATATCGTCTAAAATACTTACCTCCGCTTGGGCGGATATTGCATAGAAAATCAGGAAAATTTCCAACCACAGGAACTCAGAAAATCGAGCCATTTTCGTGGCCAGTAAGTGGAATCCTTCGAAGACCCACTGACGATGTCTGCTGGTGATGGTGGCTTTTATGGGCGCTTTTATACGAAAAAAATACAACATCATTGGCACTGATTGCATCTCTTGGTTGGTTATTTTTAATTGCTTGAAAATATTCGATTAGCTTCCCTTTTTAATGGGCACTGAATGACTTTTTGATTACTTTTCCGATTTAATGCTCTAGTGAAGCATGACGCATAGGTAAGCGTTTTTTAATACTCGATGATATCATTTCTATTTTTCGAAGCCAAATTATATAATATTTTATAAACAATCCGAGCAAAATAAACTACACGAGTGGCATGGATTTTGCATCAGTTAACTTCGGTTTAGCTATGAAGTTGGAAGTGAAATTTCTTATCGCATTTGCTGTAGTTCTGGCTGGTTGCAGTCAAACGGCCTGGGGATGGGTGAGTAAAAAACCTCAGATGGCTTGAATCGTTTCAAAAATGAGCCGAAAGCTATCAGCTTCACATACGATTCTGTCAGCTAACCACTATTTACACTTTCATCCTGGCAGCGTTCGTTCAAAATCGTCTTCACCTCATTCCCGTTCGAATTCAATTCCAACTACTTGGATGCCAAAGTGCAAATACAGAATACCACCGGCGATACTGTCCTGAATGTGGTGGTCGAATTTAAGGAGGACCTCGATGATATCTCGCTGAAGTACGGCATTGCCATCGAGGGCAATGAGGGCAATTATACGGCGCTCGTCAATCGTACGGTGAACTTCTGTAAATTCATGAAGGCACGCCAGCTGGAGCCGATCTTGCGCATCATCTACGAGGACATTCTCAAGCAGGGCAACTTCATCAAAATGTGTCCGATAAAGAAGGGCGTCTACTCGCTGCCGGAGTATCGCATCGATGAGGAGAACTTGCCCAGTTATGTGCCCGAAACGAGTTTCTTTGCTGACATGGAACTGGATTTGCCCAGTGGCGAGTTGCTGTTCAAGGGACGCTTGAGCGGGAAAATCGACAAGTCCAAAGGCTTCAATAATTTGAAAATGTTTAGCTTGGGTTGAGTTGAGTCTTTCGCTCAGTTCAGTTCAGTGTAAGCAGTAACTTTTGTAATTGCCTTCAAGTGACTTGCAATAAAGTTCATTACAATATATCAAATACTTGAGCGTTTTATCTCGCATTCCCGTGAAGTCATTACTCCGTGGAGATGATAATCACTACGCTGTTAGCTATTGCGCTAGAAACAAAGTGATTCCACACTCTGCCTCCGTAGAAATCAAGTCAGGTCGCAGTTGCAGCCGAAGTCTGTGAGGGCGTAAACGCCGCTTCACGTTTCGTGCGCTGTAATTGCATGCCTGGCCGACTTTAGTATGCAAAACACCATCATCGTCATCGTCGTCGCACTGCGTCACGTGTCTGCTCATCTGCGAAATCGTGTGCTCGTTCGGCTGGTGTCAAGCTGTCTGCCATTGAAATTGATGATTCACTAATATCAACTCTATCTCAAAATTAAAAGTCTTCGTATGTGAAGTGAGCAATATTTTTTCGAAAATGACATGTTCCTATGCATCAGTCACTCCATGAATGGCTTGCTTCGTTTAGACCAGGGGTTGGTAACCTTTCTAGTGTATAGATTATTCTTATCTCCATCGGAAAGAAATGTGGACTGAATTGTATGTTCACAACATTTGTTCCGAATTTCAAATTAAAACTTTACAAACATTTTCTTGATAATACCTAGAAAGAGTCGCAGGTTGTCGACGCCTGGTTTCTTCTGTATGTATGAGGTAATTATTGGAATTTATGGTTGGGATCTTTTCAGTCTCGAATAACGTGAGAAAGAATTTAAGTACTTTGGTTGGAGTTGTACTACAGCTACTGCCATTTACAGACCGAAGTTTATGAATAGTTGAGAATAATATTTTCAAAACTAAAAATAGGAAATATTTTCCAAGCAAAGTGAGCTTTTGTTCTCTTATTTTATTTTATTTTTTTTGTTTTTCCAATTTATTATTTTTAATTTATCACTGTGCCAATCCTCTGAATTTTTATGTTTAGCCCCTTTTTGAAAATAAACGAGTGAGTAAGTTTCAGCCGGTGAAAGTCGACTTATATGGATATACGCTACAACATCAAATTCGAAATCAGCGACACCAAAAATTTCCTTATACCAAGTTTAAAACAATTTCAGTGGACCGATTCCATCCATTTGCAATACAACCCAGTGGTCAAAAGAAGGTGTCTGCAGGCATGCCAGTATGCCTCTTTAGGAGCTCGGATGCCTGCCCTCCTCGCTTCCAACCTTTACTTATTTTTTATATGAAACGGGACAAATAAACAGGCCTGCGTCTGTCGCTTCCATGCGTATGCCTGCTGGCAGGCAATATTGCATAGGAAATCCATTGACACCACCCTATCTCCCTGCTAGCGCAGGTATACCGGCATGCCTCCACTAGAAGCGAGGCGTGCTGGCATGTCTCTAGCTGAGAGGCCTTGCGAAATTTACTACTCGGAAACTCTTTCTAGAACCTGAAAAAGAAAAACCAATAGCTGCCTACCTTGCTCCTGCTATCGCGTTTACAAGACTTCAGTATTTCCTAGACATAGGAAATACATTCCACGTGAGATTTGACGCTTTTTTTCAACTTGTCGCGAGTTTGTTGAAATTGTAGGGGTAATAAGCCTACGATTTTCTGCATACTTAGTTTTAAAGCAATTAACAGGGGGGAATGAGCACATGATGCAAATTTAATAATTTAACATAAAATTTTTTGGTAAGTTCAAATAGGCTTGGAAAATGTTATCGAAGTATGTTTTTTGTTGGTAACTAGCTTTACAAATAAAATAAGTGTTTAATTTAAAACGCATGAGACCGCCGTTTAGGAGATATGGCTCCAAATGTGAAAAATTCACCTGGCCCTTAAAAAAAAAGGAACCAAAAAATCATTATTTTGTACCCAAAAGTTGTTCTTGACACTTGTAACATGCGGTCCATTGTGAAAGATAGTGCTAAGCTTCCCCATCATTTTAAGCCTAAGACTGTTTGTATTCATGGGTTTTTGAATTTTTTACATTCATTTTAATCTTTAAAAGCAATTATTTCATTTTGATTTTTTTGGACTTTGTAACTTTTCACTGAACGACGTCGATATATTCTCAATGGAATGGAAATTGATCGTAACAAAATGGAATTGGAACAAATTCCGCAATAAAACAGGAATGGACTGGAAGTGGAACAAAGACGAAATGGAAATGTAACGCAGCAAAATAGAAATGGAAAAGGAATGAAGTGGAAATTGAAAAAAATCGAAAAACTATCATCAAAATACCGAAGGGTTGCTATAATACAGTGTTTATTTTTCAACAGAAAAGTGTGTAAATATGTGGAAAAAATGTTTGAAATTGTACTTTGAACATTAGGTGTTTAACATTACAGATTTTTTTGATAAAATTACAAACTTTGGTCGTTTTTAAAAACATTTAGTGTAAATTTAAACCAAGAAAGCTTAAAAATATTTCAGTTACTTAAGAACATGTAAAATTAAACATACATCGCGTAAGTTTCTTTGAAATTTACTATCAGAGTATGTAGCTTCGCAAACAACTACATGTAAAAACTTGAAAAGACGCCACCCGTTTGGTTTCCTATAGGTGAGGACAGATATACAAACAATGGGTTTTTATAAGTGTAAATGCAACTAAAATTATTTAATTTCTTGCCACATTTTTTTTATTTCTTCAGAATTTCTTTTGCAATTTATGGTTATTTAAAAGATATACTGCGTGGTTACGATGTTTATAAAAAGTTATATGAATAAATGGTATGCATTCAGACTAGATTCACAAACCAATAAAGTGTCTTTTTCGGCATCAAAGAGCTTTCCTCTATTCGGACAATGTTGTGAACTGGTAAACTAAACTCTATTGGGTTCAACAAACCCTAGACTGCCTTCCCTAGTACTCGTAGTTAATTTTATACTCATCTTACCTAACAGCGATGAAGTTTCTTTGAAAGACCGTCACCTTCTTAAGGATTAGAAGCGCGTACAAGCTAAGGAGATACATGATAGAGTCTCCCTCTCAAGTGATTAGCGTTAATTGCCGATGCAAGGCGCATAGGCGGACACATTGAATTATGCTGGACGCTACAAATGCGTCATGCATTTTGTTCAACAACAAAGCGGGCAATTTTTGTAAAAGTTAGAAAACAAAGAATATTTATTTCGTTTCGTTTAGTTGTGTTTTGTTTACTGCGGCGGCAATTTCACTTTTGATATTTTAATTGTTTGCAAATTCATGCCGTTGACAAAAGCGATCAATTTGATTCGCACTTGCCGTTGACAATTGACTAATGGCGGAGCGGTATTTTGGTTTCGGGTTTGATATACAATTAGGTTTTTGTGTGCAGTGTGAATCAGGCATGATTTGAGCAGAGGCACCGAAATTTAAACCACAAAAATACTGTCAAAAAATATTCCTTAGCTTATTTGTATTTTTGCATTTATTGTGAAATGTTATTGATTTCTATCATACATTTGTACATATGTTTGGCCAACCAACCCCACTACTTTCGAACACTTTTTTCCCTGTGTCATTTTTATTGACCATTTCGCATAGGTGCTCGTCTGAATATTCAATTCCACTTGTCACCCAAATTCACCATTTTCAATACTCCATCGTGCAGTTTTTAATGGCGGCAATGATGGTTGTAAAAATTCATCGGAACACGTTATCGCGCACGTTAACAATCTGCTCCAGCCGCTCGCTGGCTGTCTGCCTGCATGTTGCTATGTCCTCCTGTCCGGTTGACGTCGTCGAAGTTAAATTGCCCAAAATTTATGCAATTTTCGCGTCAATTGTCGAAATTAAATTTGTTATATAAAAATGTTAAAAATGTTAATTGTATATTTCAATTATCGTCGTTTCAGGTGCTTTATTGAATTTATTTCGCACATTTCGAGGCGTTTGCTTGTGCCGACCATTTGTGCAACAATGAAACACCTTCGAGCTGATTACACATACATACATATATTTGTATTTTTTTTTTGGTATTTTTTTTCGTACTTGTATAATTTAAAAATGCAATTCAATTCAACCGAATTGAAATATCAATTATTGATGTCACATTCCGGCATAGTCGAGGTTTGCCAAACAGAAAAATTATTTCCTAGAATTCGTTGAATTGTTAGTGGAGGTTTGCATTGCAGATTGAAACTTTAATAGACTTATGGGGCGATTAGTTCGATGGGAAAAAATATAGTTCTGAGAAATTCTTAAAGTTTGTAGGAGCCATACGAGTCAGTGTAGATGTTTGCCAATTAGAATACATATAAAGGGTTTTATGCCCCAAGATTGAGGTCGAAATTCTAAATTTCGCAATGCAAAGTATCCGAAAAAAGAATGAAAAAAATACCGTAATCATAAAAGGGAAATGTTAATGACGTCCTGATGGGAATGGAATCCCGAAATGATAATTTTTTTCTATCCACCTCCACTCTAGTTCTGACAGCTGTTATGTTATGAATTATTCTGGCCGAAGTCACGCACAAACCTACTAAGTCCATAAAGATACCAGACAGAGTCTAATGATATTTAACGAAAGTATAAATCATTTAACATGCGCAAGTTGCTAGAAAATCTTATAAGAGAATTGAAGCTAAGCCTAGAAGCTTCGACCAGTCCCCCAAACGTTGAAGTTCTTAAGTATTTTAAAATGGTTTTCGAAAGCGTGGGAAGGAAAAGGTCATGTTCACAGTCATTATCCGTCAGTTTTGACTTAAAATTATAAGATTTTACCATACCGTACAAATAGAACGCAAACACATACTTCGAAGTTAACTTTTATTGTAATTTTTCTCGAAAGTTTTAAAACGCTTCGATCAATATTTGAATTGAAGGGCCCGGTCCAAAAAATGTGCATATCCAACTCAACATTATTCACAAATGGAACTAATTTGTTTTCGCCACCCTGTGCGAATAAGCTAATTTATTGCTACGGTATCTTCTCTATTTGACAGGTAAAACACTTTTATTTGACATATACTAAGTAGGAAGTAAAGTTAAATAGGAACGTCAACGACTTTTAATATGCGCCAATGAAAAACCATTCGTCAAATTGCAAATACAAATATTTAGGGTAAATGTCGAGTCGTTGAATGATTGCACTTTGATTACAGTAATATTGGAGATGCACAGTCACATAGGTAGATGTGTAGAATAGTTAGAAAATACTTACCTTTTTTTCATGGAAGATTTCTGTTTCTTATCCTCAGTTCCTACACACACAAAAAAAGTAGGTAAATCTAATGAAAAAAGACGATGAAAAATGCAGCAACCAAAAAACCTGGTACACAAATTTGTCGGGCAAGAAATTTACGGTGCTTCCACAAAAAGCAATATTTCATTAGGTTAACAAATATATTGTAATAATGAAATTATTGTTTTCCCGGCAAAAAAACGATTTGAAAAACATTCTGCAGAATTTTTAAAATCGTAAAAACACAATTTTTACTAATTACTAATTACTAATGGAAGCAAGTACTTTGAAGTCAAGTGACGATATCGTCGTCGTTCTAACAAAAATCACTAAGTCCAAATTTATAGTTTTGAGATATTTGCGTTTAAGGGCTAAAATGCGCTCTAAAAATCCAATAATGGTTGGATATCAATATTTTTGGGCTCAATGAGTATAAATTTTGGAAATTGATGCGCTGGGAGGAAGAAAATAGGACAAATGGACTTAGGAAATTCTAATTGACAAATAAAAATGAGAAACAATTCAACCAAAACTGATAGAATTTGAATGTTGGTAGGATCAAAGTATAAAAGAATCATTTTTTAATAATACACGGCAACTTTTTTTTTAAAGGATTACTATAGACTAGAACGATGGCGTACTTGTCTCGTTTTTGGAAAAAATGAACTTATCTCATTTCTGTTGTCTAATTAAAAAAATTAGTTGAGTAATAGCAGTTGGGGTTTTAAAATATTTTTCGATTAGCTAACCTGTTTTTGTAGTTAAAAATCATTTAACATTTTTTTGACGATTAGATAACCACAAAAATTTTAGTTGTTGTTTGTGTTTTCCATATAAAAGAAAATAGTTTTTTACCGCGTTTTTTGGTTAAATTAACATATCTTTTTTCTTTCTGTGTAGTCTTGAAATTTCCTGATCAAGCCAAGCTCCTACTTTGACAATAATGATTCACAATCGGCCATAAAAACCCAAAGTCCGTTTTCAAATTGCCAATTTAATGTAAAATTTTATTGGGAATTCCCGGTATTCAAATTAGTTGCGAAAATATCGAACACAATGGCTTCAACAAGAAGTAACAAAACTAGAACATTTGGATGAAAGTGTGCAAAAAATTACCCATTTGAGGCGTCATCAGAAGATTTCTAGAACTTTTTGCCAATTGAATTTTAAATTCCTACGAAAAATCGAGAAAAAATATCGAGAACTAAAAAGAGTCGCGCTTAGAAAGCCATTCACATAAATTGGCCAAAAAACGGTGCTGCCAATTTGACATGCCTTGACGCTGATGAATGGATCCGCATCACAAATTAATGATCAAATTTTGGCAGACAGCGGGAAAGAGTTATGGCACAAGCAAGGAAAGCAGCGCGTCACGTGATTTTGCTGCATTTGGTTTTTGATTTTGAAAAACAAAAAAAAATTAGAGTGATAAAGTTGAAAATTAATTGCAAAAATACAAAAAAATTTAATTGATTTAAATGACAATTTATGGTAATTTGAAATGAATCAAAAAACTTTAAAAATAATTTTTTTTGATTACTTTTGGTAATATTTAATGTTGAGTGATTGTCAGTGGTTAACTGATATTAATTAAAATCAAATATATTAACTCAATGAAAAAAAATGACGCGGTCAATTCAAAAACATTTGGTAATTTGCGCACATTTCACTTACCTCTCTCTCCCCCCCCCCGCCCATTCGGACAAAAGTCAATAAACTCTTTTGGGGGAAAAAAATAATACAAAAAACCTTTCTTTTTGACAATTATACAATATTTGTCTGCTTTATCTATTGCTTGGCGGCTTTACACTATTAGAATTCTTAATTTTCTATCACATCAAACCAACTTGAACTTGTCCGAGCCAAGCGTTGCCATGCATTTACGCTGTTAACATTTTAATTTGATTTGCCCGAAGAAGACCTTAACCTCAAAACATTCATACACTTTTGTGGGTTAGCATTACTTTGCGAGCGCGTTTCGGTCTGCCGATATCTGAAATCCGGAATCAGTATAATAATTTCATTTCAAACGTTTTGTTTTTCGCACATTTCACCGGGTGAATAATAAGTACTTATGTGGTGGTAAAGGTTTTTGGCATAAGCAGTCAGTTTGAAGAACTTTATTGTGGACACAGTTGCAGCTAATATGGTATACGCGTGGCTGGTGCTTTTGGGAATTTATACACACTTCTTTCATGATTAGGGAAAAAACGTTTCTAGTAGATATGAGTTTATTGTGCGTATTGGTTAGGTTAAGCTGGAGGTTGGATGGCACACTTGGAGAAAAATAATCCAACCATGCCATCACACTTAGGTCAAAGTTGGCCCGCAATTTTATGAGGTTTGATAGAACCACACTTGTCAAACCATACATTGGTTTCCCAAGTACCCAGAAGCTTGGACAAAGGCGATCATATCGTGAAGGGTCCCACAGTATTCTACGCTCTAGATCTTGTAGGCTTAGACACAGAGAAAGTGGTGGGAATCCTCCTCTACTTCCTCGTCCCAGCAGTCCTTACACAAGTCGTTATGGGTAAGTCCAAGTTTCCTAAGAGGTTGTAGTTTACGAGAAGTCTCACAGGTTGCGAGTTGTCTCCATCTCATGTTAGCTTGTCTCATGAACAGTTTTTCTAATCGTTCCCTAATACTACAGAGTGGGATTTTTATAGAGTGGCTCACTAGATGCTGACCCTTTTCTAGCCAATTCATTGGCTGCTTCATTTCCTGGTACGCCCTCATGCCCAGGAACCCAGCTGAGTCCAACGCGATGCTGTAAGCCAAGAACCTGAAGCTCCTCGCGATAGCGCCAGACTGCTTTGATTTGATGTAAACGACTTGGTATACCCCGTCTTGGTATACCCCGTGATACCTAATTTGCCAGAAGAGTCACCCGCACCGGTACCAGTGTCCATCTTGGACCCAATAGTGAATACCCATCAGTTACGCGTATAACGCACATGTATGAGAATAATGAATAATATTTATAGAATTGCTTCCAATTCTTGCAGACCATTTGTTACCATTGTTACCATTTTCCTAAATGGTAACAAATTATGTAATAAATTTACGGCATAACCACTTGTATAACGACACTGAGAAACCCTTTGCCACATAGTCACTTCAAAAATTTCACATTAAATAAAACTACTCGCATAAAAGGATATTTATTTGATAGCTGAGCGACATTAACGAGGTTTTAAAGTCGTTCTCGTGCTGAAATTACAATTCTTTGTTTAGCTTTTCCCACTGTGGGCTTGCCTGGCTGCCTGCCTTTTATGGTCCTTCATTCTGTTCTATTCAATATAGTTTCTTTTTTACACCATAACCAAGCACCTCGGCATAGGTAATGAGATGTTCAGCAGCAGCAGCAACTCGACGAGGCAGAAAGAAATGCTAAAATTTATTTGTTCCTGTACGTAAATTGCCAACTGGTATGAAATTATTTCTTCTATCTACCTTTTGGGCTCCAAACGTTCGTTTCAATTGCTACAAATTTTTACATAAATTTACCTATGCCTGGTGCTTTCTGTCTTTCAGTCGTTTTTTTTATTTTCTTTTCTCCGCCTCGGGCTTATTATGAGTTTCAGCTTCCCTTTGGGAATTTTTCAATTTTTAAGCCGGAAATCTACTTTCAATTGTTGGGCGCATAGAAAAGCGGGGTTTTGTGTACGTGTGAGGCTGTGTAGGTTTGTGGGTGTTGCTCTTTTTTTTTTATTTTTTTTTTGTTTTCATTTTATACTTGCTGGAAATACCTTAGCCTGGAGTCTGTTGAAGTGTAAATATTTTCACAGAAGGTGTAAATAGAATCTTGTAGAATGCTCGCTGCTGGCAAACACTTGCGGGGATGGCAGATGGTGAATGAATGGCAAGCGAAAGGTTTTATATGAATTTTCCCAACTGGAGTTGGCTTTTATGAATTTTCTTGCTGCTTCTTCTTCTTCTTCAAGAATAAATATTTTTATACACCTTGGCGTCGTTGTCAACAATAATAACGAAGACGAAATGAACGAATCACTCAGCAAGCGAGCGCAGGAGAGTTTCAATTAAAGACAGAATGAGTCTAATTAAATAATTGCATTAATCCATTAACAGTGAGTACCAGTAGGTGTAGTAGGCACATTCTTAGCTCCATTACAAACAAACTGTAATAAAATGTAAATTGACATGCCCGAGCTCAATTGCAATGTGACAAACATATTCGTCGTAAATAAACACGATCTAAGAATATATTTAATTTAGTTATAAAATTTGGCTATTCTCACGCAGTTGCCTAGCATGGTATAAGTAAAACATTTTATGACAGTTTCAACATCGTGCATTGAAACATTTTTAATTACCCTGTGCTGCGCGAAAATGTTCAGGCAATTATCTGTACTTTTATAAAACTCTTCGTGAGTATGTTGTTCGGTTTGTGGATATATTTGTTCGCTTATAACTCACGAAATACTTCCTCGATTTTAATGAAACACATATCAACACATATGTAATTTCATTGGCTATATGCATTTTCTTACTATTTGGACGTTCGTGGTGGGCGTGGCAAATCTTATTATATAAAAACGTTGGTGCGTATGTATGAGTGAACATCACGGCTAAACCACTGAATGTATCAGAACCAGACAAACACCATACGTTTATTTGTGAGCTAAGGAAGGTTAGTGTACTACTTTGGACTTGATTGGTCAAAAGAAGTGTGGTACCACTCATACAATTTAAGTATTACTTCAAAATACATGTGGGATACTTTCCAGCACACATGGAATTATGCTTCTTAATCTAAAAGTGCAAATCAATAAGTAAAATTGGACAATGGTCAAGCATTTGACAAAAAAAAAACTAAACTAAACAAACAAATTTTGATTTAAAAAAAAATTTGTACAAATGAGAACTTCAAACCAGGCGTCACGCAATTACAAATATAAAAGTGTTTGTCCCGATTGATTGAACGATTGGTGATAGACTGACTCATCACCGCCCAGCGCAAACCGCAGCAATTTTGTATGCTATGTTCTGGTGCTCTGGGGGTTCACGGAAAGGTTTACGGGAGGGTACTTTCACTACTTTAAGAATAAGTCCAAGCCACGCCGGGTTATTCAACTAGTATTATTCTAAAATGTTATAATTCATGCAGTACTTAACCGATTTCGCTAAAATTTTTGTATGTACTATTGGGTGGTGAATGGCCCTGACTATAAAAATTTGCGGTCTGCAACTCCCTAAAATTTTTGCAGCTCTGTAACTCGGATTCAATTTAAAAATGGGCTGAGGGACGATTGTGAGAATGTACGATCCGCCAATGGCCCCGCTCCCAAATCTGTCCGTCCGACTGTCTGTCATTTGAGCTATCGAAAAGTTATCGTTAAAATATCGAAAAATTATCGATGACATATCGAAAAAACATCTATAAATTATCAAATAATTACCAATAAAATATCGATAAAATATGGAACAATCGATAATATACCGTAAAATGGTCTAAAGCCCGAAATACAATATCGCGTCGACAGAAGCAGTAGCAGTACAACTGTTTGCTTTTTTCTGAATTGTATGTTTACAGCCGCTGTCTATACAAAACAGTGTATTCTAAAATTTGAAAACAGCTACTGCTTCTGTTGACGCGATATTGTATTTCGGGCTTAAGACGTATCGTACTCGCATGTGCAGGGTATTTTAGCTTCCATCAAACCCAAGATAATTCTCATACTAGTTTTTAATTAAAATGTTCTTTTACGCTTTAAGCTCTCTTGAATTCATTTACTCTGTATCTCCCTATTTTTATTTTGAAGTCCATAACTTATTTCCTATTTACAACTTAAGACTACTCCGTTTTCTTTGTACTACCAGTTCAGAAAACTGGAAAATAAACAAATTTTGTTTTTGTTTATGTGTTTTTTTCATTTCCAATCCAATACTGAGATTTAAATGTGGTCTTCTTAAAGATGACTTCAATCGAACCATTTTAATTAGACGATCATGCTGGCACTTCTCTCTCAAGTCGACAGTTAGTTTGTAGAAACCAGCATGTCTTCCACAACGCTCTTGTCATCTCGAGTAAAACAGCCGCCATGTGATTGTGAATTGTTTTATAAAGCTACGGTCAGATTAGGGGAAAATTTTCCCAAATAGACTCAGATATTTTTAAAATCGTATGTAACTGAACCAGTATTTTTCTTTTCTGAATTTATATCCCCAGTATTAAAGCAAATATTTGCATAATCCGACCATAGCTTAAGATTTTTAACGTACACTCAAAGAATTTTTTCGTTCGTAAGAAACGAAAAATTATACAAACACACTTCGTTTGGTGTTTCGTTTGCGACCAACGTTTAAGTAACGAAAAAAAAAAAATGTTCAGCTCAGCCAGGATTCGAACGCGGGACGTAAGGTTTATAGGTTACGCACATACACGCTGTGCCACTGAGCTACTTTCGTTCTGGTCGATAAAAACAAAGCTTATATCGAATTCGTTTAAACGTTTATTAGAAATTAGTTTTTAATTTGCAGCAATTTAAAAACGTTTCCAATAAAAGTTAAATGCAATACTTTTATTGGAAACGTTTTTTAATTGTTGCAAAATTATTTATTATTTGCGGCAAAACGACTTAATTTGGTGCAAATGTTTTTTGTTTGTTTTTTCGTTTAAGTTTAAGCTCAAAAGTAGTATATTTGAAGCAAACGTTCTCCAAACATAATAATTCTTTGAGTGTACAGAGTTTTGACCAAAATCGTTATTCCATTTGGGGATTTTTTTTCAAAGTGGAAAAAAATGCATTTCCTAGGTCAACATTAATAAGCGCTATCGGGACCTCAAATGAATACAGTTTTGTGATTTTAGCAGAAATTGTATTGTGTAGATTTCGATAGTTTTTTCCTCATTTATCTAAAATTGCTATTAAAAAAAGCGCAATGTAGGAAAGTATTATTAAAATTTTCTTCAAGATTATAAAATACTAAATGCATCAAGCTCGGAGGCCTTTTAATCCTTCAGAACATTTAACTATTAAGTACATCAAGTGTTTAATGAGAATCAAATTAAATCTAAGCTAATAAAATTTTCGTATGCATTCCATTTAAATCTACACGCACACAATCTGATTACAAGTTTAAAGTACTTGCGCAGCACTCGTCAAACAACAGCAAAACGTAATAAATTTACAAAATTTACAAAGGCAAGCATTTCAGCGCAGAGTAACTGCTCCGCAGTCGCTGTGTTATGGCCTAAAGTACTTTATAAGAAAATTAGCCGCCTTAAGTTGAAGAGTGAGTTGGGAAAACGCCTGGTGGGCAAATAGTAAGAGAGTCTGTGCCTTTCTCTGTACAAATCTCAAGACGAGTTGAAATATATTAAAGATTGAAATGCAGTTGGATTCCTAACACTCACTGTCTTCGTGGTGCGGTGGTGGGGGGTTGGGGTTTGTGTGTGAGTTACTTCTGCATCTTGGCATTGTTTGCCAATTGTCTGCTCTGAGTTTAAAAAGGCAGAAAATTCTGTGATTTAATCAGATTGAATTACAAAAATGAGGGGTTTTTTCTCTCTCTCCTTAATTCTTTTAGTGAAATTAACATAATTTATAAGCAGTTTTTGTAGTTGAAGTATTTCGAGTTATTCGTCTTCTTATTATTATTTTTCATATTGTTTTTCTTGATTTCCTTTTTGGCGCTTTTTGGTGCTTTTTGGCTGTAATTTAATCAGAAAAGTCAACAGTTGAGAGACAAGGGAAATTATGACTGAGTACAGTAAACTTTGCAAGGAGAAAATTCGGATATTCTTGGAAGACTTTGTGAGTTTAGGTTAAGTGTGGTGAGCATAGTTTTAATAAAATCTTCAAGGAAATTTAAATCTTTAGAAAATCTCATTGACAATTCGCTGGTAAATGGAGAAAAGCTGGAAATTTTCCAAAACTTTGCCAAATTTGTAACTTTTTGCAAATGTCTGCTAAATTAACACATAATTACCATTACACTACTGCTAATGTGTGGCTGTGGAGGGGCCGCATGTAGGGAAAATCCATGCAAATTAACGGCAACAACTCAATAACTTAAAACAAATACCAGCAACGAAACATATGCACTTGCTCAAAAAAAAAAATAAAAATTTCGTTGCAATAATAGAGCAACCACCCAGTGAAATCAACCCCCCCGCCCCCCTATCTGCTGATGCGGTTTCTATTTAATTACAATTGTCGCCACAATCCGAAACCGGCGCGGCAATTAACGAACCTCAACTCACCTCTTGATGCACTGGCATTGGCACTGCTCGAGCCCCTGTCCTTCTGGCCACTGTCCACCACTGTTCGCCGTGCCGGGTCGCGCTTATTTTACGCTCAATTATTATTAAATATTTCACATAATGAGGACAATTTTCGCTGTAAAATGTAATTGGCGTATTCTGTTCTGCACGATTGTCTGTCGAATTGCATATGTGTGTGCGTGTGTGTGTGCGAGTGTGTATGTAAATGTATGTAGGCGCATCCTAATGAGATTGCAATTATTTTGCAATAAATTTTTATTATTTCAGATTTAAAGTTCATGTATTTTGTTACGTTGTTGCTGCTGTTGTTGTTGCTTCGTTTTGCTTGTCCATGCCGCGATAAACACGATTTTAATGTCCTGCAAGTCACCTGCTGTTGTTGGTGTGAGCAAACATTAAACTTTTAATTATTTTAAATTAAAAATAAATTTATTGCAATTATTTAAAACGTTTTTAATGCCCATTTCGTTGAATGGGTAACCGATTTTGTCTCTTCGATGGCCCACAGTTGATTGCTTTGTTTATGAAGTTAAGCTGTTTCAGAAAAGTAGGCCAATTAGGCTTACTTATTCATTAAACAATTTTTAAATCAATTCTTAATGGAAATTTAAAGAGAACATTTGGCACAACTCACAAACTGAAAATAAAACAGAAAAATCACAGCAAAACATGGGAAATTTATGCAAGAAACGTCTTACCATAAAAATTAAATTCAAAGCATAAAAACAACAAAAAAAAAAAAAGGAAGAAGAAAAGAAACACGAACTATCGCAAACCTCCAGGGAAGGCAAAGTTGAGCTCTGAACATTTTGTGTAGCGCCGCGTTGGTTTTACACAGCAGTCAACAAGCAGCAAGCAGTAACAACAGAACCCAGAAAACACAAATAGTTCAGTGCATGGTCAAAACTGGGCGTTAAGCAAATAGTTAGCATTGCTATACAATGCACATCCGCTTCCGGTTGAAAAGGAAAATGCACACACACACACACAAAAAAAAAGAGAAGAAAAAAACTGAAAAAGCAACCAACACTTTTGTATCCTTTACACAGACCGACACGTGCAACAGTGAAAAACTTCGGCACGGCCTATTAAAACGGAGAGCGAGAGCCCCCAAAAGCAATTATGGTCATAAAGTTTTGTGTGAACAAAACGAACGAATGGGAGTCAGCAGGAAACGGCCACAAAGTCATCACCATCATCGTCATCAGTAGCAGTAGCAGCAGCAGTAGCATCATCGCCATTGCCATCGCCATCAACAACAACAACAACATCAGATGCTGCTGGTCCTTGGAGATTATCTGGTGCCATAAATGAGCTGCAAAAAGTCAAAATGGCCCCATCATAAAAATAAACTTTTGAACAATGGCCGGCCACAACAATTTGGATGATGTCCCTTCTTCTACTTATACTTGATGGTGTCAGCCATTTTTTTCCCAGCCATTTCCGTTTGGCAGCTGGCTCACCGCTCCATGGTGTTCTCTGCAGTTTCCATGTTGCAGTTGTTCATTATTTTAACATTAGGCCAAACTGAAATTGTTGCATACTTTGAGGCGTCAAATAAATTCGTAATTTTACTAAAAACTTGCAATTGCAATATTTTTTTTGCGGTTGCTACGAGAAATTGTGCTGCAGCTGCATAGTTGTGAGCGCTGCACTGTACGTTAGTACGTTGCCCAAATATTGGCCAAGAACGACTTTGAATTTGAATTGGCAAACGTGTGGCTGGCCCCCCCCCCCCCCCCATCAGTCAGTCAGTCAGTCAGCGGTGGTGGCAATGTTTGCCTTTGGCTTACCCTCGAGTACGTCAATGTTGAAGCGTGAATGCGTTTGTTTGCTGCATGTGCCGCTTTTACTATTGTTTGCCAGCGGTGCATTGACGACGGCATCGGAAATGTTGTCGATGTTGCGAAAATTTGTGTGTGTGTGTGTGTGTGTGTGTGTGTGTGTGTCTGTGTGCGGTTTTTGTCAAAATATTTCAGTCACGCACGTTTGTCGCTTGCGGAAGGCGCAACGAATCAAATGTGAAGAATGCAAAATGCCTGGCAAAGCAAGTGTTGGAAATGTTGGTATCTCAGGAATTGCTGTGATAAGAAAACAAACAAAAAATTGTGTAAAAAATTTGATATTTTTGTCTAGCAGCAATCAGAAAGCATTTCATCATTGAATTGTATAAATATGAGAATTGCAGGACATGGCAGACTTTATGGAATATCAATTCTTCCTTTGTTGGGTCATTCAATCGAAATCACGTCTGTGATAGTTATGGTCTGTGAGGTCTTTGAACTTCGAACGATTCAAACGGAAAGGTGCAATCATACAAAAATTAAGTCCTTTTTTCTATTACATTTTTTAGCACCATCGATTTGAGGCTCCATTTAACACCATGAAAAAATTGCCCAAAAATAAATGGTTTGCAACGACCCCAATTCAAATTCAAAAACCTCAAACATTTTTCAACCACCATACGCCCAGTACAAGCCGTCGGTCTTCTGCCCCCTAAACCAGCACCTTTCACCCTTCCAGCCTCACCCAATCGCTACATACACATGTATATAGAAGCAAAGTACTTGTAATTGTTCCCAAAAATAAAACGAATTAATTGCTGTAAAAATTACACGTACAAGGGGAAAATTAACAACAAAATACAAACACATTGGCAGGCCCAATTAATTTAACACACGGTTTCATAGTATTTGTGGTAAAGAGCTCTACTTTCGCATGCAAGGGTTTGTGTGTGTGTGTGGAGTGTGGAGTGTGTGTGTGTGGTGTGATTGCACTGGCCGCCTGTACATGTGAATGCACTGTGACTAACGCAACCGAAGCATTTTGGTTGTTGTCGTTGCAATTGCAGTTGGCCTGGCCTCTGGATCAGCCTTAATTGATCGGTGGCATTTTACGGAGCGGTAAAAATTCGTAAAATGACCGAAAAATCGTACAAGGCTTGAAATTAAACTTAACCGCACTATACAGGGTAATTAAGCCGTTATGCCGAATTGCCAAAAAAGACAGACACAAATTTAGGCATTAATAAAACTGAAATATATAAACAGGGAACGGATTTTGTTGACCTAAAAAATTCGCTGCATACTTTTAGTGACGAAAAAAAAAATCACATAAAGCTAACACTTTAAGTCGATTAGGTCAACAAAATCCGTTCCCTGAATTTAAGCAATGACAGGACACTAAGGCTTAATATATAAATAATGCTTGACTTTAAGTGCTGACATATCGCTATGGGAAATAAATCATCTCGGTCCCAATTCGGTCAACTTTATATGAAGCTAATTGGCAACTTTGACATTGTGGGGTCAGTCGGGTAAAATCAAAGGGTCATTTCGACGGCATTCTGGTATCGTTTGCTTCTAACGTGTTTGTTGTGGTCTAATAACGAACTTCAATTACATCTAGTTGAAAACGCAATGTTAAAGTTGCTTAATGCAAAGGTGACAGAATTGGGACCGAATTGGGAGACAAACTAGCACTTATAAGTATACTGCGAATTTGTATGGAAATACGAATTTAAAGCATACTTTTTGGTGTAAAAATAGTTCAATAGTTCAATAATAACGTTGTTTAGTGTACCTGTCTGCCATTTGGTATCATATCGTCGTCAATTTTCCGAGCATATCTCACTCGTCGGTAAATCACGAATTTATGTAGAAACGCATAGGAGATACACCAGCTAGTGAAATTCAAATTTAGTGAGATGTCCCAGTTAGTTAGCCCCAAAAAGTATACTTCAAATTTTTATTTGCGTATAATTCCGTAGTCTACTTCTAAGTATGCCTTTAATTTTTATAGGCACTTATAGGCAACAAGCGTGATTTATGTTTTTACCCTTAAGGCTGAGTTCCAGCTCCTTGAGGTAAAACCAGTAATACAGGAATTTTGTACAGATGAGAAAACATTTCCAGTGTTGCATTTCCTTAAAAATAAGATAAAATTCTCAAAAAAAAGTTGAAAAAAAAGTTGAAAAAAAAAGTTGAAAATTATCTACCGCTGAACTGGAACCAAAACCCAAGTAAATGTTCTCAAGTAATTTACTTCAGCATTTCATTGACGTTTTTCCTATATGAACTTGAGTACTCGAGCGCTGGAACTAACGCTGTCTACTATACTATCAATAGTTTAAATTTAGTAATTCATATTAGTTCCTCTCTGCCGATCCTCTTAAACCCTTTACGGCAATAAAAACTAATTTAGTATTTGCTTTTTTGCATTTTTAAATCAGCCTGTATTTATTTTTGTAAGCTATTGAAAACAGTTTTCGCGGTTATGCTCGTGTCAGAGTGGTTGTTGTTGTTACGCAACCATAGACAGGTAATCCATATATTAAAAGCCATTATGGGTTAAATGCAATTATTGTTATTTGTTTATAGGCAGCGGCAACCACTACTGACATCCTTTCACGTATGAAAACGGCTGCATATCAATAGCGCGCGGGCAAAGGCTATGAAAACAGCTACGTGCGGTGGCCTGTTATGTGGGTGAGCGAGGACCCCCGGATAGTCAAAAACATGAAAGTTTATTTTTACGATTATGAAGTCGTTACTAAAAGTTATTATCGTAAATGAAAATTCAAAATAAATACAAATTACCTCTTCTATATATTTTCCGAAATTAAGAAAATGTTAAACTATTTACATAATGTGTGTGGTATAATTTGTCACTTAAATTTGAGTTTATTTACTTATATAAAAAAGATAATCCTAAAAATAGTCCAGTAAATTGAAGAATTACAGTCAACGTGAGAAATGAAACAATTTCGGTGCACAGTGTGCTAGACTACTTTTAGGCGGTGTCTTAAAAAAATAATTACAATTATTACCGTTACTACTACTATTTTGGATGTGCTTTTCCATACAGCTGCTCTGGCGTGGGTATATCGCTGACGAAGAACTTTGCCGGTATAAAATGGAAAATCTTCTTCAGCACATCGAGCAGAATATCCTGAATCGTTTGTGTGATCACCGTGTAGAGAGCATCGGCCAGCATACGCCAGTTGTCGTTGAAGAACTTATTGGTGCTGTCCTCTGGAAAAAGGATTTCAAAATTAAAAAGGCCTTTCCCATTTCTTGTATATGACAATCATCGCACCCAATTGTTTGTTGCCATTGAACAGATTCGAGAAGTGCGATCGCAGGCCATCCAGCGTAAAGTCCACACGGCAATTTGTGACATTGTAGAAAGTGAAGCCGCCCTTCTCGTACAAGCGCGTCTTCGAGTACATGGTCACAGTCATATTATCTTGGATGATCAATTTGGAAGGTCAATTTTGTGTCTATGAACGAAGTGAGGCCCTACCTGCATCTAGAAACACCTGACCATGCCCATTCAGCGGTATTAGCAAAATCCGTCCAAATAGACTGTAGTCACCCTGTAATTTCATAACGGGCAATCGGAAAGTGGTCTTCCAGCTGTAATCCTTTGGATAAACGCTGAATTGCAGAGAAATTCGATTTGAAAAAAATAAAACCAAATTGCTCGCCACCCTCAGCCACCCACCCACTCTACCACCACGACAATTACTTACAGGCTCTCCAGCACATGCGTGTGCCCGAAACCGATGATATTCACATTGGTTAGCTCCACTTTCAAGCTGATGGCATTGCTGTTGCCCTGCGTAATTTTAATACGGTTCAAGTGAAACGGATCGAAGCTCGTAATGCTGTCCAAGCCGGGTATGCCTGCGAAATAGTTTTTGGTTTCAGATGTTGGTTTCGTGGCGAATTGCCTTTGGAGGCCCTAATACTGACCGTCGTTTAGTTTGTCGAACAACTGCTGGATACTCTGCGTGGAGCAATTTACGAAATTCTTGTCCGCAATTCGACATTCCTTGATGTATTCTGCTGTGGAAGAGCGGACAATCCGGTTTTAGTTACAATATTATGCTCTAGTTAAGAATTTGAAAAGTGCTGCGTGTATAAAAGCGAATAAAGTATTCGAAAATTACGCAAAGTACTCTGACACCGACTCCTAATTCCTACACGCCAAACCAATTAGAGTTAATGATGTACCGAAGCGATAGGGCAGGCAACCACAAATAGTTGCCAAATCGCATTTGTGGTTAACTTGGTATAAGAGGTTTATATTTGGTCCATTTTTCATTACAGCGATTATTTTTCATGTTTTTATATTTAACCAATGTAGTACTACGTCTACATAGTTGCGATTGTGTCCACTGTCAATTTTCAAATTTTCATACGAAAATTCACTTCCAAAATGCGCAATATTAAAATAGTTACGAATTATTTATGCGAATTTATGCGCTGGTATTTTGTTCTATTCGGTTTTTATTCGGTTAGTTTCACCAACATTGCGGCGGGAAAAGGTGAATAAGTGAAAGAGTTACATTGAAATAACGAATAGAGCGAAATATAGAAATAAAATGTCAAAATGAATCTCGTATCTTGCTAATCTCACTGTGTAAGAGGGTAGATTAGCAAGACATTACCATAATGTTTTCGACATAAAATCTATATGTAAATGTACTACAAAGATGCATTTAGTTATTAGGGAAAATACTGGTTACGGTAACGAGTTTAGTCTCTTCGATATTCTGCCCATTTACCATCCAGCGAAATCACTTAAATGGGACCCGAGTTAAAAGGGCATTAGAATTTTTAAGGCGTTGCTGTGCGCGGAAAATTTTCAAAATCAACAAGCTTCCCATTCATCCCCCAAAACAATATATACAATTTCAGCAAAATCGGTTCAACACAGTATGAATTATAGCATTTTAGAATAATATTTGCCAAGCCAACCTCGAACGCCTACGTCGAGGCCAATGAAATTACCTACATTTTAATATATGTTCCATTAAAATCGGCCAAGTATTTCTTGAGTTATAAGGGAACAAATGTACATACATGATGGTGCTTCACGACGATATGTCAAAATTTTGTTGTTGTATTTTTCTGACTTCACAAGCTTGCCCTTGGTTCATTGATCGGGTGTAATCCAAAAATTGGCTCATGCGACTTTTATATTTGGCATTTCGCATATTTCTTGTATTACATATTAGTAAATATTAGTACCTATAAGAGTACCCGTGTCTGCCCTTTTTTTTCGGGATCAATTCTTAAAACCGTTTAAATCGCATTTTTGCATTTTACCTTTGCACGTAATAATTCTTCAAAAATGCAGTTTTCATTGAACGTTAAAGTTTAATTTGCATTTGATAAAGAAAAAACTTTTTAAAATAGGATGAAGACAAGAAAAAATTCAGACATTTTTTATATTTTTATTAAAATCGTAAAATCATAGTGACCTCTAAATATTGTCCGATTGGGCTCAAATTTGAAATTACCATAACTGGACTAAGAGCAGACTTGTGTAGAAAATAATTTTTACACTTTAAAAAAATGAAGCACCCTAACATACATACATACGCACCTACAAACTCACAAAGAATTTTATATAAGCAAAGATTACTTTATATCATAACCAAGCGGCTCTTAAAAAAAATTTAAAATGTACAATTGACTGTTTTAGACTCCCAAACTTTCTGTTAAAGGGGAATATGATTTTTTCCCCCCTTCAGGAGGACACAAATTGACATTTCGCTTCACTTTTTGATCCATTTTCATATTGAGCTATTTTACACGGAGTCGACTTTGTTGGCATTGCTTTATGAATTAAAAATTGTAGGACGCAGTCATTTTGTCTCGTCTTATTTATTTTTTTAGATTTTCAATATTTTTACTTTTGATTGTTTATTGAATATATAAAACATGTAATTCTAAAATTTGAATTGTTTTTGGAATAATGTTTTAAGTACTGGGTAAAGTTGAAGAATCTCAGGAATGGTTTAATGAATGGGACGGAAAATCAATGTTTCTTTTAAATTTCAATTTGAATTCACAATAAACACCGACTTACGCGAGTCCGTTAAAAATTTGTCTTCACTTGTGACAATTTGGCTACCGAGCAACAGTACAACAGATAGCAGCAACATGGCAATAAATTCCATTAAAATGAACCACTAAGCAAGAAATATGAAACAACGAAACGATTCCGCAATCGTGAGCCAGCGTTAAGAACTCGAAACTTTTCCGGTTGGCAGCCAGCGTCAAACTGAACCAACTGCAGGCCAACGGCGCATGTGCAACCAAAGCGAAAAACATTTTCAATTTTCAATTTCCAAGTTTTCATTTTCATTTTGAGTCGTGCACAAACTCGATCATGTCGCAATCGACAACCAGCGGAGTAAAGCAATATTTGAAGTAAAACACGCGGGAAAACCGCCAAACACCAAATGCCGCCAACAGTGGCAGGCGACAGCATTCGTCTTGTAAGTCAGTGGGCCAACAACTACCGAAGCGGTTGCATGAGTGCAATCCATGCTAGCCACTGATTTCGTCACACACTGCAACTAGTTGGGAACATGTTTGCTGTTGCACAGTGTGCCGTTGCACTTGCATGTTGCAGCAAGTGCAGCACCAATTGCCGAAATGTTCAATCTAAACTGGAGCTGAATTATGCGGTTGGTGTCTGTCTGGTCTGGTCTGGTCTGGTCGTTAAACTTTGTCATAAAGTGCATTTTTTGAGGTGATTGAATTGTGATTGCAAAATTGGTGATAACAATTTTGTGTGTTAATGCGATTCTTTGGTTGAATTGAAGCTGATAGGTAATTGGTTTTTGTCAATGGAGCAGCTGCTAAATTGTGGTCTAGTTGGAAACAAAAGCTCACACATTCCATGCAAGAATTTAATTCGCTTTTTAATTAGCTTTAGCAGGAAACAAAAATTGTATAACTACAAGAATTGTAAGGGATAATGAAAACAAAGGCCAAATGTAAGTAGTCAACATTACCATTATCATCATCATCATCATCAGCACGAGCATAACTGTCAGTTCAATGCCTGTGAGAGTAGTTGAGAAATCTTCTAGTTTGGCATTTGGCCAGATTTGATTCAACCCCAGTTTAACACACAGTACACACTTCGGCAAACATTTCCACTTAAAAACAGAAAAATATGCAAGATAAAAAAGGAGGACATTTTAGTAAAAGGGTTCTTCTCTCCAGTAAATCTAAAGCGCAACCAGTGTTGGCGCTTTCGCAAGTGACAAAAGGACACACGAAAATTAATTCCCAAATCCGCCAAAGGAAGTGTACTCAGTCTCTGAAATAAAAGTCTTTGCTGGGTGGGTCTGAGTTGGGTCTGAGAGAGAGAGCTGATTATGATCTCAGGCAACGTAAACGATTTCCGTTTTCATAGACAAGGAGTGTGGCGCTGCCCGTGTCGTTGCCGTTGCCTTTATTGTTTCAAATCGCATTTGACTTACCTTTTTGGGAATTAATTTGGCAAATAAATGCGGGCACAACACAAAAAGACGACGAAAAACACCAACGGAAAAGAACCCTACGTACAGGGCCTTAAAGTGAAGTTGAATTGCAACTAATAGGATTTTGATGATAGTTTTGGGTGGAGTCCCATCGTCTTCATAATCAATTTCTGTTACAATTTTCGTTGGGATTCCCAGTGCCGGGCGGCGCCATACAATTGCTACAGCAAACGGAAGATTGTACTTTCTGACCCATGAAATGAGTTTTTGTGTGCTGCAAATTAAATTACTTTTGCCCGCTTGTGGTTGGGTGGCGGGGGCTGGGTGTGGCTGATACTATTTCGTATTCATTGCTTTTGGGGTGTGCAATTTTTGGTCAACCTTTGTTTTTTATTTTGCCTGGCTTTGTTATCAGTGTGTGGATTTGCACCACATTCATTATTATTAATTTGTCGTTTTTTTGTTTTATGTTCCATGTGTGAGTGTGTGGCCTAAATATGCAAATTTGGCTTAAACTTTCTCTGGACTGCCTCTACACACACACACACACTCACACACATGCCACCACTTAACACAATTATGAATATTTGCCAATTTCACCACGAATTCGCACACACACACACACACACATACGAAAGTCATCTAAGCCGATTTAATGAATCCGGATAGAAACCAAAATACCAGAAAAATTGTCCACTTTCTGAAACCGCACAAATTATTCATGAACGAAACTTGTGTGTTTTTTTGGGGGGGAAAAAAAAATAA
Source organism: Heteromyza rotundicornis (assembly GCA_951394025.1). Taxonomy (NCBI): domain Eukaryota; kingdom Metazoa; phylum Arthropoda; class Insecta; order Diptera; family Heleomyzidae; genus Heteromyza; species Heteromyza rotundicornis. Next base: position 70,749,115 of record OX596010.1, on the reverse strand, counting down.
TAAAATAGAAAGGAATGGCGAAATCCTCACAAAATCAACAGCGGAAAAATATTTCGGCAAACAGCTGGCGAGTGCTCGCTCCAAGTGGCTTAACGAATCCGCCTAAAAGTACACAGCGTGTGCGTGTGTGTGTGTGCGAATGTCACTGCAAATAAGTTTTTCGCCTTCTGCGCGGTCCAGCACTGGCAGCAGTTCATCAGTGGCACAAACATTCTAACTAAAAATTTCACAACTCGGAATTAATTTCATAATTTTTCATATGTTTTTTCCCCTACTTTTTGTACTGTGTTTTTTTGGGTACTTTTTTTTTTTTTTTGCTATTTGAACTTGCAGCGTTGTATGAATTCATACTACGTAGATTAGCAACATTTTTGTAATTAAGTGTTGCTGCTGCCGCCGCTGAGTCGAAAGGAGCATACTTTTAGGTGGTTTTAATTACGTCGTATGCGGTTATGCTTCGCTGCTAATTGTGCGTGGGGGCGGGAGAACGAGCAAGAATGAACAAGAATGAGGGAACGAGATAGAGGATGGTGCAGGAAATTGGGGAAAGTACTTTTAATTAAATCGTTGCCTCTAATTTCTGCATAATTTCAGAAAATTAAACTATTAAAAATTGGTCAAGTTTTAGTGGGGGGAAAAATTGAGAAAATGCTCACCTGATTATGATTAAATAAGCTTGGCCAAAAGTACTCTCCTTGAGTAATTGATGAAGTTTTCTTCTACCAAAAATTAATTTAAAAATTTTTGTTGTTTTTTTTTTTGTATGTCTACGTCTGGCAATGCCACTCTCTTACATAATCAGTGAAATGCATTCGCCAGATAAAATTTCACTTCCGCCTTGGTCAAGTATTAGTGTCCCTCAACTGGCGACTTACAAGAAAGTCTCACAGAAAAGCCCGCCCAAAAAAAAAGTTCAGCGAAAAAAATAGACAACGAAGAAATTGAATCAGAAAAAATAGATAAAAGCCAAGTCGTGGGCCGGCAATGCACTCGAACATGCCTGACCGGCACGTATGAGGATTTTCATGCATGTCCTGCCATATATCAGGATATGTGTCATTGTGTGCAACTAATACTTGCCAGGGCAATTGAATACCTACTGCAGTAGACAAGCTCAGTGGCGGCGGCTGGACAACTCGATGAAGACGCTTTTTTTTTGGTTGCTGCCTGTTGGAAAAGTTTTTGTTTCATTACGCTTTCAAAAGACATTTGTCGTGGTCGTTTTCTTAATGGTTCACAGCAGAAGAAGAAGAAAAAGTAACTTTTGCCGGACGTCGCATAGTATCGTGATAAGGCGCATAGAGGGCGTCTATTTTTTTTTTCTATTAGGCACTACTTGTTATCGTACCGGCTTATGTCTGCGGTCTATGTAAAGGTTTTTCTTTCATTGCAGTTGGGTACTTTTCAGTGGAATTTCAATCGAATTTCGGTTGCTTACAAAAGAAAGGCCAAGGAATTGTATATTTTCATTTGGAAAATGTCTTTTCAATTACAGATATTCCTTTGCGAAGATATGAGCACTCTTTCAGGCAATTAAGCGAATTATTTAATTTTTATTTATTAAATTTAGTACTGAACAATTTTTGTGTAGTTTGGTAGTGGCGTAAAATAAATAATTCATTAAACTATAAATTGATTCCTGATTGCCTTCCGCGTTGACTTCCGCTTCGAGCTTCCACTTCCGTGTGTGTTTGTGTGTGTGGGTGCACTTTCCTTTTGGCAATTGAATGGCTTTGAAACCAAAGTAAACTTTATTAGTTGTTGCTGATGATGTTGTTGTCTAGGCGTTTGCCAGTCGCTTCTAACGAGCATACAAAAGGCAAACAAACTATTTTGCCGGGAATGTGTTGACTTATACTCCTTCGCCCCTTCTCTACGGTGTCTGCGACAAAAAGTTTTTCCGCCAAATTGCTGCCACTAAGAATATTTCCTTGCAAAGTGTTTGCAAGTAAACACACAAAATTGTTTTCCCAGCTTAGATAACTTGCCTCTAAACTTAACACTGCCTTTGCCTTCCCACAGAAAGGTGCAAATTACAAAGTCTGTTTTTTCCTACTTGAATTTAATTGCCTTTAAATTGCACTTCGTTTGATGTGGGCGCTATACTGGTTTGATTGAATAAATATTGCATAGTTTTTGGCGCTAAAAATTTGAGCCTTTATGGGAAATTTGTTAATAAGCTGAGTAGGTAAAAAACAAGCATTTAAAAAATTCGTTGCATACTTTTTGGTGGCGAAAAACAATCAAGAGCCGCCATTTTAAGTTGATTGTTTAATAATTATGTTTTTAGCGAGTAGCTATCTACTATTTCGCACGATAACGTCGTTGTTATTGAAATATCGACTTCAAATCGATACCTTAAAGCATAACCATCCTATGTCCATTTTTTCAAAACTCTAGAAAATGAAAAACAAGTTTTCAAATTGGTATGTTTTGTATGGAAATGGGTTTTTATTTCCTCATTTTTCAATTACTTTCATTACGATTCCCACAAAACAACTAAAGCCTATCTGATGCAGCTTCTTCTCAGGATTCCAAAAATGCCAAAAACTCGATTTTCATGAAAACGGACATAGGATGGTAGTGCTTTAAGGTGTCGAAATGATGTCAAAAATGTCAAGAATTTTTTCAAAAAGTTGTTCGTTTTTAGGGGTGCCAGACGTACTGTATTAAACGTGAAATGTACTGTTTGTTATTAAAAGTACTGTTTTATTCAAAGTACGGTTTTTTTTCCTCTTCGAATATTTTTCATTATTTTGTTTAGACAAAACTCAATTTGGCGATTTTTAGAAACAATTTTTTTGCTTGAGTCACTCTGAAAACAACTAGCTAAAACATTATTAAAAATATTGGTAAGGATTTACTGTTTCGGTGAAAGCTTTCTCTGAAATCGTACAAAAAGAAAAACCAGTTGAAGAAAAATTTAAAGAGTTTCTGAAATGTGGTACTTTTCCGAACTTTGAGAAAGGATTCAACTTAATTTTTTTCCATAGTGCATTCAAATGCTGTATGGCTGTTTTCAATGGTACCTACCAATATCTACATAATATAATTTGAGGAAACCATAAATATATAACAATTCATGGTATACAATTTGAAGTGACACACCGTTAAAAAAGAAATGAAAAGGAAACATACAACAATTTTATTTCGATTGGCATATGCAGAGATAGCGAAAAAAGAGTTACTTTTTTGAGTACTCTGGAGAGAAAATATTCCCCAACCGTAAATGTTGGAAAAAACTAAAATGAATGCCCAGGGTAAATGAAAATTTGAACAAAATTTGCTGACGCCATTTTCTCGGTAGTGTAATCGGGCACTAAGTGAGTATCTTTGTTTTTTATAACCCTTACATTAACTTGCTTTGGCAAGTTTGTTCCCAATGTCAGATTTTAAAGTTGCCAAAAACATCTAATTTTAAATCAAAATTAAAAAAATAAATTTAAAGGAAATTTTTTCTGCTTTTTAGTTGGTTTAAGGGTTATATTTAAAAAAATTGTTTTTTAATCTCTTATTATCTGATTTTTTTACTTTGTATTTTATTAAAATGTTTTTTCGAATAGTATTGGTTTTTTATTAAATGTACTGTTTTTCCCTATTTAAAATCCGGCAACCCTATTCGTCTTTAAAGTTTTTAATTTAATGGCAATATCCTTTAGCCAGTCTCGATTTTCAACAATAGCTTCAAATGTAGCTGCTTATGACTTCTTTAAAACGCATGTAGGGGGTTTCAAACGTGAGAAGCCTACCAGGCCTGATCAGTGTCACGAACGGAATGGACATGGACTGGAACAAAATAGAATTGGAACAGATTTAATAATAAAAAAAGAACGGAATGGAAGTGGAACAAGGACGAAATGGAAATGGAACGAGAATGAAGTGGAAATAGAAAAATAACGTTTTCTTTTTAACTTAAATTTAGCTTTTAAATGTCATATTTAAAAAAAATCCAATGTATGTTCACTCTACGAACCTCCCACCTACGTATTTGTGAAAGAGACCCGTGAATTTGCTCAATTTCAGTATGTTTAGAATATTTAGTAAATTGCTGCAGAATAGCGCTATTTGCCTAGTCGTAGGTAGTTGAAGTGGCATGAGCAGAAATATAAATTTCAATGCGTAACCAAAGTTTACATCAAACAAAAACAGCTTAAGTTTCCACACTGGCACACATACACACACGCACTTACGCGAGACCGCACTCACACATACAGAGTCATACACTTGTGAGCGAAACTTCATCATCAGCAAGAACATCATCGTTTCTCGAAACCTTAGCAAATAATTTGAAAAACAAACATTGAACGGAACACAGCCAGCCGCCGCCTGACAATTTGCCATCGAAGATTTTCACTTGCAACAACCGAAAGTTGTTAGAGCGCATACAGAGATCCATTCCAAGCATCCGCCAACTTCACTGATGACTGCTGTCGTGTTGGATCAAGGCAACGCTGATGGTGATGATGACGACGACTCTGAGATGGCACGGCCACGATTCTATTGACGAAAGTCAGCTTTAAACACACTTTTGCCATTTTCGGTAAATCACACTTTGCCGAGTGTTGGTCGGTGTTTGTTGTTACTCGTTTGGGTGTTGTTTTGCTTTTTCGCTTAAGAAGTGACTTTGAAAAGGGATGCTTTTGTATATTTGCTCTGCATGCACTTTTCTAGCGAAGGGCGCTCCAAAAATGCTCCAAAAATGCTCGAAGAAGGTAAAGTGTTTACAAAATTGAAATGTTAGACGAAATGTTGTGCGAGTGGTTGTCGTTGTTGTTGTTCTTTGTTTTTGTTCTTTGTTTTTGTTATTGTTAGTTTGAAATTGCGGATTCGTAGATATTAGAAGGCGATATGGTAAAAACAAACTTTTGAGGTTATTGCTGAAGAATCTTTCAAGTGCACAGCTTAAAGGCTTCTTAAAGTGTGGATGACTTGAAGAAATTTGTTGGGGGGCTGAACATGTGGAATTCGGAAAGGTCGTGGAACGTGAAATCAACATAATCTTCGCCATCCATTCAACAGAAACCAATTTTCTTCGAATTAACCCTTAAAATTAATTCATTAAAACGAATTCATTGCCGAAAAGGAAAAAAAAACCTCATCGCATTGTCTGCCTTATGAAATTACAATTTTATGAATTTCATTACGATTCCATAGACGCAATGAAAGGTGCAAACTACAAGCAAAATTTCCCATCAATTGCTCCATCAGCGCTGTTCGACTACGCCGGGGATGTTTGTAAAATCGCCTAGGCGAACGTGAAACGACCCTCTCTGTCGCCCACACCACACACATTCGAATGGGCAAAGTCAAACTTTCGCAACGCAATAAAATGGAATTGATTGCGTTCAATTAAAATTCAGTTATGCTCTATGGCAGAATATTTTAATTAATTTTCACGCGCTCAGCAAATTCAACATAGAAGCAAAACGTAGAGCAAGCCAGTAAGCCATTCGTTCTGGCCCGCCTGTATGCCGGACGGATTTATGATCGGACTGGCCATAATGTGGCAGGATACGGATTTTTGTGCTGCAATTTAAATGTGCACGTACACACTAAAGGTAGTTTTTCCATATAGTTTCACTCTTTTGTTGTTGCATTTACATATTTCCCCTTTAATTAATTCCTGTTAAGTCAGCAATTTTTTTTGCTTTTGAAACAATAAATTTTCAGTTATTAATTAACAGGTCGAGTGAATTGTATAATTTGTCGATATCGGAAAGGCTTTTTTCTCAAAATTTACAAAATTCATAAAATTTTACCTAATGCAAATATATCTTCTCTGGTGGGCATTAAATTTATTCGCCACATGTGTGTAGCCTTCTGGCCAAGTCTAATGCCGCACATTAAATTGCAAATTGTTATTTAAACAAGTTAATTTGTGCTTCATGCTGCCGAATTCGGATTCGGATGCCCATTCACAGAAGCCTCAGTTCATCTCTGCTTCGATGCATTGATTTCAATTTGCCATCGTTCGGAATCGCATTCACATTTTAGCTCAAAATCCTCACAAATATTTATGCACTCCCAGATATGCACAAACGCCCACACACACACACACACACACACACACACAGTCATAGACACACTCTATCTGGGGTATTTGTAAAATGCAGAAATTCAATTCCATTCAATTCATTAGTACCGTGCGCACGTTTGTATGGTGCTGCAAAGTTCGGGCAATTGTCATCCTCATCATGGTCCAGAGCCTACAGAAAAGTTGCAACAGCAACAAATCAGCATAAATATTTGGCCAAAAATGTGAACAGCCCACAGGAATTCGGTGTGATTTCGGGTTTTGTTGGTTTTAAATATATAATTGAGATTTAAGGGCGCAAAAGCATTTTTGAAGTGGGATTTTCTTTGAATGCGAAATGTATTTAAACCCGTTTGTAGATACTGGTACAATTTTAAGTATTTTAAGCTTGCATACAAAAATATTTGTCACTTCGACCGTAGAGGGATGTCCAGTGAACTTCGAACTTCCTTTCTGTTACGAAATCGGTTGTGAGAGGTGTGGCAGGGGACCTACCGGCTGAGAATGCCAAAAGAAGTTTCTTCACGGGAAGTTATGCTCTCACAAGTTTGGCATTGTCATGGAATGGTTACTGGTAATATTCATTGACATTATTCATCAATTCAAATAGTTCCAATAAATAAAATTTAAAAATCGTAGGCAGACAAACATTTAGTTATGAAAAACTTTTGTCCAACTTTCACTTTGAGTTTATACGATTTAGTTCAGGACACCCATTGAAATCAAATATCCTGTTCATTGATTTTTGTACTACAAACCCTTTTGATTTTAGTGACCTTTAGGGTCGTATATGGACTAATGGCGCTCGCCTATTTCAGGTTATGTTCCAGAATATTTCAGTGATAAAAGGAATAAATCGTCGTCACTAAGTCCATTTTTCCCATAATCGACATGAGTACTACTAGTCCACTTGCACTCAAAGAATTATTATGTTTGGAGAGAATTTTGCTGCACATAGACTACTTTTGAATACAAACTTAAGCGAAAAAACAATCAAAAAACATTTGCTCCAAATTAAGTCGTTTTGCCTCAAATAATAAATAAATTTGCAACAATTAAAAAACGTTTCCAATAAAAGTATTGCATTTTACTTTTATCGGAAACGTTTTTAAATTGCTGCAAATTAAAAACTAATTTCTAATAAACGTTTAAAAGAATTCGATATAAGCTTTGTTTTTATCGACCAGAACGAAAGTAGCTCAGTGGCACAGCGTGTATGTGCGTAACTTATAAACCTTACGTCTCGCGCTCAAATCCTGGCTGAGCTGAACATTTTTTGTTTCGTTACTTAAACGTTGGTTGCAAACGAAACAACAAACGAAATGTGTTTGTCTAATTTTTCGTTTCCTACAAACGAAAAAAATCTTTGAGCTCAGATACATTTTTGAATTTTTAGAGTGCATTTTTGTCTTTAAATGTAAATATCTCAACGCTATAAATTTTGACTTAGTGATTTTTGTTAGAACGACGACGATATGCCCCTGGGAAACTATCAGAACACATTTTTGTATATGTACATGGCTGGATATCCGGAAGTCGTATTTTGGTGTCGAAACATGTCTATCTATCGAGCATAGCTTAGAAGCTATTCACGGAATATTCTCATTAAAAAATTGCATAATTTTTAACACATTTTTATTATATTCAGGCAGGTCACAGAATCCTAGTGAAAGAAAAATGTTGCTGTACTAGAAATAGAGATTTTTTATTTTCAGTCTTCATCGTCAAAATACTTTCAATTTTATTTCAAAAGTGAAATGCAGAACCTGCCTGATTATCCTCGTTTAGGAGGAAATATAGAAAATTGGTTTACAAAAGGACTTCCACATAAGTTAATGTGGCATATGAAAGTTAGTATTCGGTCAGATCGAAGCCAAAAGGCCCAGCACTTTAGCAAACAGTAATTCAATAAGATTTTCTATGATAATTATCATTTCTTTATTCGATTTCTATGTTTTTCAGGTCAAACTCCACTTTGATCGAGTTCCATTCCTACTCCATTACATTTCAATTATTTTCAGTTGATATTTTCAGTTTCTATGCACATTCCCAAATTTATATTTCGTGCATTTCGTCATCAAAATACCAGTACCTCCGCGTACAATAACCTTGTCAATAACTTTTTCGATAGTTTGATAGAATCATTAAAATAAGAAAAATTATAAATTTAAATCTGAGAGCTTTACAGGCTTACAGGAAGAAATAAGCTTAGAAACAAGGCCATTGATCTTCTAGACAATTGATCATAGCTTAGGATGATTCACAAGTGAAGACACATCCACCCGAGCTGGAAATTGTATAACTCATTTGAATTTCCATAAATCCAACCGTTACATTGAGGCAATGTAATCCAGAACTAAACTAAGTACAATGGAAGTGTCATGTGAATTAAAATTTTTTCTCTCACAAACAAATAAAAAATCCCACAAACTCTACCAACGACAACAAGAAAGGAAGACAATTTGAGCATGTTTAACATGAAAAGCTCAAAAAAGGATCGTCTACAGTTTCCGTGTCCCTTCACCCATCGAACAATACACTCAGCAACACGGCACAGTGGTGCTTGAGCTCATTTAAAAATGCGATTAAACCAATCGAACCGAAAACAGAACACGACATTTCTGTCTCTCTGTGTGATGTGTGTGTATGTGTGTGTGTGCAGTGTGTCGTATCTGCTGCGATGCGATGTGTAATTGATTTTATCGGCCATGTTAATTTTGATTAAATATGCAAATCGACACAAATTCTCATTTGCCCTACACGTTCAAGTACACACACATACACACACTAACATTACAACACGCACACACACACATACCATAATGCACATCCGCATGCAATGCCAACTTCAATCTCACACGGGAATGCAGATTACGTGGCTCTGACGTACGATGCTCCAGAGTAGGTGGTCCAGGGAGGGGGGCGAAGCATGAGTGGGAAACGCTGCGTGGGATTGAGTCCATGATGGCAGATAATTCAGGACTGCGAAAAAGACTCTATTGACAGTTATTATGTTACGGTATTATCTCGTTATTTATGCAGCAGATGACAAATACAATTTGTTGTTTGCTGTATGAAGAGGATTGTGCCGTGGACATGATAATTTGGTTCATTTGCATAATCTCTAGAAAATATTAGCTTAAGTTTTGAAAATGGTTTTGTGTTCGTGATATGTTGCATTTCATACATTTAAAATATTCCAAGTTTTATTTGGAAAACTCTGCACCGAAATAGTGCAAAGCTATCCATGGGTTCCGCTGATTCCCCAAAACTATTTAAATAAACTGAGAAGTGCTCTATGAAAGTAGGTATTTGCCAAACAGCAAAAAAGGAAGCTCTTCACTGCGGTTTATTTTCGAGTTTGTACATTTTAAATAAGCCGAAATTAGCGTGGGCACTGCTAAATGGAATTGTAAACACCGAAATGACATGCGAAGTGAATTAGGAAATCATGGGAACTCGGTGGGCTGACTGTTGTGTGCCACTACGGCTCTAGTGGATAATGGCATTCAAGCGCTCACTTCAATTTGGAGTGATTTGGAGCAGAATGTGCGGAGGTACGAGTACTTAGTGGGTATTTTAAATTTCACAATTAAATCTAGAATAGCAAAAATTTGGGCATTTTGGACAAAATTTAGTAGATTTCAAAGAATTTAGTAGGTAAGGGAGCTCAGCTTCCCAGTTGTGGGACAGTGACAGTTCTGACGTTGTTCGTGGTAGGAACAACAATTATTCGTAGCGTAAAAGTTTCATCTAATTTTAGTGAAGGCGCGCGGAAACAAATAAAAACTAGAGAGTGGACTATCTTCGGCTATACCGAAGCTGAAATACCCCCACACAGTAGGAAGAAGTACCTCGAACATAAAAAAAATGTGGACCCTATTTTGAGCCAATTATAGGTGGTTTTAAAGCCCGGACCACGTCCAAAATCCATTTCTAAAAATTTCCAATCAAATCCACCAAAAAAAAAAAGTTGGTCTCAATACCCCATTTAGACCCTTAAATATGTGGCTTCGGAACCTCGGACCATGTCAAAAATACGTTTTTAAACATTTCCAATCGAAAACAACAAGAAAAAAGACTTGAAAAATTTGTATCTTTTTTTTCAGTGTATGGGAGCCACGCCCAGTTTTTATCCGATTTGGCTGATTCTCGAACATGATCTCATTATTCACGAGAAAAACATGTACCCAAAGTTTCAAGTCGATATCTCCAAAACTGCGACCGCTATCGTGCGGACGGACAGACGGACGGACAGACAGACGGACATCGCTAAATCGACTCAGGAGGTAATGCTGATCAAGAATATATATACTTTACCACACCGGGCACGCCTCCTTATGGGCGTTACAAACGTTGTGACAAAGTTAGTATACCCTGCCACAGTGAGTGTGGGGGTATAAAAATTAAGAACAAGTGAGAAAATTTCATTCGGTCTACTTATATACACCCTACACCTAGGGGAACATATTATATTTTGATATTTTGACATCAAATTCGAAATCAAAAACCCCTAGATACAAAGTTTGGAACTATTTAAGCGGAATATAAGCAGGGACCGCCAGGAATCGGTTCCGGAACCGAAACCGGAACCGCTTTATTAAATGGAACCGAAACCGATATTTTGAAAATTTGAGAACTGGTACCGGAACCGAAACCGAATTTTTGCTTGCTTGAATTAGGTTGAAAACTATTTCGAAAACCGCTTGGCTGAAATTTTGGTTTGAGGGACACTAGAAATAAGTTTATGCCTATTAAAGGAAAATCCAGTTTAGTTTACTTTTGTGTCGTTTTTCACTTTCAAAAACCGGAACCGAAACCGAAACCGATATTTTTAAAATCTGAGAACCGGAACCGGTACTAAAACCGAAATATTTTAAAATGATGGAACCGAAAACGAAACCGGAACCAATATTCCTTTCGGTTCCAGTCCCTGAATATAAGTGATAACACGATTTTAACTTATATGGGAAGTAGGCGTGGCAGTCAGCCGATTCCGCCCATTTTCAATACCAACTCCTTCTAGGGCCTAAAAGCATAAATCTAAGATTTGAGATCGTTAGCTTTCTTCTAGCTCCTGCAATCGTGTTTACAAGAAAAGAGTACGGACAGACGGATCAGGATAAATCAACTCAGGAGGTGACGCTGATCAAGAATATATATAGTATTCCCTACAGGACACGACTCCTTCTTGGTGCTACAAGCGTCAGAGCAAAGTGAATATTCCCATACCTCATGAGGTGTAGGGTATAAAAACCAACATTATGTCAGAATAACGGAGTTGCCCAGCTGTTGGAAACAGAACCCCAATTGATGGCCGTTCAAGCGTCCAATTGTCATTTTTATGATACTACTGAACCTTAACCCTACACACGAAATACACCTCACCTATTCCCTTCTCAGAACAAAAAAATCCATACTAGGAATTTCAAATACGGACTTAGGACAAAATAAAAAGAATTTTCAGGGACGCATGTTTTACTAAATACTCACCCTTTTTTGAAAATCGGTGGACTCATCACCTTTCTGATCCGATGTCTTCAATTGCACAGCCAAATTAGCCCAATTGTGGTCTAATTGTAATGTAAGAGTGAACCGATTTCAATTTGATAACCTTTGAAGTAATCTCCTTCGGTGCACTTGGGGGATCAGATTCAATGAAGTGCAAAAGGAGACAATAAATGTACTATGATAATTTGAATTTATGATCTTTTGGTATGAACTTGGTATACTGATTTTAAGATGAATACCACTCCAAAGCAAGCTTGTCAATTCGAATGCCTTCATAGAGGCAACCACAATAAACGACATCATCATTGCCAATTGATAATTATTTCATCGGCATCTTCAGCTCGTGTCCATCAATCTGAATTTAAGCTAAGATTTAATTAATTTCCACACAAAAGCCAATGCGGCTAAGAACCAACGCAGAGCGATGGCCGGGTCCGTAAGGACTCTTCCGTCCATCATCGATGGCCCCGACGTCAGCACGTACAATTGATTAAGAGACGTGTTTCGATTTCATAATCATGAAATGTAAACGGCAAAACTCTGCATTGGGAGAATTGTTTTTTCATCTGGCCGAGTGATGTAATGAGAACGATGAGAACGTTTGCTGATGACGTGATGTATTCTCGCCTCAACCCTGCAGGGCTGCCTTTGGTGCATTTATAATTTGGAGTCGTTGCGGTGCCAAAAAAGGTGAGACTGCTGCATGGATTTCGACTGTCAATTGCACAGCAATATACAATACTATTGCAGACGCGACTGGCTGCTTCCTGAAATTATGCTTCATTGGTGGAGAATTTGAGATAATTGAGCGCAAGAAAGAAAATCTCTAAAGAATTTGTAATTTCCGCTATGTGGCTATGTGGCTTTCTTCACCAGCAAATTTCAATTTCCGGCAGTTGCCGACTTTATTTTTTCGCCTAACAAAATATACAATACAAATCAAATCAAATCAGACCAGACCAAAATATATTTGAAGGTGAAGTCGAAAAATTAAAGTTTGACGGAGCGGCTGGTTGGTTGGTTGTTTTTTTTAACCTTTTTTTCAATTTGCGGCGGCTGCCGCTGTGTGTTAAGTAAACAGAAAAAAATAACAATAATACAAAAAAAAAAAAAAAAAAAAGCGGATAAACAAAAAATTCACCTGCAGCACATTGCAATGAAAAATCGCTTAATGACACCATTCACACTCACCATTCGGCGCCTGTAGGCACAATCGCACAGCTCTCGCCCACCGCATTTTAGCAAGCCTTCGCTCTACCTTCGGAAGGTGTAACTACCCGGCCGCTCGGTGGATTTGCTGTGTCGTTCCACCGAGTAGCAAAATCATTTGTCAGTTTTACGAAATTGCAATTGGATTTGTTATTCTTTTTTAACGGTACTATTGTAAATGTGCTTCAGTCACCGGAGGTGCCAGTGGGCATGGGCTTTGACACAGGGTTCAGAGACATATAAATTGACAGAATGTAAAAAATAAGCGATAATATCAGGGAAAAATAAGGAAATGCATTAAAGAATTTTTTTTTATTGAAATATTATTTTAAAATGTTTGCAGTTTCTAAAAATTTAAATGGTAACCACCGGATCCTTTTTCGATGTACATACAACAGTGCTGGTTAACAAACTTCAACGAATCACCCTGTTTTCGGTCCATTCAAAAAGTCATTCACATCCATTCATTACACCGTTGCTGCATATAAATCTGTATACTGTGTCTTTGTGTATCACCAGCAATATTTCGAAAGAAAATGAAAATAAACCAAAAAAAAAAGAAAAAAATTCAACGAAGCAAAACTAAATGAAAAAAGAATCTCCCCATTTTTTCGCGTCATTATGTTGCAGCTTCCCTTCGGCGTAAAAATGATGCACCACAAACGCACATATATACATACATACACAAGCGGACAGACACACACATCAATTTGCCGCATCAAACCGACACCAGGCGGGGCCCGAACCCCTGCAAGTAAATCGAACCCGAGTCCACGAACATAATGAAAATGCAATTAATTTTTCCAGCAATTTCTTTTGCTGCTGCTCTGACTGTCGGCTGGCGTTGCTGCTTCGGCTGCTGTTGTTGAATGTTTCGCTCTTAATTTTCATTGCAGCAATATTATGACTCCTGCTGTTTTTGTTATCCTGTGCGGCAACATCGCAATCGCATTTGTAGCAAGCGACCGAAGAGGAGCAAAAAAATATGGTTGGCTGGGAAAAAAAAAGTAACAAAAACGCGGCAAGCCCCACTCACATTAAATGAGGAAACCAATTATTCGCGCTTATAAAGATTTGCGGAGCATACGGACACGGATGCAATCGTTCAGATAGGTCTATATACATACATAACATAATATATATATATATTCCTTTTGCTCTGTGGCGCAAGCATCCTTGCTGATTAAAGCTTGGAATTTATCAAATACAAGAAAAAAATTGCAGCGAAGGCGAACGCGTCAAAGAAACAAAAGAAAGACGCGGCAAGCAGACAGTTGACGGGCGCCTTTCCATGTGACTGAGGTGGAGCACAAGTGGCAGCAGCTAAGCAACAGAAGGAGGGGAAACCCTGCTGTGCTCGGCTAAATTGATGGAAAATTAAAATGCCTCGTCGCTCTCATGATGCTTGAACCTTTGGGTGTGAAAATGCGCCAATTTTTTTTTTGGTAATTTCACTAAATTGGGTTTAATCTGGGAAAAATGTGACAGTTTGTTGAAAGTATTAAGTGCTTGGGAGAAACAAAATATTTGAATATTTTATTGGCATTGAAAAAATAAATTGCATTAAAGTACATTCTTTTGATGTGGTGCGCGCATTTTTACACGCTACTGAGTTTTTCGCAGTATATACATTCGTCTTCTTATGTGGCTAATGTTAGGGCTTAATTGCAAATATTAGCAACGAGATTAAAATTGGTCAAGGCATCAAGCTAAATTTGTATTTGAATCTTATTTTTTCGTAATTAATTTGCAATTGAACAAAAGATGTGGATTACTCGATCATGTCGTGTATAAGTTCCTATAGCTCCAAGGAGGAACAAGATGTGTATGGAGAAATTTCGAATTGGTTTTTCCCGTTGAAATGTTTTGGGTCTAAAAATGATTGTCCCAAAGTTTCATCCCGATCGGGTAACTATAGACCGCCCAATTTTTATACACTACATCTGATGAGGTATGGATATAAGCACTTTGGTCTGATGTTTGTAACACCAAGAAGGATACGTGTCCGGTATGGAAAACTGTATATATACTTGATCAGCGTCACCTATTGAGTTGATTTAGCCCTATCCGTCTGTCCGTCTGTCCATCCTCTTTTCTTGTAAACACGATTGCGGGAGCTAGAAGAAAGCTAGATTGCCCAAATTTTGGGATTTATAATTTTTTTGTCCTCGAAGGAGTTGGTATTGAAAATGGGTGGAATCGGTCGACTGTCACGCCTGCCTCCCATATAAGTGAAAATCGTGTTTTGTAAAAATATGTAACCTAATTCCGCCGTAATAGTTACAAACTTGGAATAATGCGGTTTTCGTGGTCGCTGCTTTCGAATTTTATGACGAAATTTCAAAATTCAAGATGGCAAATCCAAAATAACCCAGTAGGTGTAGGGTATATATAAGTCGGCTTTGACCGACTGAAAATCAAATCAAAGTCAAATCAAAATTTAAATTTATCAATTAAAAATACGTTTTAAAACTCGTGCTTCCCCCAAGAGCAATAAATCAAATTTTTTTTAAAGCATTCACAAAAAAAAAATTTTCAAAAGAAAAAAAAATAAAAAAAAAGTTTTAGAATGGAAAAAATACAAATGTTATTGCGCCTAATAGGCAATATGTCCTGTTTTTTTTGTAAACATTCCCTTTTTTGTAGGCGCCAAAAACAAGTTTTTAACCGACTCCTTCGAGGACCAATACGGGATTTGATGTCGAATATAGAAAAGGATTTCATGATGCTGTTTGTGGGAATTTCAGTACAAAAATACTGGCCATATTGCTTTGATTATCAAGTTTGTGCTCCATATTCAGTTTAAATAATAAATCCCCTCAAGCACCTTCAGAATTTAGAACAGATCGTTCTACCTAAAAAATATTTTAGCTCCAGATCGCTCTGGCCTTCTTTTCAATATACAGAATGAACAGGGAATTGCAGTATAGCTGTATAGAAGGAACATACGAATATTCAGCGGCATAATTACTGGTCACTTCTTCATTGAAGACCCTGTCAATCAAGGCGATGGCTAAAGTTACAGAAATTCCAACGTCGAAGAAATTTGCATTACCTTTGCGAATGTCCACCGATTTAGGGTATTCGATGATCTTGCAAAGAAAGATCTAAAATCCATTGAGAATTTCATTGAAAATTAAAAAATGTTTACTTACAGAATCGGTGAAGCGCCTATACAGTGTCCGATATTTTCTGTATTTGGTCCACCTAGCGTTTTTATCCCAATGTACGGTTTTTCTTTGGCAATTGAAACCAATACAGGTGTATTTGGCCTAAAAGTATTAAACCTTTGCTGCAAAGATTTGAATTGCCTTCCACAGTGCAATGCCAAAATATTTCGTGTAGGCCATCGAACCATTAGGAATTACCATTAACCATTTGCGGTTGTAGTTTTACAATGCCAATTGCACTCCACCAAAGGACGAAAGAACTCAAAATAGAAACCGCCAATTTATTAACTCATAAAACATGGCCAGCCATGCCACGCCAAACTACTAACCGTGTACTAAAAAATTTAATAAATTTCGTGAAAATTATCCACGTTAGACAGCACTTTAAATACGTCTCAGCAGTTGCAATTATTTGATCCTTTCCATGCCTTTCAGCCGGTCGTCCTTTTCTTCGCACACTAAGTGGCATTTACGCTTTAATTTAATGCTTTCTATGTAGCTTTCGGTTTCAAGATGGCAACTCTTGAGGAGGATGCCAAGCAACAAAGCCCCAGCATCAGACCAGGCCAAAGAAAGAAATGTGGCAGACGATGACGATGAGGTGGTCCAAAGTAGAATCCACTGAAACGCCCAAGCAGCCAACCGCACGCAACACCAGGGAGTCATTAGGGCGAAATACAACATACAACAACAACAACGAATAACACAGAAACTACGTTAACAAGTCGAGGTGGCCTGCGGCAGACATTGCCTGCGAGAGAGCGCGCGCGCCACAAGTCAAAAGCGGAAACGGAAGTGCGAGTTAGTCCCTGAATGGATGTCCAACGGCTGTCGCTGCCGTTGCCGCTATTCAAGTGGTTTTTGATGAGAAAATGAAAGGTAATTTCAGGGATTTCCTTTCTTTACGAAGCGACGTAGCGGCTAGCGAAGACAAACGAGATATTCCCTTTCTGCGCATCCTTCTCTTGCCAGAAGATGTTGTCATATTCGTTGTTGTTTCTTTTTCCCAAAGAATATTCACAGCTTGTAAAAGTCGCCGCAATTGCGAGCTGTTGATTATGTTTCGACAAATGATTTTTCATAAACGCTGTGGCCGTTATTGTTATTGTTGCAGTGGGGACGAAATACAATTTTTTTTGCAAATTAATGAAAGAAAAAGCAAAGAAAATCCCTTCAGAAAAAAATCGAGGCTTAATTGTTCTTGAAATCCGCTAGAATAAATTGCCCGAAGGGTTTGTGTGTGGCCTTAAGAATGGTTAAAAGCGAAAAGGACTTAATTAAGCAGGGCAAGCGGAAATTGCTTTAATAAACTTTTCTGTTGAATACAATTTAAAATTCTTGTTTCATGCATTTCGCCTACTAAATCTCAGCACTCAATCGACACACAAAAAATATGTCCCTTCCTACGTTTTTATCAAACAACAACTTTGTGAAATTTACACCAACCCATAAATATGTTAGATGTACATTTGCATACCAGTGCAAATGGAGGGTACACAAAAAAAGAAACAAAATTCAAAGATAAAACTAGGAACTAGAAAAAAAAATACTGTGTTCCATATCAGCTGAACTGACTCCCCCACCAATGTTGCACATATTGCAAAATTCTAAAGTGCAATAAATTCATCATGTGTGCAATGGAACATGTTGTTCAGTTCACTCTCCTCCTTCACACGCACACACACACTCGTACGCTCTAATTGCTAGGAATAGGTTGTTGGCTGACATGATGGCAGATGACTTCAGTTGTAGGCAAAATGGCAATAAATTCCATTTTGTTGCATACTTTTGAGCATGTGTAATTTTCGGTCGTTGCACACGTCAAGTTATTGCCTTGAAAAAATTACACCATCATTTCGGGCGTAAAAAGTGAGTGATTTATAAATTTTTGAAAATATTCCTCCGGTACACTTGGAATATTTTCGATGATTTTGATTTATTTAATTTTAACTCATCTTTTATATATATAAAAAAGAGATGTGTATGTTTGGCACTAGTTGAGGCGGAAAGTACTGCACAGATTCTCACCAATATTTATATATGTGTTCTATGGGTCGTGAGTCGTGTTTTGACACGCCCACTTTTACCGCCCTTAAGTTAGAAAATACGTATTTCTCTCACATTTTGGCAGACACTTTTTTTTTGTTTAACTATTAACTTGGTTGCGGTTACTCAACTGCGAATTGTTTCCTAAGCGTGGCGGTGCCACCTACCACTAAATTTGTCCCCACCCAAACAGTGTTGCCATATCTTCGGGTTTCACTTTGGTGAAATTGTTCTCAAATCATATCTATACCCTAGTTTGTAATATATGGAATAATAGCGTCATCCTACGTTACAACGATGCTCCAAGTAGTCAATAGTGCTGGATTCACAACTGTCACCAATAAGCTTAATCGAACCTCGCTGAAGACTGCTCAAGAGAGTGGCTTAAAGGTAAATCGAGATCGCTTATCACGAACCCAGGTTTCCTTTGCCCCGGTACCACTGGATTGCTTGGAATCGACATGCCAAGAAATGAGATTCAATAAATGTAGATATGTGTTTTTTTTAGAATAACTGGAGCGCATATGTCACCCCAGCCTTTTTAAAAACTAAACCGAGAAAGAAACTGTTAAAAACCATCTGACAGTTTTTGTTGTTATTATAACAGTTTTCGCTGTCAATCTAACATTTTTTCGACTGTCGCATGGTTTTGAACGGCGAAACTGTTCAAACTGTTTTTTTCTCTCGGTGTAACAACTCTTTGACATTGATACTATGGGCAGTTGGTCCATATATCGATTAAGTTTCTTACCGAAGTACATCACTTTCTACCCTAATTATGATCCCGGCAAAAAGTGTTTTTTTGTTTTTTGGGGTGCTGTGAAAGTTTTTTAGGGTTAATAAATTTGTTAACCATGTATTCAGTTTTTGAATTTAAAAATTTATACTTTGTGGTATTATTGCGTTGATATTAATCCATGGAATAAAAGCTCGACTTAATTCAATTTCTTAAAAGTAAAAACATGAAAAAATAATTTGCGAATAAAAGCGATTAAATGTACTCACGCTTCATACATTTCATCCCTTTTTTTCTCCGAGTGTGTCTCATATGATACTCACGATTTGGTGAACTGTTTAAAAACGCCTTTAAGTTTATATTTATGAAATTGTCAAGTTAAGTTCTTCCTTATACTTTCATAACAACAGTTCCGGGGCAAAACGAAGATTCATTCGAAATTCATTTAACAGCAAAATGAAACCAATACAAAAAACGAAAGGAAAAAACATAAAAACACATTTTTCCATCAACCTCAGCAGATGCCACGATTAATTTTACGCTCCAACGCATGTGCTGCATGCAGCGCACACACAAAACGATACAACAGCAGCAGCATACACTCGTGCGTCACAGTGCAGCATGCACTGGACTACACACGAAACGATAGGATGCACACAGTTAATGCGTTGACCATACAACAGTTTCCGTTTCCGTCTGCTGTGTGGCGCTATAGGGTTTTGCAAAAGGCAAAATATTCCACACCGCAAGTGGCAAAACTCGTTTCCTGTTGACGAGCACAACGAGTGGAGCGGCACTGCGGATTGTATGACCGAACACACAGCGGTGAAATGCAATGTTGTGCGTTTGCATTTCGGTCGTCCGCCTGCTACGCAAGAGGGGAGCGTACCGATTTAATAGCTGAATTACGAACGATATTGTGCTGTGGTAGCACCTTTTTTTTCCCCTCTCTGAGCCGTTTATGAGCAGTGGACAGTGGGCGGCAGTGCGGCATATTATTACCCGTAGAGGAGTCGAAGGAGAGCGGCTGGTGATTGGTTGATTGCCAATGAAATGTGCATATGCAGCAGAATTTCAAGCGTGCAGCATTAATAACAATGCAAGCTTTTGATTTTATAATTGCATTACAAAAGCCAAATAATAATTAAGCTCAGCGTGTCCGAAAAGTATGCAAACTTGTGGAGCGGAGAGTGTGCAGGAGGGTGCAAAGAATGCGGCATGTTGATGATTGATGCAGAAATTATCATTTCAGTTTTGATTGCATCTTGTTTAACGGCTTAATTTCTCTTCGAGCCTGCTTGTTTAACAGTTTGTGGTTTTCGTACTGAGGTGGTACGTTGTTGTTATTGTTGTTTGTCCGTTTGTCCATTGTATGTCTTGGCCATATTTACAGTATCACCTGTTCTTCAATTAAGCCATGCCTGGGTTGAGCTGACGCTTGAAGTTAATTGACCCTGAAACTTTTCAAAACCACACAACATGGTCGCTTGTCATTTGTAATTTGAGTAGAGCAGTATGTACAGGTATGCATTGGGCAAGGATTTTGCTTAATAGACTGTGTAGAAGATTTAATACAGAATTTAAAGAATTTTGACATTTATGTACAAATGATTGTAAGTAAATAATAAAAAATTACGACATTCTTGGTAATTCCAATTAGATTCGAGCTCTTAATTCTAAAATCTTTGAAATTAAAAAAATTTTCTGTCAATAGTAACGTATTTTAATTAATAAAATTTAAATGTTTGAGGCAGCTTCTTAAGCCAATGTCAGATTAAGGTCCCAACACACCAAAGCGAAATTTCGTAGACGCCGCGGAAATTGCTCAAAAATTGTTCTTGAAAATGCGATAGTGCATTCCTTTTAACAACATTTTTAAACGATATACCTTTTTTATTTGTTTTTAATGGGTACCCGGTACCCGGAATGTCTGATTACTTTGCTTTTAGATCACAATTTTAACGTTTTCACAGTCGAATATACTTTCTGTTTATGCTATTGGCTAGAACAGATGGATAACCGGTACGAAGTTCGATTACTTTACTTGTGGAACAAATTTTTGTAGTCAGAGTAGATACAAAGAGATACACCAAAAAAATGTGTACAATTTTAGCAAACCTGACAGTGACCACAGTGTGGTGAGTTTAGTGTGAATCATTGAAATTGCTAAAATCTAATTATTAAGTTACAAGACTTGTCAATGATTTGTCAATGTTACAACCTAAGTAGGAGGTGACAAGACTTTTCATTGTCACACATTGCTAAAATAAGGCTGTAAGTTTATTCGGGTACCCGGTTACTCGAATACGGCTTTGAAGTAAATGGCATTTGATTAACACAATCTGGTTAATTTGCATTTAAAAATACTTCGTAATGCTTTTAAAGTACTGGGGATGGGCTATAATAAGTGGGCCCTCCATAAATCCCCGTTACTTTGCTTTTACGTACAATTTTTAAATTAAAAAAACAAAATTACTTCCCTACTTACCACAGTAGTAAAATGTATTCCACTTACACCAACTAATTCCCAAATGAATTAAAATTATGCAGCATCGAGCTGCTGCAGCCAAAGTGCCGCAATCACAAGTCACACGCAAAGACACGGTACCACATTGCGCGCCATTCAGTGCTTAACTGAACACATTACATTGGCAAATTATTCGGCCATTATCATTGGGGCAAATAATGTTCGCATGCGGAACTCAATATTACTACCGTAATGGTATGGTCGCCGGATGATGGGACGACAAAATGTACGTAGTCGCACAAGCATGCGACAGATAAATCCCTCAATTGAGAATTAACACCGCAGAGCATCATGGCATCGCGTCACACAATCTTGGCAGTTGGGGGTACTGGAAAGTATAAGGTACACCGAGAGAAATTACTAACAGTGATTTGGAGCAAGACCATTCTTTCCTAATCGGTTGAAGTTCCCCTCAAAGTCACTGACTTATTTAAAGTTTTCATTAGCAAATGATACGGGCACCTAAGTGCCATGCACAATTACAAATAACAACTTCAGCGTGCAGAAGCGCTCCTGCATTTTAATCGCAGCACCAGTCTCAACCACGGCCACTGAGAATTAATATTCAAATTTATTAGTCACCTCTGACCTGAGTGCATCCATTATCAGGCGCACTGCGTCCGATGGGCACGTGCACCACACACACGCACACACACACACACGACAATGACTGCGACCGCCAACGGCCATGCATTTGAGATTGTACGAGATGTGTGTGTGTGTGTGTGTTCATTACACAGGCAATTTTCACCGAGATTACAAAGAACAACGAATTGGCGACAAATGCGTGATGGGACTTTGGGGAAATATTTCAGCACGGCCAACACATAAGCATAGAAACTCATACACCGACTGAAGGCAAGGCGCTTAATTATTTGCATATGATGAGACGCAATGGTGGGGTGCACATCTCAACGCAGTCACACACACACACACACACAGACACACAGACATAGACAGGGAGTTATAATTGTTAATGATGATTAGATTCAATTTAAGGCATCATTAGATGCCCCTCACACTCAACTCGTCGGACAGATGCGAAAATTTATGACAACGACTCGGCGACTTTGTACACTTTGAGCAATTTGCAAGATGACCTGAGGACACACAGTGAGGTTAATTTGGGAAATTGGTTGAGGCAAATTGGAATTTGGGGTTGACGTTGAAAGTTCACAAGTGAGAATAGGGACTTTAAATTAACTACTGACAACTGCCACAGATTGGCTATTAAACAAGAAGAGGGTGTTTTTTTAATTTTTTTAAAGAAATTTAATTTTTTTATATTTTCCCATCGGCAATTTTTGGAATGGATGTTCCTCATTTTGTGTCAACAAAAAAAAAACACTTTTAATCAACTCAAGTAATTTCCCATGTTGACTGAACAGCTTGCGTGCAACACTACAACAAAAATAACATCTTTTATAAAAATTGCAAATTAAAAAATACTGTACAACCTTTTGTATGATTACAGGAAATACTTGTAGAAAATTCGCCAATATTGCATTCACTTGAATTTGTATTGGATTTGCTGTAAATACCTTTTTTTTGCACTCACTCTTTCTATTAATTTTTGTACACCGTCTAGTGCAATTGTGTAAAAGCACAACTGCAGCATGAAGCATCTGCCATATGTGTGCGTTAGTTTTTGACTACAACCAGCCAGCAAGCCAGCCAACGAGTGGAGGTCAGCCCAGTTGCCATGAAGGATCCTTGTGCTGACCCCATATTATGCTCTTGTATGGAACACTTGAATCGTTTGTTGTATAAACCAACTGCTGTGTAGTGCTTGCTTGCTTAGCTGGCGTTTCCGTTTTCTTCCTTTTATATTTTTTTTGTCCATTCCTGGTAGTTGTTGTGTTACTGGCTCTTTCGAATTCACTGATTTTGGAGGGTTTTTTTTTTGTATTGAGCTGGCTGGTATACAATCAGTTATGGAAGTTAACAAGTTTCTGTTATGTTTGGCGCATATTGAAATTTGATTTCATTTCGATTATGTTGGATGGAATAGCATACACAGTGGAATAGGCAATTTTAATTTGTTCTCGAAATGTAAACTGGCAGAAATGAAAACCATTTTTGGGGATTTTCATTAAATTCTGGTTCAAACTGATGACGATGATGATGATGGTGCTAGGCAACGGTGCTTCTAACCAATGGAGTTGTTTTTTATTATTGCTTGATTTAGATTGGTTTATATTCGATTTGGTAAAAGAGATGTGATATGGAATTTAGATTTAAAAAATTAAAACGCGAATTTATTTTTAGAAAATAATAAAAATTTTAATTAAAATTTTGTTAGGTTCTAAAAAAGCCTTTCATATAGTTTCAAATTTAGTTAAATACATTTCAATTTTATCCCACTGTTCAACAATAACGGCAAATTCTAAATACACTTCCTTCAAGTGAACATAATTTTATTTAAATATCCTTTCGTAAACTCTTCTCATATACGGTGAGTACTTTATTCGCTCGCTCGTTCGTTTCTTCATTTCGTTCGACAATCATATCCTTCGCATACGTGTGCGGCAACGATGTCGGCGTACATAGAATGTCTTCATGTACAGGCAATATTTTAGCATTGCTCAATATTTTTATCCGTTGTTAATTTCATACTTGAATGGTTACTGTTCCTTGTTGAAAGATGGTGAAATTTTTGCATATGCACTGCGACTGGCTGGCAGGTGGCGGCACTCTTTTTTCCTCTTGTGGATATTACATTTCGAAGGCAGAGGCGTATGGGATTTCTAGATTCTTCGCTAAGGCTGGGTTAGATTAGGTTAGGTTAAGTTGAAAGAATGCTCACACACTTAGAACATATTGGGTCCATTGTTATACAAGGCACACATCAGGACTCGCATTCTAAAATACTCGTATTGAATTTAAAAATTATACATTCTACTAAAGCAGACTTTTCTACTAATTTCGATGTATATTCAACAACCGTTGGAAGGAATTTTCTCTACAAAATTTCTCTACTACACAGAAAAAAAACGGTTGGTAAATCTAACCAAAAAGGTTGGTTAAAAACGATCCAACCAACAAAGGAAGTAAATATACACGACAAAAAATTGTTAGTTTACCAAAAAAAATTCTTATTTTGGCATTTATACATACAAAAAATTTATTATATTTTATTTGTTTTATATTACTTTTTTTTTGTTCATAACAATTTGTAATAACTTCAACTTCCTTTACTTACTTATCCCGGAATTCGAACCTGGACCTGGGAGTGTTTGTTTTGTGATTTTTATTATTTCTGACAAATAATTTTTCTGAGACTTATAACTAGAGACCGACCGAAATCGCTTTTTTTAATTTCGGCCGAAACCGAAATGGCCGAAATTGTTTATTTTTTTTTTCGGCCGAAACCGAAATGGCCGAATTTTCATTTTTTTAATTTCGGCCGAAACCGAAGCCGAAACCGAAAAAATAAAAGAAACAATTGTGAGTTTTAATGTAATAAAGTGGTACATAATTAAGCTTATCAGTAGGCTGAAATCGATGGCGCATATTCATAGTCAAATTTAGTAGCTGCTAAACTTTAGAACCAGCTTAGTAGCTGCCAGTTCAGTGTATTATATGTCTACTTAGTAGATTACTAAAGTTAAGTTGGAGCTTAATTTGACTATGAATATGGGCCGATCATTTTAAGTTCAGATCATGAATTAGATGAATTTAGAAGCAAACTATCAAATGCGTGGAAGTCAAGAGTAGTAGAAATTACTGTCAGGGTAGTAGATTTCAAGAGAGGGGAGTAGATATGGGTTTATGCGTAAAGTACTAGAAATTCTACGAGAGTAGTAGAAATTTCTGTCGGGGAAGCAGATTTGTACAAAGAATAGTACTTTTGCATTGTATGAAACTCACATAATATTTTGAGGAGTAGATTTCTTACCATAGTAGTAGAAAATATCTTGAGGAAAGTAGAAAAATCTGCTACCGAAGTAGAGGAGTAGAAATTTATAAATCATTGCGAGAGTATTAGATCTACTCCGATAGGACATGTCTTCTTTGTCGCTTCTGATTCTTCGAAACTATGATCAATGCTTAAATTTGTGTTACATACCGCTTTTATCCACTTGGTTGTTCCTTATGTATTTTGATACGCTAAATCCGAAAATATTTAATTAAATTTTTCCAGCACGCACAATTTTCCTGCAAACGCCACAAAAATTACATTTTTTGTGCTGTATAAATTTCAGTATTATTATTTTCGTATCCAGCGTGCAAAATACATAAGAATTTGTCTATCAAGTATATTTAACACACAAAATGTTCAGTTTTGTCGATCAGTGTAATCTTTGTTATTTATTTGTTACATTTTCCTATGAAACCGAAATTTTCGGCGGAAATATAGAAATTTCGGCCGAAAACGAAATTTGGCCGAAAGAGATATTTTATTTTTCGGCCGAATCCGAAACACGGCCGAAACAGCTTTTTTTGACCGAAAAGCCGAAAAACCGAAACCGAAACTGAATTTCGGTCGGTCTCTACTTATAACCTTACTGATGCGATGCCATCAATTTAATGCTCTACAAATAGTATAATGATGCTTTCCATAGATCTCATTTACTACTATAGAAGGAATGGTTGGTAACGCATAACCTTTTCAGGACAGTCGTTTTTGAATTAACATCTGGACGTGGCCCTGATTGAAGTGTCTTGCTTTACAAACAATTTTTGGCCTAAAGCCCGTTCGATACTCCATTGCTCTTTCATTTTTAATGCATTGCCAAACGTGTGGAAGTTATTAAAAAAAATTTATCGTTGTAAATACGCAAATCTAAAAATCATCTTCTCGGACATGCCCCACTTTTGGCTCAGCGGCTATGTCAACCAGAAAATTTCCGTTGTTGGAGTGACGACAATCCACAAGTGTTCGACCAAGCATCAATGCATGCAGAAAGATTGACTGTTTGGTGCGTTTATGGCACCGCGGCATCTTCGAACCTTATTTCTTTCGAAATGAGGAAGGAGATACCGTTACCACCAATGGCCCTCGGTACAGACCGATGTTAACCGACGTTCTGTGACCAGGGCTCTGCAAAATCGATATATCCGAGCTGTGGTTCCAACAACACGCTACATGTCATACAAGCAACGCAAAGCTCGTAGTTGTGAAGAACACATTTGCCGTCTTGACTCCCCCTAAAAGCCCTAATTTGCAAAAAATGCATAATCTTCCGAGTAAAGTCCAAAATTCTGCGATTAAACTGAGCCAATATTTGGTGAGCTCAAAACTACGCTGAATAAACCTACGAAGAGTCTGCAACTCCGTCTCTAATCGTGCTAAAACTCCCAACGTCTCTGTTTTTGGCCCCTAACCGAATATTCAAGTTATTTTGTTAAATGCGAATTTTTTTCTTTCTTTGCATGCATAATTTTTGCCGACATCTTTTGGCTTTTTGCCAGGACTAAAGAAACGAAAAAAAGTAAAAATAATAATAATTCACCGAAGACTTTCTTTGCAAATTTGCCAGGAGACTGCATTGTATACCAATAATGTGAGCAGTCGAGAGGTGACCAAGTCGTGTTGGTTCGTCCTCCCAAATGGCGCATGGCGCATAAGCTTATTTGCACTAAGGAGGGAGAAAAGCACACGAAGTGGCTACACTTATGAATATTGAAGAAGAGTCACTTTTGAGTTAGACACAATCACTGTTAGACAAATTAAATAATGCTATGAGATTGTTAGTTACTTCTTTGTGGTGGAACTTGAGGGGCAGCCATTGAACTTGAATGCGAAATGGTGGTGCTTTCAGTGAGCTTTGTGCTCATTTCTGTTCAATGGCTTCACGAGATCTCAAAGAGTTTCCATTGTGGGTTAGCTTTGATGGGGTTTGCTAATGAAATTGTGTTTTTCCGAATTGTGGGTTTCCTAATTGATAGAGCAAATTAAGTTGGAATTTAATAAAATGTTTGTTTTGAAAATTCCAATTAAAAATGTGGTTTGTGGGGAAAGTGCAAGATGATAGACTTGTGCTACACCTGACAACTGCACATTGAAACTTTTGCTGTAAATAGTATTTGTAATTTCCTAAACTTTGCCAACCTCTTCCTTAACCTCTTGTAGCTCAACGTTTGCTTTCCTCAGCCATTAATTACATAATGTTTGCTCCTTTAATTTGAAACGGTGGCAATGCCACATAACAAGAGCCAACCAACACCGAACGAACGCAGCCCCACAACAAGAGCAATTTTAATCTAGCTGACAAGCATTAAAAATTGCCCACAGTCTTGCCACGGCAAAGAAATCATTACGAGGATAATAATGCGCACTTTATTAACTTTACGTTGACATATTGTAACCAGAAGGGAAAACCTCAGCCGAGAACACACCACTCACAGGCTTCACCCCCCCCCCCTCTATCAGTTTGCCCCCTTTTGTTACGGTATCATATTGCCAAAGTGTTTTAGGAATGGCGCATGAAATGACATTAAATTTTGCAAGACAACGGCAAAACTCTTCTTCAAAAAGTGTGGCATGTTAGGCACGACAACTACAATAACAATGCTGCACACACACACACACACACATACACACACACACCAAACGCACCCAAAACAATGTAATGAAATAATTTCCATTGTTAAAATGATAACAATATATCAAGCAGACACTTTTAGCGCCATTGCCGCCGACAACGCTAGATGGCAGCACTGTGACACTGGCAATTGTTTTTCCTAGCTTGGTGGGGAGGTGTGCCGCGAAAACACGCCTAGACGCTTAGAAAACGCTGCGGTGACAGTGGCATTGGCGGCAAAACACTTGCGTGCAATATTCGCACACAAATGCAAAATCCAATTTGTTATCAACAACGGCCCACCGTGTCGCTCTTTACTTGAGAATAGTATATACAATCGCAGGGTCTACGGTACGTATACGTACTTATTTCTAGTATCTTGCGAATGCGAAATTTCACGCTAGTTGGTTTGGCGCTTGCTGCTGCTACGGCTGCAATAAGCGCCATGTTTATTGTTATTGTCGGCTGAAATTGCTTTAATAAAGCTGTTTTAGCTGTTGTTGTTGTTGTTCTATGTAGTTGCCGTTTTTCCTCTAGCGTTCGCATTTGATTGTTGTTAAAGTTAAGCAAATAAATTTCCACTCAAATTTGTTCAAGCTCTATTGCGGCCGTTGTTTCTCGTTATGTTCCCGTTTTTGCTGTTACAATTGTGATTGCATCTTCATGCAATTCATTTCAAATAATGCGAGTCGCATGAAGTCTCAATGGCAGTGTATAGCGGTGTTTACTGCTTGGATGTTTTTAGTGCAAATTTAAAAAATGTATTCTTTTTTCTTCTGGCTAAAAGTTGGTAAGCCTTTTTAATGATTCGGTGATGACACAAGCCCATTGCGCCCGCAGATTAATGAAAACGATTAGAGACATGAGTCTTCGGAAAAGCAGATGATAATATGAGTGTTAGGTCCAAAATATGAGATGTCATAACTGTGAAAATAAGACTCAAACATTTCTAATTTTTTTTTTTTATAATGTACATTTATTCATTTGAATCACCCAATATTAACTTAGGTCTAACAATGATTATTCAATAATTCTACTTAATTCTAAAAAAAAAAAAAAAAGAAAAATTCGGCTTAAACTATGCTATGAGATGTAAAAATTGCCCTACATCCATTGATTTAGGCAATGTGGAGTTAGCGTATCTAATATATGAGATATATATTAGCTTCGTTTAAGACGTGAGGGATTCAGAGGTCTCAGTAAATTTCTAGCTAGAATGTTTGGATGAAACATAAGCTTCTGCTTGTACTTCGAGGTAAGTTTCGGAATTTCGTCTTTTACTGCAGGGATATTCAAATCATTGTGGATGTTTGCATTTCTTATAAACCAAGGGGCTCTGGTAATTTGTCGCAGGATTTTAGATTGGACTCTCTGGAGTTTTTCCACATTAGAGGGAGAGGCTGTACCCCAGAGTTCAATTCCATATGTCCATATGGGTTTTATTATACTTTTGTATATTTGGACTTTATATGTGAGATTAAGCTTTGATGCCCTTGCGATTAGCCAATTTAGCTCCAACTGTTTTAACTTAATCTGAGTGATTTTAGATTGGATGTGCTTGTGCCATGTGAGACGGCGATCAAGATGCATTCCAAGGTACTTTGTTTCGGTGCTTTCGGGCACAACTTGGCCGTTTATCTTCAGAGCAGGACACGTGCCCCTTCTTAGGGTGAAGGTTAAGTGGCAGCTTTTGGATTCGTTGACTTTGATTTTCCATCGTGATAGCCAATTGCTTAGAGAGTCCAAATGTTTTTGCACGTAAAGAGTTGCCATGTCTGGGTTTGAGTGGGAGCACAGGATAGCAGTGTCGTCAGCAAAAGTCGATAAAAGAGTTCTGTCGCTTTTGGGCATATCTGCAGTATATATAATATAAAGCAGGGGCGCGAGGACACTACCTTGTGGTACTCCGGCCAGTATATCGTATTTTTGGGAGACAAAGCTTTTATATTTTACTACAAATTTTCTATTCGTGAGATAGTTTTTAAGTAGGCAGTGCATATTAGCGGGGAGAATATGCTGTAATTTGAAAATAAGTCCTTCGTGCCAGACTTTATCGAAGGCCTGGGTAATATCGAGAAAAACAGCGGAGCAGTACTGTTTCTTTTCGAAAGTGCTTTTTATTGAGTCTACAATACGGTGTACTTGTTCGATAGTGCCATGCTTTTCGCGGAAGCCAAACTGGTGATCGGGAATCACTTGTTTTTCTGTAATTTTGGGTGTAATCAGTTTTATTAGAAGTTTTTCGAAGAGTTTCGATAACACAGAGAGCAAACTTATGGGGCGGTATGAAGTCACATTGTTGGGATTTTTTCCAGGTTTGGGAATCATTGTAACTTGAGAAAGTTTCCAATCATCTGGGTAGTGACATGTTCTAAGGATTGCATTAAATATGTGCAATAAATGGGTTATTGCAACTGATGGCAGTTCTTTTATCATTGTGGGCGTTATCAAGTCCGGTCCTGGTGCTTTTTTTTGGTTCAGGCATTTATTTATTGCCTCCATTAGTTCATTTTTTTTTCATCGCGACTGTACAGGTGTTATTGAGTCGGATTATTGTTGGTAATGGGATATCACCAGTTGTTTCGTTCGGGGTGAATACGGTTTTTAGGTGGTTGGCAAAAGCAGCACCTTTTTCTGAATCGCTTCTGGCCCAATTTCCGTTTGGCAGCCGTATGGGAGGTTCTGCCAGTACCGGTTTTTTCATATTTTTAGCAGCTCGCCAGAGAGAGTAATTTGTTGATTTTGTGGGTGCGAGATGTTCAACGAGTTGTTGAAAGTCTCTTTCGGATTTCCATTTAAGCTGTTTTTGTAGATTTCGAGTGATATCTTTTAACTGTTTTTTCAAGGTGGGCGATCTGTGATTTTGCCATTCATGACGTATTTTTCTTTTATTTTTTAGAAGCTGCTCTATATGTTTTGGAGTACATTTTGTATAGCTTCGGGTTGAGCTATTTTGGATTTGGGAGGGAGTGGCCGCTGCAGCTGCTTTGGAAAGCAAAAGTGTGAATTTACTAACAGCTGTGTTTATTTCGTTTTTCGTTTTTAGTGACACTTTAGGGTTAATGTGAGAGCTTATATACTTCCGATATTTGAGCCAGTTTGTGAGTTTACTAGTCAATTTATCTGGTGGGTTGACCTCAGAGCTTGGGATGTACTTTATTGTGATAATAGTAGGCGTATGGTCTGATGAGAGATCTAGAGAAGATTCTATAGTCAATTGGCTCCTTCTTACAGTTTTAAATACTGCAAAGTCAATGACGTCGGGAGTTTTTCGGCTGTCAGTTGGCCAGTAAGTTGGAGTGCCAGAGGAGACAACGTCAAGGCCGAGGCTGTTGACAGTGTTCAACAGGAGCCTGCCCTTTGGTGATATAAGCCGAGAGCCCCAGTATGTATGTTTGGCGTTGAAGTCGCCGGCAACGAGAAACTTTGATCCAAGAGAATTGAAAAAAGTCTGGAATTGTTGCTCAGTTATTTTGTGTCTGGGCGGGCAGTATATAGCTGTTAATGTTAGGCCTTTTAAGTATTCATCGAGAGAAATACTTGTCGCTTGAATGTATTCTGTGCAATAATTCTGTAGAGCATAATGCTTTATTCGGCTTTTTATGAGAATAGCGGAACCACCTCTAGCGTTTCCGCTTGGATGCTTTGTGTCATAGAGTCTATATCCCGGAAGATTGAAAAAGTGTTTTTCGGTGAAGTGAGTTTCAGAAATTAGCATAACGTCAATGCTGGACTCTTTCAAGAACTCGAGAAGTTCTAGTTTGTGAAGACACAGGCCGTTTGCATTCCAAAATGATATTTTTAAACCATTCATGGTTTAGACATGAGATGTTGCAGTAAAAGACTTTGATTTTTAATCATTTCTTGCATCATATTTTGCATACCAGACATAAATTGTGACATATTTTGTATAAACACTTGCAGAGTTTGTTCGAGAGAACTGCTAGGAGGAGCAGGTTGCGTGAACTCGGGGACAGAATTTTGTCCTTTTAAAGCACTGGCGTAGGAAACGCCTTGATTTATATTGGGATTTACATAAGTAGGGACAATGGATTGTGAGGGATTTGTTGGGATTTTTCTTAAATCCTGTTTTGGAGGGAAAACATCAGCTTTGGGAATAGCATTGCTTTTGAAGGATTTGTAGATTGGACAGCCTCTATAGTTTGCTGTATGGTTGCCACCGCAGTTGCTGCATTTTTTAACATTTGCATCCTCTTTAGTTTTTTTGCACAAGTTTGTGGGGTGGAGATCGCCACATATTACGCACACGCTGGGAAGTGTGCAATACGATTTTGTGTGGCCGTATTCTTGGCAATTTTGGCACTGAATTGGTCCTCGGCGCTTATGAGGCTCTTCCACTGTAATTTTGCGATGGAGGAGATACCGCAGTGAGTAAATTGGGTGAGATTCCCCCTTTTTTAGGGACTTCGGATCAAATTCCAGTTCCACTCGGAATAGTGGTTGGGGAATTTTATCTCGATTTTGTATGTTAAAAACGGATTTAACGTGGAAGCGCTCTTCGATTAAAGCGCTTTTGATTTCATTGCATTCAACAAACGAGTCAATGCCTTTTATGACAACGGAGAGACCTTTAGAGCTTTTGAGCTGATATGTGTAATAGCTCTTTTTTGATTTATCGAGGGATTCGATAATTTTTCTATAATTTGCCTCGTTATAGATTTGAATTTTAGTCTCATGGATTCTTCCCTTAAGAATAGGGATTACATGAAATGTGTGATCACCAATTATTTGAGAAATTGTTTTTATTAGGGAATTTGAGTTTTTTTCACGTAAGTAAATTGGTGGGGGTTTTTGGAATTTCGGAATCGGTTCCGAACTTGTGGATTCGGCCAGAATGGCAAATCGGTTGTGCCCTAACTCAATAGACTTTTTGGGATTAGTCTTTTGCATTTTAGAAGATTTCACATTTCCAGGAGGAGAACCTCTTCTTTTGAAGTAGGCGTCAATGCCTGTCTGCGCTGCCGTTGCCTTTATATTTTGCTCTCTAGAGATAGAGCTACTTTGAAGTTTTGTTGTTTTTAACTTATCGACAAATTTTTTTTGCTCATTTAAGTTCTGAGCGGGAGTAACGCAAAAGGGAATTTGCATGCTGTGATGAAATGGGATTTCTAGAACAAAAGGCGAAACAGAGTTACCTGTGTGTGTGTTTGGAGTAACACACTCTTGACTCCATGTTAGAGCAGGCGTGAGAGATTCAGCGTGTGATGTCATCAATGCGGGATATTGAACGGGAGTAGTTGGTAACATTAGCGATACAGAATGCTTAGAGAGCGTTGCATTCTGCAATGATGGACGAAGAGCGTCATCGCTATTGGGGGCAAGCGGGGACACATGAATTTTCGCCGTTCTCGCACTTTCTTGTTGTTGTTTTAATTGTGTCGCACTTTCTTCTGTTTCGCTTTCGTCTGAGCGGGAAGCAGAAAACGGCGTGAGAGACGCGCTCGATTTTTTCGGGGAATGCTTTATTCCCATTTTTTGCAGAAATAATTTATATTTATAATTGTTTTTTTTTAGTGTTTTGCAGCGGCTCCGACGATGCCGACTGCGTGTAAAAAGTGGCGATCACTTTATTTTCTTTTTTCGCGGAGTTTGTATTTGGTTTGGGAAACACTTTCGAGTTTATTTTTTCTTTTGTGTGGAGCGGAAAATTTTGCGACCACATCAGAAGAGAATTCGCGATAAAAAAAAACATTTCTAATGATTTTGTTCTTTATAGCAATTTGCTTGATTCATGAATTTAGAGGTTAGAACAACTCTCACTAAAATAGACAAGTGCTTGTGCTTTGCGACAATTCAACAAACGTTAAACGATAAACAGATCACTTACTAAAGAAGGTACGGGAGGACAAATAACTCTGAGACCATGGTAAAATATTTCAGGCAGAAAGTGGTCATTGGTGCGCTCACTTCAATCTCAAACGAAATGAGAGTAAAAGAGAAAATACTGACTGACACGTGTCATTCATGAAAATCTTGTGTCACTTTTTATGGGAATGTCCTGCACTCACACATAAAAAAAGGAAAAAAATATCTGGGTGACTACCTCTACCACTTCAAAATAAAAATTGGACAATTTTGAAATAAAAATGCACGACCTCAAATTGAACTCAACAACTTCATAATAAGTTCGCTCCATTTTGAAATGAAATTTTTTCAGTTCAAAGTGTGACGTCCACTCGGAACGAAAAGTTTAAAAAGTGTAAACGGACCTTGAGATCCTCCTTTTCCATCTTTTCCTTTTTCTTTACTTCCTTTTGAAAGGTATGTTCGCGATTGTCGAAGAGTGATGCCCAGTTTGAGTAGGCTCACCTGCTCTGTGAGGTACATATTGCGAGGCTGATTAGCCGGAGGAACAACAAATATGATTTTGAACAAAAATGGCTTAAAGAGAAAACTCCATCGGTGGTCGGATAACCGACCATGTGGAAGGGCGGCCTAGGTGCTTTCCACCATGCACCTAAAACTTGAGCATTGCCATCTGATGGCAGGTTTACACTCGATTTTTCCCCCGGCCCCCTCTAGCTATATCCCGTTAAATTTAAATTCCCTTTTCTAATTTTCCTCATGTGTTTCCCAAGGCACGATTCATTTTATAAATTTTTTGTGACTCACTTGGAGTACAATTTATAAGACTCCGAGTCACCGCTCCACATAACACCACCAGTGAGTTGTCACAAAAGTGAGGTTGTTCGTACTTGTTCGTACTATGATCGTACTAAGGTCCCAACCCTGATGAATACCAAACACCAGAAAACATACTGAAAGCGTTGCTATAAGTCATTGGAGGGGCACAATAGATTTTTCAGGATGAGGTCCATAATAATCTTATTGTAATTTAGAATTTATCACATCAGGTCCAATAAAAAAATATATACATATCATGAAGTCTAAGTCGTTATGTCAATGGTGAAATTTAACAAAACCAATTTTAACTGTAATATTTTCAATTT
Source organism: Heteromyza rotundicornis (assembly GCA_951394025.1). NCBI lineage: Eukaryota > Metazoa > Arthropoda > Insecta > Diptera > Heleomyzidae > Heteromyza > Heteromyza rotundicornis. The sequence goes on along the minus strand of OX596010.1, from coordinate 70,714,384 downwards.
GAACGTTTGTCGTTTTGTGCATCGATAAAATGTAATATTTTCGGAAAACAAGTTAGCAAACAGTTTCCTTAGCTCAAATACGACCAGAAATGTATACCCACAAATTAAATAAAATGGGAAAGTACCAAATGGAAATGCCAAATAAAAAGCGACAAAAAGGACACAATTAAAGCAAAAACGCATCAATATCCTGGTTTATTTCTTTACTTTGATTATATTTCTTGAGGCGTAAGTAATCAAAGCGCAAACGCAAATCTAATAAGAAGGACAATTGCCAAGTGTTTTATCCTAAATGCGAAGTAGGAAAATAAATTTAAAAAAAAATGTATTCACTCTAATGACGTGGGTTGGGAAATACTGCACTGAGAAATATTTATTTATTTGTGAATCAATTTGCCTGGGTCCCTGTCCAGCCAGCATAAAACATAATTTATTTGGTCATCATTAAAAAGGACACATTTCAGTGAATAGAACAGATTTGATTATAAACAGGGAAGAAACAAATACAATCACTTCTGTCCGAAATTTACCAACTTTTTCTTTCATTTGAAGCGAAGTAAGGCAAAGACGCCCGCTTTAAACTGCAGGCCGTGCGACCCTCTCAACTCAATTGACATTTACTCGATCGAATATGCATAAATGTCAAAGTGATTACAGCAAAATGTGTTTATCGTTTTGTCACTCGCTTCAATGGACTTCTTGACATGTACCGAGAGGAGCACACACACACATATACATTCCCATTGAATGGCAAGTAAAAGGAAATGAAACCTCAGCGCGCGTACCGCAGGTGCGCTTATTCAAGCTCGACTGCATTTGCTTCACAAAACCGAAATCATCTTCGTTCATTGTGAGGCCACAAAAGCACAAGTCGAAATTTTTTCGTTTGAAGTTTGGGATTTTTAGCCCGAAACGACTTAGGTTTGCAAAATCTTGTCATCATCGTCGTCGTCGTCAGCATCAGTCGGGTCCTTCATCTGCGAAACAAGAATTACTTTTGCGCATTTTAGCATATTCTGTGGAAGATGCCGCCAAGCGAAATGCGAAAATTCGAAATGAAAAGCGTTTTTGGAAATTGAAAATCCTTTTCATCATTTTCCGGTCACATTTGCGCCACAGATGAGCAATAGTCGCCAAATTCTTCAAGTGCGGTGCGCGTGCTGCTTTTGTTGTGGCTGTTGTTGTTGTTGCATTGTGAAGGCGGATAAGTATTATTTGGAGGTTTTCGAAAATTGAAAATCAAGTGGGAGGGCGGCGTTTTCATTTTGTGTAAAATCTATTTTCTCCCCCCGAAACTACTTGAGTTTATAGAATGCAGAATCAATTTTCCTCACAGAGAATTGGATTTAATTTCGGCTGTAGTCGATTGAATCCATTGAAGCAGTTAATGTTGGCATTTGGAGCCGTGGGAGGCTAGAAGTGAACCTTAATAAGCCTTCAATGTCGTTCAGTCAAAGTGTAGATACCATTTTGTTTTGCTTTAAAGTGAGGACATTTTTGTAAAACATAATATGTTGTAATATTATTAACTCGCTATTTCTGCGAATTTTTTAAAGAAATTTGTAAACCTAGGAGTTTAGGACCCGCCATTCTGTACTCTTTTCCACTCAAGAGAATCTGTTAACCCGAGACCTAACAGTCTAGAAGATCTGACATGCAGCATTGAGTTGAAAGCATAATGTGCAAAATTTCGTTGGAAAATTTAAATAGAAGCTCAGTTCACAGATCTTATCTAAGACAACACAGCAATTCAAAATTCTCACAAAAAAGCCCCAAAAAATCTGACAAACATCTCACTTCTCACAATCCAATAAAAAAATCTCAAGATATGGATGAAATTCACAAACCTGCCAACCGATACAATTCCGAAGTATTGAATTGTATTGAATTGCCACGCCCCTGTGTCCAATTCTATCCAAAATAACATATGAACATATAAAAAAAGAGTAAAAAACAAGTTTTTTAAAATATAACCCTTTAACCGACTAAAAAGCAGAAAATGAATTTCCTTTAAATTAATTTCCGCAATTTAGATTTAAAATTAAGGGTTTTTGGTTACTTTGTTCCTAATATCATTGCAGATTTTGAAGTCGCCAAAAACCCTTAATTTTAAATCAAAATTGTGGAAATTAATTTATTTTCTGCTTTTTAGTCGGTTAAATTGTTATATTTTGAAAAACCTTTTTTTTTACTATTTTTTTATTTTCCTCTTTTTTTTTTTAAATATTTGTTTTTTCCCTCCTTCTCCCCCCCTTTTTCCCCTTTTTTACTCTTTTTCCCGAATGCGAATATTTCAGCCTTCTAGCTTACAAAATACGAAAGTTAGAACTTTAAATTGGCTCCATCCCGCTCCCCTTTCCCCGCACACCCCCCTTTCCAAAGGGTATAAAACTTCATTTTGTCAATAAGAACCCACCTACATCAAGTTATGCCATGTTTAAAAAAAAAGTGGTTTGAGTCCCCCCACGGCCCCCTACCTAAATTTAATAGAATGAATTGTCACCGGAGTTCTATCAGTGTTCCAAATTTCAGCTCTCTAGTTCATGTGGAAGTGTATGAAAAACCTCGCCGAAGATTTGAGGATATATATATATATATATATAGTCCACCCAAAGCAAGTACATATAAGGGTTATAAAAATGCTAACATAATCATATGTTTTTTACTGTAAAGATCTGTGTGTAGCTGAGAGAGCGTTTTTTTCCTTGCTCTTGAGTTTCATCTTCTCTTTCGGTCATATTCGTATGGGAATTTTTTTAAATGTTCGTATTTGCCTCTTGAGCCCAACCTTTTCCGGTGGAAGAATGTTTTCCAGCATTTAATTATACTAGATGACTGTATTAGTTACCTTTATTACTATACTAGCTGTTACATACCCGGCGTTGCACGGGTTGTATAAAATTTTAAAATAAATAAATATAGGAATTTGCGACAATTTCAATGGCGCTGTAGTTGATGGTTTATTCCCCCCGTGAAACTTGGTGCCAGTTGTAATCCCACCCGGTAGGAATCACCCAAAAAAAAGTCCAAGGACGCACTTGGTGGCAGCTGTAATCCCACCCGGTATGATTCAGCCAAAAAAAGTGCAAGGGCGCAGTTTGTGCCATGGACTACTTAATATTCGATAGTTACTAAGTTACTTTTTAATAATATTTTTTGTTGTATGGGAGGTGCCACGCCCCGTTGTCCAAATCCAACCTCTTATGTCCTATTGCAAATTTCATTACTAACACAATTTTACCCTTCAAATTTTAATAAAATCAGTAAAGCCGTTTAACCGTGATATGGGGTAGAAAATTGTATGGGCGGTGCCACGCCCCTTGTCCAATTATTCCCATATTCGACACATAGCAGTACAACTCCATTCCAAATTTCACTAAAATATATCCATTAGTTGCTTAATTAGCTGGTATTTAAGTTACGGGTTGTGTGGGCGGTGCCACGCCCCTTGTTCATATTTGGCATAAAGTTTGGAAAAGTTATTATGCAACTTCGTGATAAATTTCGTATTTATTATTCAATATTCAATTCAAATTCAATTCAATAGTTACTAAATTACCTTGTAGACATATTTTGTGTTGTATGGGAGGTGCCACGTGTCCAATCCCAACCGCATATAGCCTATGTTACATGTATAGAATTTATCCTGAAAGTTTCAAGAGAATCGGTACAGCCGTTTAGCCGTTATTGAGGGACAAACAGACAGACAGACACACACTCACTCAGTTTTATAATATATATAGGGATAGGGATTAGCAGTGGAGTTTCTATGGAAATGTAAGTGTCCTGTACATCCTTTCCTATAGAATTTTCGGTATTAATGATTGAGCCCATCACCAATGATATCAAAATAATTTTGGACAAGTGTTGAAATGTATTCGTTGGATTCACCAAATGGTTTAAATTGTAATGGAAAAATATTTGCAAAATTTGCGATAAATGTAAAATGAACAAGGATCAAATTTCACCATTACACCTTTTCCTTCGAAGAATTCCTAATCCTAAGCCTTCTCTTAATGTCTCTTTTTTTACAATTAACTACAATACGTCTACCATGTTGCAGCAATAGGTAGTGAAAAATTCTTTGAGAAATTTACCATGTGCCAAATAGTTGCCTCACTTCAAATCGAATGAGGTTCAATTGCATTTTGTATCACATTTCAATGTGTCATGACACCCAAAAGCACTACCCACCAGCTCTCTACCAAATAAGGGCCTCATGGCCCACGCTTGCCACATAACCGCAAGTGTATCTCTTGTTTTTTGTTAAAGTTTTATTTTATTTGTTTTTTGCGTGCCATACCTTTAACAACGTGCACGTGCGGCATGTGTGAACACATTTTTGATTCATTAAAAATTAAAAAAGTTCAAAGTGTTTTGCACAGACACTTTTCCGCCGCTAGTGACGAGTGGCATTCCATCAGCGCTGAATGCGTTCTTTTTTTTTGTTGTAATTTTTTTTGCTCGTCACCGACTGATGTGCAAAGGTGTGGAAAAAGTTCTTTTCCTGTTAGGTGGTGGCAATTTTTTCTAGGTTATTTTTTGTGCAGGGTGAAATGTTGCGAGTGGTTACAAATTTAAACTGTGCCAATTTAAATTTTTAAATAATTAAAAGTTTAAAGCACGCCGCTTCACTGCTGAACCAACTGAACTCTGTCCACGGCAATCGTATCCTGCGCGCAAGTGAATGAATTTTTAATAGTGCGGTGCGCCACTCAAAATTTCAAAACACATCGTCTCAAGTTTTTGCGGTAGTGTTTAAGCGTCGCAGACTAAAGCACTACACACACACTTTGCAAAAAGAAAAACTACTTACATTAAAAATATCACAACATTTGCACAAAACAACATTTGAAAATTGAAAGCGACTCAAGGAACATTAATAAAATATATGCGAACATTTTCTCTTTCGAAATGTGTTGCTGTCTGTAAACAAAAGCACACACACACACACACTTGCACACTCTAAGACACAAGATGTGGTTGAATTATGTGCTACTTCATTTGTGTCCGCAAAATGCACACAAATTCACCAAAATACAAGGGAACGGAACAAAACAAGAAGGTTTTGCATTTCGGCGTAGAGCAAATGATGCTTAAAGTGTGTGGAAAACATTTTGCGGCCAACATTAGACGAAAATAGTAGCAACAGCAAGCAAAAGTACAGAAACTGCGGCAACAATATAACAACAAAAGCTTATATGAAATGTCGCACAAATTAGACATGAGACGACCACAAATGACTGTTGTATGTACGTATCCTGGAAATGTTGTCACGAGGTATGAGTCTCTCCCATTTTAATATGTACCAACCTTAAATTGATAATTTGATAAAAAAGTTAAATTAATTTGAAGTTAGTGTACAAATACAAGAGCCGAAACCGAGCTTTGACTTACTTCATCAGCTCGTAAGCTAAGTTAAAAACTAGAGAGTGGACTATCTTCGGCTATACCGAAGCTGAAATACCCCCACACAGTAGGAAGAAGTACATTGAACATAAAATTATGTGGTTTTGAGCCACATATAAATAGTTTTGGAGCCCGGACAATGTCCAAAATCCGTTTCTAAAAATTTCCAATCAAATCGACCAAAAAAAAAAACTTGGTCTCAAGACCCCATTTTGACCCTTATATAAGTATTGAAGAGAAAAACATGTACCCAAAGTTTCAAGTCGATATCTCTAAAACTGCGACCGCAATCGTGCGGACGGACGGACGGACAGACGGACAGACAGACGGACATCGGTAAATCGACTCCGGCGGTAATGCTGATCAAGAATATATATACTTTTCCATACCGGACACGCCTCCTTCTGGGCGTTACAAACGTTGTGTCAAAGTGAGTATACCCTGCCACAGTGAGTGTGGGGGTATAACAAGTGAGTATGTTTCAGTCGGGCAAGCCGACTTATATGTACCCTACACCTACTAGGCCATATTGAATTTTGAAAATGCGACATCAAATTCGAAATCTGCGACCCCAAAAACCCTCCTACATATACAAAATTTCAGACTGTTTTGATGGAATCTTAAAATTACTGTAAAAACACTATTTTCACACATATGGGAGGTAGGCGTGGCAGTCAACCGATTCGGCTCATTTTTAATACCAACTACGTCTAGGGCCTAAAAAGGATAAATCCAAAATTTGGGATCCCTAGCTTTCTTCTAGCTCCTGCAATCGTGTTTACAAGAGAAGAGGACGGACAGACGGATAGACGGACAGACGGTCAGACGGATAGACGGACAGGCGGACAGACGGATGTGGCTAAATCAACTCAGGAGGTGACGCTGATCAAGAGCATATATAGTTTTCCCATACCGAACACGTCTCCTTCTTGGTGTTACAAACATCCGACCAAAGTGATTATACCCATGAGGTGTAGGGTATAAAAAACTCTTAAGTGGCTTCAAGTCTTCCTTTTCCACTTCTTTTCCTTATTTACTTTTTCACTCATTTAAATAGAAATATTTGTAATTTTCATATGCAAATACCAACAGGCTTTAATGCCAGTCCTCTACACAAACAACATTGCGGCCGCCTTGACTCTTCTCACAGTACCAGTTTACCAAATGTAAAATCTTTGGCAAAAGTTTTTCGCCTAATTAAAAGAAATGCTTCATCTGTTGCCACTGAAGCTCAAAGAGGGCGAAGAAAAAGATACTTGTACGTTCAACGAATTTCAAAAGAAATGAACATGTTAGCAACTTTGTTAAGTATGAAGACAAAAAAACAAAAAACGAATAAATAGAAATGAAAAATTAATGGAAACACTAATTTACAATTCCAATGAAGTGGCAAAGCAGCCGTAAAGAAGTTTCCCCCATGCGGCAACATTATCCTCAATCTGGCGAAACTTTAATTATAATATTAAAATTGCAAACTAGCATGGAGGCAAAATGAAATTGTAATTTTTAATTATTGCTTAAATCTGTTAAGTGGGAAAAAAATGATGACTAACCAGTCTATTAGGGCATGTAATTAGTGGGGCCGCTTAAATTACCTTTTTTCAGGCCCGTGGAGGAACAAAACTTTTTCAATTAGTACGTACACTGAGCGAACAAACGTATAGTAGAATTAAATACGTTTTCTTTAAATGTGATTTGAATATTTGAATATTTACAAATCAGTATCTCATATAGAAATCAAATACGCGAGTATTTAAATGTTTTTTTTAATATGCAACTTTATTGATTTGAATACGTTTTCATTTGATTTCACTATTTTTTCCCTCAGTGTATTTAATTCTTCAACTCAGTTTTGGTTTGGTCTGAGCATTAGTCAAAGTTACTCCGAGTATTTGTAGTAATCTTCAAAAAAAACTGTAAAATTCAGGAACAATTTTTAAATACAAAATCAACTCTGCCAAGCTCTCTATTACACGGTGATACTTTTTTAATACAAAATATTTGTATAACCCCTCTTAAAAATTGTTTAGGCCCTATAACCTGGACACCATTTCATTGATAAGCATACAATGGTCTGGCGGATTCACTTCTCAAAAACTCCACTCAAAATTGTATTTTAGAAATATCAATATTTTAATGTTGAACGACTTTTGAGGCGTGTAGTTCCATAGACATAGTCAGTTCTATACTCCAAATCAATAAATAAATTGGTTAATCAAGAAATTAACTTCGTTAAGTTAACTTTGTTAAAGTAAATTCGTTTATAAATTAACGAAAGTGACTCGTTAAAGTTCATTTTTTCTATAAAAAAAAAAATATTTAAAAAAATATGTATTGAAAAAAGATAATAGTGCAGCTTTTTTTCGAATTTTCATAAAAATACGAATTCTGAAATCAATGTCACTTGATTGAGACAGTTCACATGTAGCAATTGTAGAAATTATTAAAATCAATTTTTGGTCATGCATGAGTTTACATCCTATCATATAAAGTATACATGTTTTTCCTCTATAAAATGCATATTTAACATCCAAATTAAAGTGTATTTATGAACAGTTATTATGTGCATGGAAAAAATGCAATATGCAAAAATGCGATTTTTTGATCCAGAAAAACTGGGAGACACAGGCACACTTTTTTAACCCCCTCTAACAGAATTTATTAGTCCCGATCATGTGGATTTTTTAGTGTCGAACGGCAGTTAACGACAGAAATTTAACGAAAGTTAATGCAAAAGTTAAGAGCTTCAAAATTAGCGCTAAACCTTAAAGTTCACCAAAAAGTTTACGTTTTTAACAACTTTTAACTGTTTGACAATTATGTGCCCAGCTTTGGTGTTAGTGAATTTAAATTTTGATTCGAAGTATGGACATAATCAACTAATAGTCTGTAGGAGGGGTGACCAAAAGTTTCTTATGGAAGTGCAAACACCAATACATATAAATTATTTGTATATTTCGTACCCAGTAAACAATTTGACTCACAAAAGACTCTTATAGGAGCCGTATATGGCGTGTTTCCCTTCCTGTAGGGGCACGAGATAAGATTACCTATAATTGGAGTCCAAAATCTGGCTCTAAAATGTGTCTTAAATATGATTCAAATATGAGGCGGAAATATGGCTCTAAAAAGAGTCGAAAATATGACATATGGACAGCTGTCAGGTATGGCCGTGTAATTCTATTGCAAATATCAAATCAAATTATTAATATCAAATAAATTATAACTGTTTAAATTTTCCTGGTTCGAAAATGGGACCTCTTGTTTCGTAACTCAAAAAATCATCCAATATATGATATTTTTTGGACTATAAATTCTGAGCGCTCATAAAATTGTTTGCTGGGATTGAGAAAAATTTGTAATTTCAAGATCTTCGTTTCAGACGGGATGAAGTTTACTTTTCTTTAATGTGGCCAGAATTGAGGGATCTAAACGTATTCCTACGAAAATACCTACATATTGGACATTTTCAATTCTTTCTCGCTTCTGTCAATTTTCTAACAATTCACATTTACTCTTGATTCTCGCTAACAGCTAGTAAATTTTATTGCGAAATTGCAAAATGATGTTCAGGTTAAAGAGATATACACATTCGACCATTAGTTATATTGTCCAAACTCACTTGGCCGTGTGCAAATGTGCATTAATCGTGATTTACACAAAGACCGCTTCGTCCGCTCATTTGTGCGCTAATTGCCTTTTGTGTGTGTGTGTGTCGGTTTCACAGAAAGAATTCGAAGAACGAAACTATACAAATGCATGAAAGCATCAGCATTTGTCGGAAGTTAAAATATAAAACTAATTCTCCGGAGCAATGCTTCCGCAATTAGGCTCTTTTCTTTTACCAGGCACCCGTACGCCTTTTATCTCTCTCTGCTTTTTTTTTGTTGGTTTTCTTTCGTCTTTGTTTTCAGTATTTTCTTTTTGTTTCAATTCATTTTAATTTTATTTACTTTTTTTTTTTTTGCTGATTCGTGCGCTTTTGTAATTGGAAAATCGCACATGAAATGAAATCAATCAAGTGTGGCGTAGTCGCCTGAATGTGGCATGTGGGTGGTGGGTGGAGAGGCGGTTATTTGATGAAAATTAAGAAAACTTTTCTCGTTTTTCGACCATGGTTTGATGAGTCTGAAATTCTTTCTGATTTGTAATTTTTTTTGTTTTTTTTTGTTGTATTTGTAAAAGTTGGAAAATTGTAATGGCGAATGGCGAATCGTATTGCGGTGATAAATTAATTTGCGCCTTTGTTTCGGTACAAAAGCACCAGCGAAGGCAAAAGCAAAAGGCTTTCTAAACGATTTCTCTGTTCTCAGTTATAAATATTAATGGACTGATGTTGAAAGTTTTTATATTGTAATTTGTGTAGTGGCATTTTAGGAGCCACTCGCTTTCCGGTGCGAATCGCAGTTGCATGCAGTTTTTAATTGAGTAGAGGTTCTTGGTTTTTTTCTGTGTTAGGGTTGCTTTTTTGTTATTGAACACTCTTTGATGGAGCGAAGGGCTCGCTTTATGAGCATTCTGTGGAGCAATATATGTGGGTACATGATTGTAGGAAAATTGAGGTTAAAAATGCTCTTCAACTCAAGTGTTGGAATACAATCCTTTCAATTCTAAAATAATAATAAAAAAAAAATGAAAATTGTAAGTACATACCACTGTGCAGTGTAGGAAAGTGAGGAAAGTGTTTTTCCCTTCAATTTCACAAATCTACCACTATTCTCCCTTGTGTAATAAATTACAGCTCACAATGTCAGAAGCAATTGAATTAACTTTCTTATATTAAAGATGGAATGTATCTCCGAGAGCTATGCCACCACCAATTAAATATCACCCGCATCGTCAACCATGAAAGCAACAATTTGCGTTCACAGAGTTTTCTACAAGTTGGCAACATTTTTTCAGCGCCAAATAAAACCGGCTTCAACACAAATTAAATACAACAGCAACAATGGTGCAACCCGCACAATCTTTCAGTTGGCGGCCGTGTACGAACTCAGAAGCTGGCAGTACCTAGTGCCGAGCTAAGTCGCTTAATAGCGAGCCGAGGCAACCAGCCCTCAGCCAGTAAGTGAGGCAGGCAGGCAGACACAAGACGTAAAATGTTCTACGGCAAATGCACGACGGTACACAAGACAAGCGTGTAAATGATATAAATTCAATTTAATAAAATTGTTAAAATCGCACACGAAATACCTGGCGTTCAGGTGAGCTGAAAATTGCGCGTCATGTCGACGATTTCACTCTTGTGAAGTGAATCAAGGAAACGGAAATCTATTTCGTTCGTTTCGGTTCGTTTTGCGGATGTACACCGGTAAAATTGTACATCCGCATGCCGTGGAAATTCCTCGCAATTATCCGGTGGAAAACGAGTTGAAAGTGGTTGGGTGGTTACTTGTCTCGCTTTAATTTGAAATAATAATTTCCCAGCATAATGACATGAAAGGCGGACGGGCACTGCCACGTTCTGTCCAAAAGGAAGTCGACAAAAAGCGCCACTTCAGCCACGACTACTTCGAATCGAAGAAGTGTGTGCTAATAGCTTTTCGCATAGAGTCTTCTAATCCGCGGCGTATTAATGCCCAGATAAAGGCACATCTTCAACTCAAGCTCTCACAGACACACACACACACACACACAGAAATCTGCTGCACAGCACATAACAATTGCAAATTGGATCCAGCTATGCAGACACTAATTTTCATCAGTTGACTCAGTTGAGTGTGGAAAAAGGGTTGCCCTCCCAAGTACATTTTCCATACACACAGCGGATGTATCCAGCTTGACAGCACCTTGTTGTCATTGTCTTCGTTGTGTGTGTCCTAGTAGTAAACCCTTTTATGTTCTTACCTCTCTCGAGAATTGTACTCCCCCCACCCGTCAACTTGCCGACTTTGTATTATAATATTGTCAAAATTGTCTTGTCAAATTGTTTTTCTAATGGCGCACGTGACAGTACTTTTAATGCTTTTCATTGGTTCAATATGGGTGCAAACGGTGGCTCATCTGTTGCTGTGTGTTTCCTTTAATGAAAACTTATGTTGAATGCCGATGGTAGGTGAGTTTGGGCACTAAAACAAAAGCATGAAAAGTCAGTCAAGTAGTACAGGCAATAGTCAAGGGAAAACCTAGCACTCGTTTGTATGCATTTGGAAAATTGTTGTGTGACTTAATTGAAATTTAATCATTGGCAATTTGGTTTAAAAAACGATTTTAATATACATAGATCGTTCCGAAATTACATAACATCGTTTTTTAGTAGTATTGTGCATGTAATATGTACTTGTACTTGTAGTTTCCCGTTAAGTCATTTATGATAGTGAATGAGTTAACCGAACGAACTCACAGAGGCAGAGCGATCACATACATGCCGATACTGGTATGTTCACCGAGAGAAAAAAATAACAGTCGAAAAACTGTAAAATTTACAGCGAAAACTGTTCGAATAAAAGCGAAAACTGATCATTGTAACAGTTTTCGCTGTAAATTTAACAGTTTTTCGACTGTCGGATGGTTTTTAACAGTTTTCCTAACAGTTTTTTCTCTCGGTGTTGGATGCGGATTAGGTATTCTCTGATGAACTTAAGGTAAAGCTAAAGCCCCATGATTCCATATTCGGCCAATTTGATTGGTGCATCGAGCTCTTCGGTTAGTTCTTCGCATTGGATGGAGGGATCTCAGCTTTAGCCTAGCCTTTTATCTACGTTATAAGCTAACTGAGGTGCGACGTACTATCTGCACAAAATATCATGATTTAATGGGCAGTCAAGCCGCGATATCACATAAAAAGCAGTCGTGCATCGAACCGTGCGCATTTTTTAATGACAAGTTGAAGCAGTTCGGTTGAGCCAACGGAGCATTCCAGAGTACTGTAAAGCTGTTAAGCTCACACGTCAAGGGTTGTCCACAAACCACGTAACGTCGTGTTTAGGTGGAGGGTTTGATGAAATACCTACGGACAAAAAAGAATCGGTAAATCTAACCGAAAAAGACGTTTAAAAACCCTCCAACTCTTTGTGAGAAATTCACAATTAACAATTGCGGTAAAAAAACTTACAACAACAACAACTTTTTTGATTTTTTTGAACTATACTATGCCGAGTTTTGAAGATTTATTCTAACAATTTTTTTTCGGTTAATCCAACCTACCAACAACTGTTAATAAATTCAAGTTTTTCATACATTTTGAAAAGTTGTACGATAACAACTTTTTTCGGTTACTTTTACAGACGTTTTTTTCCGTGCATATGCCGTTACATGGGGGAGTTCGCAGTTATGATATTCACGGCTTTATTGTTTTTTTTTTAAGTGTAGGCAACACTTTGTTTATCTTTAGATGTTGGCATTTTGTTCTAGACATTTTTAATTCAACATGAAACTAGAAATTTAAGAATTTTAAATGTTACGTCACGCAACCCATACATAGTGGCGGACAAGCTGCCCTTTTTGTCTACACGGCATTACATTAAGGAGGAAAGGGGGGTAAATACGGATTTTTATTCCTCAAAGGTTCAAATTTTAACCAAGTGGAATCTTGGTATCCTGCTCACTACGCATATTCAATTTAAACACCGACATGAAGCCTGAAATAGATGAACCGTGTTGCAACGCTACAAGGAAAATGTGACCATTGTTGGACTTAATGCGTTCGATGAGACTCATATCTCCACCGAGAATTTCTACAACAGGGGTAGTGAGTATTTAAAGTCCGTTGTAACGTTCAGGGTTTCCACTAGCGACTTTTGCAGAAGGACGGAGTGGACTTTACTGCATCTGCCCTGTCAGTGTGCAACGTTGCCGAAGGATGGGTAATCTGTTTCTTGAATAATATTTGGGACCTTTCTAGAAACTTATACACCGCTAAAACCTGCATCAGAATAAACCGAATGCTTTTTCAGTTAGTCGGTGTTCCTGCTGTCACCTTCATCTTATCTATTACCTGTCCATATATTATTACATCGAAGACAGTAACAAATGGAAACTATGTAATTTATTTGCAAACACCGACTATTCGAAAGCGCTGCAAAGAAAAAAACAACAAAACATTCACCAACTAAATTAAAAATTTCAAATATAAAATCAAAGCCAAAAGGGGAAGTTTGTTTTCACCAAGCCCACTTCGGAACGCACTCAAACACACTTAACCAAATGAAAATTCACTCTGAAATAAAAAGTATTTGTGAAAAACGAACGAAATGAGGAAAAACTTTTCTTATTTCGCGTAAACAAAAAACTTTGTCGCCTCTGCTGCCGATACAATTTCGCATACTGCCAAAAACTGTCGAATAGTGGAAATTCGTTGAAATGCCACTCAACTCCACGCAAATGTAAATACTTCGCTTTGCCAAATATTATCACAACTCGTTTGAGGGGAGCAACTGGGGGGAAGGGATGTAGACAAACACAACAAGCGAGCGCGAAGAAGATACTAAATAAACCGACCGACCGAAATGTAAAAGAATCTGCAGTTGCAATCAACTGCGAGTGCAGCTTAATCCGCGGAAAGAAAAATTGTCAGCAGACCTCGAATGGAGGGTATGCAGTGAAATTGACGCAACATAAAGGCAAAAATGTGCGGCGTAACTAAAGTAAAGTGCAGCCGACAAGTGAGCACAACAAATCGGTGGGGAGTTGGAGCTGAAAACAGAAAAAACTTAAATAAGTTGAAAGCAATTGTTTAAATAAGATTTCGAAACTTTTGAAGTGTGTTGTTCAGTAAATTCGTATTACATAACAAGAAAATAGTAGAATTCTTAAGTTCTTACTAGATGTCTCCTGCAGGCCTTGCATTTAAATTGCGTTAAGCCACATATGGGGACCGATTCCGCATCAATTGCTTTTCCCATTGCCATCCGTCAACCGTTAAATATCCTTGTGCGATATCCACAACTCATCTTTAACCGATTACCCGAAGTGTATGATACACTTACAAATTAACAGAATAATTGGAAAAAATTAACTGAAATGACATTTTCACTCACTGACAACATGGCCGGCATCATCATCATCACAGTCATTGCCATCATCGAAGGCGAAGTAGCTACACATCATCAGCCACGCTTGATGGCATTCTGCAGCGTTCAGCGAAAAATCCACTTAAACTTAATTTTTGTTTATACGAATTGGTCGTGTCTGTGAACAGTAACCATTACTGTGCTCCTGCTGCCACCACTCCGGTTCACTCTGGGAGTTGAAATAAAGTGCGACATCATGTTTGGCAGCAAACGAGGATGCGTTGTGTATGCAGTGTGCTGCTGCTGGTGCGGTTGTGACAGCGGCATATGTTAAATGCTACTTTTAAGGGCGCTCGAATATGTTGCAAGGGTCGTCATAATTCAGTGTCAACAGTTCAAAATAAAAATCAAAAAAAAAAAGGAAACTTTCATGGCAGGAGCTACCCATACCCATTGGAAATTTAGTATAAAGTTTAGTTACCAGAATGAATTCACACACAGAGAAAAAATAACAGGTGACGAAGCGATTGATTTCAGAGATCATAATATGATACAGGCAATAATATAATATGATCGGATATTCAATAATGAGAATGGCAATCATATACACGCAGAGAATGCGATTGATCGGTTTGAATGATAAAGTTTACGTATCTTGATGATGGTTAAATCATAACATGATCCCATTGAAATATGATTCTAACAACCATGGCTTATCACTGTGTGGAGACAAAAGTATTTAGCTGAAAACCTATATATTTTAGTAAACGAGTTCCAAGAGTAAGAGTAACCATCTTAGCTTTTGGTAAATTAATCTTGATTAATCTCTACGAAGTTGAAATATTAATTAAAAAATAACCGGTTTCCACCGGCTAAAAACCTTGGGATCAATAATATCAACCTTTAGAAAAAACCAGAATTATTTTATATTGTACTGTTCCTTGAAACATTTCTCTTCAAGTACTTCCACAAGTACTTTACGGCGGTCTCACGGGTGTTCAAGGGAAGGTTCATGGGAGGATACTTTCACAACTGTAAGTACATGTCCGAGTAACGCCGTTTTTAAGCTAGTATATGTATAAAGGATTGCCGGATAATGTGGTTGGGACAACTTTTCAGATTTTTGAAGTAACCGAATCCATATTTACGAAAAACAAATTAAGAAGGCAATCTAAGACCTGTACAGACCATAGTTCAAGTAACCGAGAATCAAAAATAACTAAGTATTCCCAACTTTTTATTGGTTAAAAATCGTTAAGTCCAGTATTACCAATTGACTACATTTGATCTGAGTCATATTACCGACCACACCATGTCGCTTTAACTCAATCCAATGCAAATACCAATTCTGGAAATCGAAGAATCTGATGGGGAAACAGATAGACTTGAATTATTTGAATTTTTTTCATGACAACGGAGTTTTTATCTGTCAGAACTAAGTCTAATTGTTCTACAGTCGAGCCCGCTTAAGTGAAGCGAAAATGGAATCCCCATGATTTTGGTGGTCTTTATCCGAAAAGTCTGAGAAATTCGTATTTCAGTAAAGCGGGTTCGACTGCATTTCTTTTGTTCCAAAGGCGGTCCAAACTTTGTATTTTTTTTAGATCCTAGAAGATTTTGAGTATTTCAAATGGGCGGAATCAATCGACTGCCCACTTAAGTGAATATATTGAGTTTTATTTTACTACACGGAGAGAAATGTTGGCTCAGGATTCACGATTAAGGAGTACATAAAATGATGGTTTCTTAATTGCGAACTATAATCATTAATTATGAATATTAGTCGTAGATTATGCAATTTCGTACCTAAACTATGCATATGAATTGTGAATACACTATGATTAAGGTTTATGGATTTCGTGAGTACTTTTATTAATCTTGTAGTATAATACATAGATGACTAACGGGGTCATGAAACTGCACGTGTTATCATGAATTATGAGTAAGGATGTCGGTTCGAATTCCGGGAAAACTGAATTTGTGAAATGAAATAAATACAAAATGAGGAAATAAAAAATGTTTTTAAATTTATTTAATTTGAAATATGGGCTCAAATTATTATTACAAACGATTCTTTTTTCTCACATAAGCCAAAAATCATGAAGTATTAATCATAATTTATGATTTTTGTATGCTTTATTTATTTTACTTAATCATTGATTATGTTAGTAGGAAAAATCATAATCTCTGTTTTAGTGGAATAAATTCAGCAAACAGAAATCATTAAACATGATTTTCCCTTTTAATATAATTTGTGACTAAGAGCTTGTGATTAATGATTACTTATTAATGGTCAATATCACGACTAATTTTTACTTATTTGATTCCTATAAGGAATGATTTCAGCAATCATTTCCCTCCGTGTAGCTACAGTAGTTCAGAAGTACGACAATAAACCAGGTTTTTTTTCCATTTTTGCGCTCACTTCACTTTAACTCCTTAAAAACTGATTAACGGTTCCCCACAAACAGAGGGATCAACTGGCGACGATTTGTTGCTTTAGTAAGGGACACCCTGTATATTCTTGACCAACCAGATTCCAGATTTCACGGAAATAGTATGAATTGTAGTTTTTGCCCCACTAGGCGTAGGGTAGGTATGTATAAGTCGGCTTTGACCGACTGAAATCTATTCACTTGCTTTTACTTTCACATTATCTTATGGAAAAAGTCATCCAATTTAGCTGAGTGATTGGCATTATTTTAAACCATGTACTTTTTTCTTTCCTCAAATTTGCACACGTTGCATTTAGTTTCTAATCTGAATTTGACAAACTTCCAGCCATCATTCTATTGTCTATTTTTTTTGTTGCCTGCCCGTTTCACTCTTTTGTTGATTGCCCACTCGGTCGATTAAAACGCTGATTCAGTTTCATCATTAACGAGATTAATATGGCGTTACATTGGCCATGACAGGCGCCCAATATGACGGGGCCGTTGATTCATTGAATTGGGATGGATGCGTCAAACTTTCAACATTTGCCTATCGATGAAGTGGGCTGGCGTTGGTGGCGGTGACCGGCCGTCTATTGCACCCGCCAAACGACCGGGTTGAACGTTAGCCGACATAGACGCAACGTATCACAGTTTCAATTCATGATGTCGTGAATTGTTACGGTAAGTGCCCGGGCTCGTGCCTATGATGTGGGGTTGGGCCGCATGCATGTATGTATTGTCTGGAGTAGGTTAGTGCAAGAGTTGCCAGTTTGTCGCTTTTTCGAAAGTATACTTATGTTTTATGATGTATTCAAATTTTATAATATTAGCCAATTATCATAACACTTTAGCGCTTCATCCGAATGAATTGGCTGGAACAATTTATTCCATTTTTCATTTAGGTGGCAACTGTATTAGCCACTGTTTTTGTTATGCTGGCCATTATTTGTATTGGACATGAGCGATTTCGATTACCCTATTGCCATTAGAGAGCAATGGCCGTTTAGTCGGTAATGGATACAGGAGCTGTGGAGGCAAATTAAGTGGTTCGTACAGTAGTCAGTCATTTAAGTCAGGTAAATGCTGATTTTTTTTGAGTTAAATTTTTAAGGAAAAGTCATACCGAATGAAGCTCCTTTATTTAATAAAAATTACAAATTCAATTGGTTCAGTTTACTTCCGTAACTGCTTGATGTGAAACATAAATAAATGCACGCAAAATGCTGATGCCTTGCAAAGTTTAACCAAACTCGGCAACCAAAAATGGCACAGTGTAGTACAGGAATGAGTAACGAGTGCGGCAGGCTGCCATTTCCGTTCCTTTTTGTTCACCCGAAAAAAACTTTTCGGCAGGATTCTTTTAATGCAGACAAGGAGGTTTTTAAAATTCGTCTGCGGATGCGAATGAATTTGGTGATTTGAATTGTGATTAAAATTCAACGAAAATTTCGCACGCAACGCGAAGAAGCGACGACGTTGGCGGTGCCTGATGAAGGGGCAACTCACACTATGTCTGCCAGTCGAGCACAGGATATAAAATAAGAAAATTCCGAAAAATTTTATAGAAAAAGAAAATAGTAGCACCCGAATCCGCCGCAACGAGTTGATGTTAGAATAATGAAGAGGCAAAACTTTTTCGAAGGCATGTAATTTCTCGTGTGACAGACTGGCGGAAGTTGTCATTCGTTTTACGAATTTGTTGAAAGAAACTTCCAAAATATTTTATTTTGTTCTGAAGAATTTGTTTCCATTTTATTAAAAGTTTATTTTAAGCATTTCAATAAATGAACCGAAGTTTGTCTCAAGCTGTATCCACTCCATTTAAATCTACGAAAATGACAAACATACACACACACATGCATACGTACGTACAATCAAACATCAATGGTGTCAGCCATCAGGTCCCCTTCGGTATTTTGTGCTGACCCTTGTTAAAAATCACCACAGCCAGCGTAATAAATGCGAACAATGACAGAATTGATTGGCCAATTACGTCGGGTGATTATGCTGTTACGCTGTTACGTTACATTACGCTGTTACGTTATGCTTGAGCAAATTTACACAATTAAGCGCGAAATTTGTTTGAACGAATGAGTGAATCAATTTTTTTTTGTTGGTTTACCTTAAAAGGTACAGGGTGTATGATTTATGGGTGTATGGGCTTTGCAATAACAAGTATGATAATTGAAAGGTTTCAGGCGAATCGTAGACGATCTGAAAGATAGCCTTAGTTTTACAGAGCGTAGCCAGCTGTTTTGTATTAAAAAATATTGCAATTTTTTCGACAAATTGACCTTTTTATAACCCTTGTATTAACTTGCTTTGGCTTGAGTATACATATGTATTAGCGTGGTCCAAAATCGTATGGAGAAAATTTTTTGTTCGCTGGAAATCCACAATCCCCCTCAAATAGTTTCATTTTGTGAGAAACAATTCACAAAAAAAAAATGGGCATCCTAGGTCAACATTAACTCGTGCCCCCCGAGACTCCAATTTTCCCATATAAACTGTATGGGAAAAATAAAAGTTTTTGAAAATAATTTTTTTAAATTCGGAGTAAACCTTAAAAAATCGAGAATTTAGTGGAAATGGTAACGGTTTTTTACGGACCTTCCAACTCCTTCAAGTACGAGCAAAAGTGCACCAAAAAACATTTGTGGTGACGGATGCGGGTGCCGATGCGGGGCTGTAAAATGCCCCGATACGGGTGACTGAAAATGGCAGATGCGGCTGTCAATTCAGTGCGGATGCTTCGCGGATGCGAAGACAGATGCGGAGCACCGTCACATCCCTAGCATATATCCTCAAGTCTACGGCGAGCTGAAGATTTGTACACAGGTAGAACTGCGATGAAAATGCATTATATTGAATATTGGGATCCATCAGAGGCGTATAAGGGCGGTGGGGGGTGACTCAAACCCCCTTTCTTTAACATGACTAACTTCCGATTCCGAGTAAAAAACGGAAAAAGGCACAAAGACACAAAAAGGGGACAAAAAAGGGGTAAAAAAGGAAATAAAAGAGGGAAAAATAAAATTACATTAGAGGAAACGGGGGGAAAAAAAAGGCAAAAAAAAAGGAAAAAAAAAATTTTTAAATGTGAGAAAAAAACTAGAGAGTGGACTATCTTCGGCTATACCGAAGTTGAAATACCCCCACACAGTAGAAAGAAGTACCTCGAACATAAAAAAATGTGGTCTCAAGACCCTATTTTGAGCCAATTATAGGTGGTTTTGGAGCCCAAACCATGTCCAAAATCCATTTCTAAAAATTTCCAATCAAATCCGGAAAAAAAAAAAATTGGTCTCAGGACCCCATTTAGACCTTTATATATGTGGCTTCGGAACCTCGGACCATGTCAAAAATACGTTTCTAAACATTTCCAATGGAATACAACAATAAAAAAGACTTGAAAAATTTTTACCTTTTTTCGGTGTATGGGAGCCACGCCCAGTTTTTGTCCGATTTGGATGATTCTCGAACTTGATCTCAGTATTCACGAGAAAAACATGTAAAAAAAGTTTCAAGTCGATATCTCCAAAACTGCGACCGCTATCGTGCGGACGGACAGACGGACATACGGACGGACAGACAGACGGACATCGCTAAATCGACTCAGGAGGTGATACTGATCAAGAATATATATACTTTTCCATACCGGACACGCCTCCTTATGGGCGTTACAAACGTTGTGACAAAGTTAGTATACCCTGCCACAGTGAGTGTGGGGGTATAAAAATAAAATAAAATAAACATAACCCTTAAACCGGCTAAAGCTGAAAATGAATTGCCTGTAAATTCATGTCAGCAATTTCGAATTAAGGGTTCTTGGCTAGTTTGTTCCTAATGATGTTGCACATCATGAAGTGGCCAAAAATAATTAATTTTAAATCGAAAGTGCTGAAATTATTTGTATAGGAAATTTATTTTCTATAAGGTTTTAAGGGTTATATTTAACAAAAACTTGTGTTTTTACTCAATTTTATAGTACCTACAAAAATCAGAAAATGTTCCACTCAAATTACTCCAAATTACACCAATTACGTGTTATTTTCTCGGCCCCTCCGAATTTATTGAATGAAAAAAGTGTAAAAATTGGTTGGCAAAAAATGGGCAGTAAATTGTTAATAAGCGTAAAATCGCTTTCGACAAAAGTGTGAGTAAATTTACCAAATTGTAAAGAATATATTTAAAAACATTTGGCATTTGCCATTTAAGCTGAAGTACATACGAAAAGCATTTATCAAAAGTTTCAGGCTTTATCTATTTGAATGGCCAAAGCCGTTTGACACGTTTCGATAATAAATATGAAAAACTTAAATGTAATTGTCAAATGCAACTCAAAAGTTTTGCAACAAAAATAATTTCACATTTTTTTATTTTATACCTACTACTATTGGCTAGTAAATTCTATTGAAGTCCAACTGACAATTCCAAAAAGAGGGAAAAAAGAGAAGAAAGAGTTTCATTTCTTTTTTTGATATTATCACGCGGCAATTAGCATTTTGTGGCAATGTTGCACAATAACTTAACGACGAAGCTGGTCCGCACCAACGTGGCGCAGTGAAATGTCATAATTTCCAGGATGAAGGAGAAACCAAAATTGAAGTAAAGAAAAATTTATGACAAGAAGGAGTGCACGAAAAAAAAAAAAAAAAAATGCCCGCCACAGCTTGTGACAGTGTACGGAAAAAAACGTATTTGAATAGCCTGCGGCCATACGCTGTCACAATTTTTACGGTCTACGGTATGCACGGCACGCCATGTAATTCTGCCACATCAGCGAAAGTCTGGCAACTTCCGAGTACTGTGCAGCAGCTTAGCGAGAGAGTTTGCAGTTCTTCTTTCTTTCTTTTTTTTTTTATTGTCTTTTTGCATTCTACTGGCCTTTTCGCTGCTGCTGCAGACCTTTTCTATTAAATCATACGGTTCTTTTTTTTTAACCCAAAGAGTATACTTTTTCGCAGGGCTTCTTCCTTAGATTTATAATTAAGATTTGGTTTGCAGCAATTGCTGCTTGAATTTATGTGCGGCCGCCACAAATGCTCTGCCACTTCAACTTTTCACATGCATCCTTTGCGCGTGGCATTCATTTATCATTTCGTTGTTGGCTGGTATTTTCTGTTATTTTTTCTATATTTTAATTACGTTATGAAGTTAGCTGGCACATTTTTTTCTGCTACGATTTTATCAAAAACTTTTTACTCCGCTTTTTTTTTACATTGAAAAAATGAAATTTTTCTTGTGGTTTTTTTTACGTGCATGGCAGTTTTTTCCCAGCTCATGGCAGTTTCACTCCAAAGTTGGTCGTCAGGCGTTTAAGTAATTATTATAACAAATTTCATGTTCATTAAGCACCTATACATTCGGGTTTTTCACATTTCCCCCTCATTGGCTGTAAATGGGCGAAAGTAAATCTATTGTTTCAGCGTTGTGAATTTATTTCGGTCTGATGGTCTGATTTGAATAACAATTGTTCGAAAAGTTCCACTCAAATAAAAGAGTTTAAGTTTCTAGGTATGGACCGTACCTCGGCTGTTTGTTCAGCACACAGGTCTTGCTGGGAAATTTTGCACTCAAAGAGTTTTTTTCCTTTGACTACGCAACTACTAGAGTACTTTTAACGGTGAAATTCGGTTTTCGCTTCTATCGACTTATGTTGTTATGTTAAACGGACATGGACTTACTCATAAATTGTTCCTTTTTATTCTGAGAATTTAAAAATGTTTGTATCATTGTCCTGTATGCAGCCTGATTAAAAAGCGAATACCTAACATTTAAAATTATATTTTAAGATTGAGTAAAAATGTATCTACACTCAGAAAAAAAACTTATAAAAAATGAGTCAATACTATTGAAATACGAATACTATCAAATACGAATTTTAGTCAGTTCTCCTATTATTTCAATTAGTTGCTACTATTATTTCAATAGTATTGTGGTCTATTGACTAATTTTTATATATATACTAGTTGAATACCCCGGCGTTGCTCGGACTTATACTTACAGCAGTGAAAGTACCCTCCCGTAAAGCTTTCCGTGAACCACCAAAACACCAGAGCATAACACAAAAACATGCAGAACTGTAGGTTTAGCGATTTGGGCTGTGCAGTCTATCACCAATCATTTAATCAATCGGGACAAACACTTTTATATTTGTAATTGGGTGACGGCTGATTTGAAGTTCTAATTTGTAGAAATTATTTTTTTAATCAAAACTTGTTTGTTTAGATTAAGAAGCATAATTCCATGTGTGCTGGAAAGTATCCCGGATGTATTTTGAAGTAATACTTAAATTGTATGAATGGTACCACGCTCCTTCGACCAATCAAGTCCAAAGTAGTACACTAGCCTTCCGGAGCTCACAAATAAACGTATGGTGTTTGTATGGTTCTGATACATTCAGTGGTTTAGCCGTGATGTTCACTCATACATACGCACCAACGTTTTTATATATTAAGATAAAACTATATTGAAGAAATCAACTGTATTTCGAACTCACACTAAAAAAAACTTAGCAGGGGACTGGGTCCAGATTTCATATTTGCCACCTACGTGAAATTCGGTTTATCTTTCTTTAATGGTGTATGATTGAGTATGCTTTTGTGATGTATTAGCTACGCACTTTCGAATATATGGATGCCCTATTGCAGAAAAAACATTTTCTCAGCTAATTATCTTGAATTTGATAATGCTGTTCCTATTCCACTTTGTTCCAGTTTCACTCCCATTTTGTTCCCGACATCGTCTCCAATCAAGTATTACATTAAATATTTCTCAAGAGAAATAAAAATCAAGAAATTTGGCGGTCATTTCCTATGGGAGTTAGGCGTGGTTCTCAGCCGATGTTGTCCATTTTCAATACCGTCCAATTATAGTTATAATAATTATTAGCCCAAATAGGAGGAATACCAGAATTTGTAGTCGACGGCTCAATAGATACGGCAGTTATCGTCCAAAATGACGGACAAACGTACAGACATACATAGCTAAATCGACTCAGGAGGTGATGCTGACCAAGAATAAATATACTTTTCCATACCGGAAACGTCTCCTTATGAGCATTACAAATGGTGTAACAAAAAGAACACATCCTTTGTTGGGCTCTGCTTTCAGAATATATGACACGCTCAGAAGAAAAAAGCAATGAAATGTACTGACGCTCTAATAATAATAATATTGACAACATTTTATGGGAGGGTATCTTGACTTTAAAGTGTCGACACTACTAGTAAAAAGTAGTAGTATCGTATATGTTCTATATACCAATGGCTTCACTTTTGGTACGCACCTATTGTTTAATTTTCAATCTTAGTATATATTTTCCGAATGATTATCACAAATTTATTGATAGTCTCTTTAAACTCGCATAAATATATTGCATAAGTTGAATTTCCTAAAAATAAAATTGAAATCAATACGCAACCTTTGCAGCACTACTAGACGTCAACAGAAGAAAATAACAATTTCCTCCGCAAAAATGAAAGAAAAAATACAAATAAAAATAAAAATAGTAGGAAAAAAAATAGGGGCGAAAGAAAATGGATAACATAAACAGAAGAAGCAATGATTAAAGGAAATCATAAAAGCTAAAAGCAAATTGATGCTAAGGGCGTACCATCATCGTAATCGTCGTCATCATCAACGCCACCACCATCAGAGCGCGATTATCAGTGGCAACAACGGCAGCAGCAGCAACAACAATAATAACAACAACGACTGCGAACGACATTATCGATGATGTTGACACTTCCTGCAATCAATTGCAGCGCTCAACGTTGTAATCGTTGCTTCTGTTGCCGGCTGCTGGCTGATGCTGCTGCAGTAAGTGTCTCCTCTGTCTGCAGCGGGAGACGATTTAAATTCGATCAAAAAAATATTGATAATATCCGCTTATGTTTTGTCAAGGTGTATGGATGTGTGCGAGCAACATGTTTGCGGCGTCTCTCCGACAGTCGCGCGCTCGGTCACACTTTCAAGGTTTTCTTTACTTGGTATTTATTTTGTTCCCTACCTGCCAATGAGAAAAATCCAATCCAATTTACTTCAAGTTGAACACGTGTACAGGCACATTTACTGCACATCATTTGCTTTAAATGCCGTCTCAAATTGAATTCCTTCCATATCGCACAAATCCACAGAGAGAAGGTGTTAACTTCCGTTTTCGTACATTCTTTTTATTACATCCTCGCGTAATTGTTGCGCTTCGTTTATGCGACGCATGTGGCATTTCTGCTAGCGAGCATTTTTGTCTTTTGTTTGCCGCCAATTTGCCCCAATTCCCGCTGGGATAATTACGATGCTTCACATGGGCGTTGTGTGTGCTTGAGTTTTGTTTGAGCTTCCTTCCGTTTCCGTTTTTAGCACCATTCTGGTGGACGTAATTGTCAATATGCATCGTTGGGATTTTTTCTTTCATAATAATTGTGTGTTGATTACACGCGCAATTTGTGCCGCATAGAAGGAAGGTGAGGGCAATTGTGTTAGTTGCTTCATTAAAGGATCGGAGTTTATATATTTACAAAAGAATTGCTCGAAAATAAATCACAATTTTTTTTATCAGGGATGCCTGATGCAGATGGCCACATTTCCCATATTACACTTCAAATAATTTCCAATTCGAAAATAAATCGCATGCATAATGTAACGATTTCCACTGACAATAGGGCGGCTATACAAGCAATCACATCGTATATGGTAAATTCAAAAGCAGTACAAATCATACAGGACCGCCAACGGATCATGACGATCTAGAAGGGCAGACCATGTAAAATTCTTCCGATACGCAACCAGTACTCAGTGACAGTATAGCAATAGAGCAACGAGCTACCAATGGACTACATAGACGAGACTACAAAAACGTCCGGGCAACTATGGCTTAGAAGGAAATTGAAAAGAACTGTGCACCTATCCCTAGATATGAAATCTCACAGAAAAAAAAATGTACATCAATATGATGTATATGGGTGTTACTTGCCCCAACCACCATCATACATCAATATGATGTACAGATACATCAATTTGATGATCGGATACATCATATTGAACACTTAAGTGCCAAAATGAAATACAACCACCATCATACATCAATATGATGTACGGATACATTATATTGAACACTGAAGTATCAATATGACGTATCCGTACATCATATTGATGTATATGGTGGTTGGGGCAAGTAACACCCATATACATCATATTGATGTACAATTTTTTTCTGTGCTCTTAGCATACTAACATGGTTTATCCCTGGACACTGTGCCGTATGATCGATGATGGTGAGATGATACCAGGCTTCTCACTTTTTACCACGAGGAAAGTACACAGAAAAATAAATCGTACATCAATATGATGTACACGGGTGTTACTTGCCCCAACCACTATCATACATCAATATGATGTACAGATACATAAATTTTATGAACGAATACATAATATTGAACTCTGAAGTGTCTATTGAAATACAACCACCATCATACATCATATTTATGTATATGGTGGTTGGGACAAATAACACCCGTGTACATCATATTGATGTAAAATTTTTTTCTGTGTAGTAGACCTACGATTTTATGTAAGTAGATTTGAAGAAAGAGGAGTAGATATTTTTTCTAACGTGGAGTAGTAGAAATGACTGTTAGGGTGGTAGATTTCATGAGAGGATAGCAGATATGATTTCCTATGAAGAACAGTTGAAATTCTACGAGAGTAGTAGAAATTTCTGTCAGGGGTAGCAGATTTGTAAAAAGAGTAGTAGTTTTGCATCGTAGGAAAGTCACAAAAATTTTGAGCAGTACACTTCTTACAATAGTAGTAGAAAATACTTTGAGGGGAGTAGAAAATTTACAACCTGAGTAGAGGAGCAGATATTTAAAAATAAACACGAGAGTAGTAGATCTACTCCGATAGAAGTAGAGTGAGAACTCTGGATGGTACATTCTGACCACAGATATATATAGACGCTGATGAAATTGCTATGCATTGGAATGTTCTTGTCCTCTGCCACTGTCACGGTTCACAAAAAATCGCCAAGAAGCTCTTAACTCCCGGATCACAACTGACAGAGCACAAAGTGGATCCTTGACAGACCAAATTGGCGATGGGAACATAGGAACTAAATGGGCTAGGCTTCCCGTTTGAAAAAATACATTCACAATGGGCCATATATATTCTCCGATTGGAAATGGTCCATAGTTACCACACATCCTTACAACACAACCGGATTTCACAAAAATCACATTTCCTTTACCATCACAATGCTTGGCACTTAAATTGTCTGTTCGCGCATCAAAGCACCGTAAATTTCGCCTTTCATCGTTAAACGACATTTAGCGAAATAATAATGGTGCCAATTTCCTTAAGAATACATTTTTATTATTGTTTCAATAGTTTCCAAATCGATTTCTTTGCCGTCTACTCCGATTCTTCTGATTGTGTGTGTCTTCTTCTGTTTTTTTCTTTTTCGTTGCAACTACTCCTGTCTTTATTTGCTTCAAATACATTTGCGATGATTTCGAAATTACGCTCGAATGGAAAAGCAAACGGAAGTGCAATGATAGCGCGCGAACGCAACAATAACGAGACGACATCGAGCTGCTGACGATATCCGGCTGTGTCGTTACAATAACAGCGCCACCATCTTGTGAATTGTAAAACAATCGAAGTGACAGGCGAGCAAGCGAGCGAGCGAGCGAGCGCGTATTTTGGCCACCCACGCGCGCAGCAACACTTGGCCGTAAGATGGATACTTCAAGTAGCAAAAAGTAACGGAGGTGGTATGGCAGTAGTAGCAACTATTACAGCAGATGCACTTGTTGAGAAGAAACTTTTTGTTGGAAATATTTTGTTCACCTTTTTTTACTTGTTGTTGTTGTTTGTACGCTCGTTCGTTCGTTCGTTCGTTTGTCCATGCCGCCTCCGGTGTGGAGTGGTGTGCAACACTTCGGAGCATATAAATCTCGACCAAGTGCCGTCCTACGTGTCCGTTTATGCCATTCAGTGTGTGCGTGTGTTTGTGTTTCTGCTTTTGGCGCAGTTCGTTTAACTTCATTAATTTATTTATGGGAAATGCACGTGCGGCGATTTACTCGATTGGAAGTGAAAAATGGCGTTGAAGAAGCACCTACCTTGATTTGGATTTAATGCGACAAATTGGAGATTTAGTTCGGTGTTAGCATCGGCCCCACCTCATCGGGCGGTGGGCAGAAATGTTTCGGCAAATGTTCTCACTAATTGATTTAATTGCAGATTTATTTGCAGGGAAAGGAATAATTCGACCACGGCTCAGACTACTTAATTACCAAAATACCCCTCATTGAGTAGCCAATTGCAGTGGATTTTGTCTCAACAAATATGTATAATTTCCAAAAAATTTACTTGAAAGTTTATAAGAATTTCAAATCCACAATAAATTCCAATACGAGAATTTCCTTTTTGGAATTGCGTTTGCCGTAGTAATTATGCGATACTATACGATAATCGCCCGGACGTAAATAGGATGGTATACTGGACGGTTCGAGAATTAGGTTTCGTATATAGTAGTGACCCTGCCGGAAAAAAAAATCATCCAGTACATTCATAGTCAAATTTCGTTGATTAAATTTACACTCACCTCTGAAATCGGACAGTTCTGCATAAAGTTACTGTATTTCAGTACATTTTTATACAATTTCCTTAGGAAATTCTGACGGAAAACCTCAATCAGCAATTTGCAAACATCAAAATCGTACGTGAATAGGGTCTGATAGTGCTTCGAATCGGTTAGGCGTATCTGCAAATCTAAATAGCTCATGAAGCCATTCGTCAGCTGCTGCTCAGTGCCAAATTCCAAATTCATTGTATCATTGATGATGCTGGAAGTGAGATTCGTCATGTACACTGGATTGGCTTTCGAATTGATCGTGACGAATTTCATACTGCGTTGCCCTGCAATATATGTATATGATTATCTTTTATAAAGTTCTTGTCTTCTCATGCATTTCACTGACCTTGATATTTCATTGCACTTGCACTTGGTATTGAATTCAAGCAAACAACCAGTAGAATGTTTTGAAACAAATACTTCGTATGGAAAACCATTATAATTTCGATCTGCTTGTATGGAGTAATTTCATTGAAATAGTCACTTTTTGGAGGAATAAAGTTGCAGTAAGTGACTTTCTTGCTCATTACCAGCAACAACATTATAAATACATTAGCGCGCTCATTGAGCTTATCGAAAATAATATAATTTTTTACCATTTCCTAACTAGACACGTACGCATTGTATCCCACCTGTATATTATTTGACACTAATTGATTTCGTCATTATTTATAACTTCTTTAATTTTCAAACGAACTAATTTTAATGAGAGATCAGTGATAACATTATGCCACGTATTCAGAAAAATACAAATAATTAGTCCACAGCTCTGAATGAATTAAGATGATCGATTAACGTTCGAAGGTGGTGATCACTGGTCACTGTTTGATAGGACGTCATGCGGTAAGGCTTGGTGTCTTCGCCAACGACTTCTGTAGGAGTTGTATGAATGCGGAGGAGGAGGAGATTGTGATGCATCTCCTCTGCTCCTGGTCGGCACTGTCTCGACCAAGGAGGGCCCTGCTGGGGTAATTTTTCTTGGACAGTCTCTGCGATCTCTCTACTGCTAGCAGAGCTCGAAAGCCACCTTATTCCTTTTTCCTAGGAGCATTGCCTTAAATCATTCTCTCAAGCGCTCGACATGGTCTATTCATCGCAAACGATTAACTTGTATGCGCCTGACTATGCGGGGTTTAGGTTCTTCAGCTCGTGGTTATATCTAATCCGATACTGAACAGGATAGCTTAATCGTTTTTCACCAAGACGTAACAATTTTTATAAATTAGTTTTGAATGAAATTATTAAAGTCCAGAAGTTCCACTTCCGATTGTACACAATGTATCTACCCAAGAAAGTCCATTGGTAATTCTACAAGTTCAAGACGTTTGAATTTTTTCAAAATACTTACTTTTAAATCAATGTCTGTCAGATTGTCGCATAGTGTTATACATGGCGTATACGTAATTTTCATATTTTTATTTGAAACAAAATTCAAACGAATTGACCTAGAAAAACGACAAGACAAGTGACTTTTATTGTTAATAGTAGGTTTAAAATATACAGGAGGCTGACTATCTTGAGGTCAAGGTTGAATTGTTATTGAAAAACCAAAACTTTCAGTATTTCATTTTGATGTTCACCAACATTGAAGCATTCGTCAAGAGAGTATACTCAAAGTTGCGTAAATAAAATCTGGAATCGATTCGATAGATGCCATTTGCAACAAATGCAGGTAAATTTTCCTTGTCCGCGCGAAAGTTACGACAATAGTAGAGGCCCTGGCGAAAAAGGAAACTAAGTGGATGAAGCCTTCATTGCTGACTATTGTAATCGGACATACCTCTTTTACCGGACAAGATCTGGGCAGATTGGTACTCTTCAACGCATTGTTCATCCAAATGTAAACGAAATTTAGTTTATTCGGTCTATTGCCAAGTAGAAGGCACAAATTAACATCGTAGGCGAAAATTCCACGAAATTTTGCAGTTATTGGATCCTGGAAAAAGACGCCCACTTTCAACCATATATCAACCGGGAGGTCTTTAATGATATGGAATATCGAATCAATGGACAGAGAATCGTCGCTAATTGTCACTGTATAATTGCCCACATATTCGGTATTGTGACTTGTTTGTATGCTTTGGAAAATAAGCATTTTGTATTTCTATTTGGAAATAATTCAATATAAGAAAATTAAGAAGAATTTCGAAAGTGAGGCTTACCTTTTTGGAGGACACTTCCACGAGTAGAAGAATCATTAGCAATTCCATGAACAGAATTTTATTTAGCATCATTTCCGTTGGCGATATTATACGGTTTTGGCCAAAACAAATACTTACTAGTCAATAAAAGCTTAGAGTATTTACAATAACAAAATTTAGCAATAACAACAACATTTTTTTTTCTACATTCACATTTTGGTGTTTATAGTGCGTCATCTCATTAGTTTGATCTAATCACACAACAATTATACTTATATTTAATACCGGGTGCAATTATATGTAACTAAAGAAAAAGAAATGTCACATGCAGTGTTGCCATCGATCTGGAAAAAAATATATCACTTCCATTTCGTAAATGTGTCACGTGACATAACCTTTCCATTTAGAAAATATGCCATGTGACATAACCAATGACAGCTATTTTTATGAAAGAAAAGGGAGGGGGGGGGGGGGGGTAGGGGTATTATAACAAAAAATTAAATAAATACAACAAATTTTAATATGTATTCAACCATGGTTTGGAGGCAAAACCCAAGCGCAAAGTGTTGTCAAATTTTCAGTGTATCAGGAAATTACTATGTCAACATAATTTTATTTTAAACTAGCAGGGCCCGGTCCGCTTTGCTGCCCCTAAAAAAAGTTATTTTTGCCTTTGACGTCATAATAAATTAATGCAAACATTTGTCACATATTTTTATTGGGAGCCCAAGTGTAGCATTTTGAAATATTGAATTGTATGAAAAGTGCTACGCCCCGCTGTCCAATTCCGACCATATGTAACATTGAACTTAGAATTGAAAGCATAAAATCATTTCCCGTTGAAAAATGTTCATTAGGAGCCCAAGTGTAACATTTTTTAAAATATTGAATTGTATGGGAAGTGCCACGCCCCTTTGTCCAATTACGTCGATGTGTCGCATTTAGCTTAGAGTTGAAACCATGAAGCCATTTGCCAAATTTCGTTGGATAACATTGTGTGGGAGCGCTATTACAGCATTTTCAAATATTGACTTGTATGGGCGGTGCCACGCCCCATTGTCTATTCCCGGCCATTTGTAGCCCAGATTATGGCTGGGGTCTTATAGTATGTTGATGGCAAATCTCATTTCCTTGTGATCAAAAACGTCTGAGATATAGCAGTTTTTACTAACTTGTGGACGGTAAAAGTGGGCGTGTCAAAACCTATCCTATGTCACGACTCACGACCCCTAGAACACATATATAAATTTTGGTGAGAATCGGTGCTGCAGTTTTCGCGTCTACTGGTGACAAACATACACGTCTCTTTTATATATATAGATTATGTCATCACTGAAAATGTTATGCCACTGGTGACATCAATTATGTAACGATGGCAACGCTGGTCACACGTAGGATTTTTTAATTCGTATGAGATATGAGCGATTTCTGGTACCTATGGTGTGTATAACTTTTAAAATGCCCGTGACTTTGCACGTATATAGTTTGCACCCCCTTGGACCCACCTTTGGAAACTCTAGCCATACTGTCAAAGAATATATTAGTGCAATTACAACTTCATAGGTCGACTGGAGGCTGATGGAGACCATACAATAATTGACACGCCAATATTTATTACAGCTTTGAAAGGTTACTGGTGGCTTCAGTAATACTTACATTTTGCAGTCCACTAACCACTATAAGGTAAAATCGTGTTTTCACTTAAATAGTTCCAAACTTCGTATCTAGTGATTTTTCGGGTCGCTGATTTCGAATTTGATGTCGAAATTTCAAAATTCCAGATGGCGGATCCAATATGGCCTAGTAGGTGTAGGGTATATATAAGTCGACTTTGACCGACTTTTAACTGAAATTGCTAGGTCCACTGGTAACTTCTGGAAGGCGGGGAAAGGCATCCGGACAAATGTTTTTTTATAAATCAGTCATTCAGTATTCAAATCGATTAACTCCACATTTCGGAATTCTCATATTGGATATATTGGCCTCGATAAACACAGTGATTCCTTTGACCGGGATAACACCGGTCATTTCAGCAAGTATAATATATTTCTTTGAAAACTGTAAGTACTCTTCATGGACTATTTCATTTTAATATTCACCAACAATGAAGAATTTGTTATTAGGGCATTTTTCAGATCGCGTAAATAAAACTTTGAATCAATTCGATAAGTTCCAGTTGCGACAAATGCGGGCAGACTGTCCTTTTCGACACGAAAGTTGCTGCAGTAATATTTACCCTTGGCAAATTGAAAGACATTTAATAGCTACTCACTCAAAAGTGCCTATTAATGTGAATGCTCACCTTTTTGATGGGACATGATCTGGGCAGGTTACCATACTTCAGCACATTGTTCATCCAAATGTAAATAAAATTAAATTTATTCGGTCCCTGGCCCAGCAGTTGACACATATTCACATCGTAGGCGAACACACTGCGGAATGTTTGTGTTTTGGGATCTTTGTATAATATGGCCACCTGGCACCACACATCGACAAGCAGGTCCTTGTCAATATCCAACAGCATATCTATGGAATTGGTGCCCTCACTGATTTCTATACTATAGTTGCCAATATACTCGCTATTGAAATTGGTATCCATTTCTTGCAAAATAAGCACTTTTGATTTCTAGACGAAAAGTGAAGGTTTCAACTAAAATTAACAGGTCTCAGTTATAACAGAACAGTTTACCTTTTTCGTGGAAACTTCCAACGTTAGAAGAAGAATCATTAATTTCACATAAAACAATTTATTCAGCGTCATTTTAGTGCGCATTTCCTTTCGGTTGTGAAATATAAAAATACCCAAAAATAAACAATGATGTGTTTTGTTTTGATGGCTTCACCTCATTAACTACTTACAATCAAAATATTGATCAATGCAGAACACATTAGTGCCAATTTACACTTTCGTATTATAATCGTATGTAAGTACCCCACAACTTGGGTGCAAGGTTCGTTTGTTTGAGGCAAACTTTTTAAAACAGTGAACACAAACGGTTTTGTACACATACTTACATATACAGTGGCCCGACCACTAGGACAATTTGATCTTTCTTTTTCTTTGTTGGTTGGAAGGAAATTGACAAATAGTTGACAGCTAACAGTTTTTATACAAACAATGCTCAGCAACCACAACCAGTTCTTGGGCATTCATTCGCTACAAAGCAGCATATAACAATCAAATGAATTGTCAGCAAAATTGTCTCTGATTTAGGGGGTCAATGGTCATAAGACAAGCCCAGCTGATTTGTTTTTTTTTCACACTATTATCCTCTGTTTATTTAGCCTTGACTTACATCAATTACCACAAGCGCAGCATCAGGGAACGGATTTTGTTGACCTACACATTTTTTCAATAATTACTTGGTTTGTTGTACCTTTGTGCCATTTCACCATATGTTCTGGTTTTGTCGTCACTAAAAGTATGCAACAAATTTGTAAGTTACCAAAAACCGTTCTTTGCTTTTACTTTAATTTTTAATGCATTTATCTGAACCTATCTTAACCTTAGTATTATTTTAAAGGAAAACACTAAATGACTACTTAATAATTTGAAAATTGCCATTTTTTACTCTTTGATCCTGAATTCCTCAAAAACATGACGTGGTGGATTATTTTACTATGATTTATGGGGCAAAATTTGTTTGGGTGTAAAATTTTGTGTGTCTTATAAAAAAAGGAGTGGCCTTGAACCGAATAGTTTGGAACCCCTTCAATTCAGTAGCTTTATCTACTCAACAGAATCAGCTAACCCAACTCATATAGACTAATGCGGTCCATAATAGTTGGTACTATGAAGCTCTGTTTTACGAAAAGTTGCAGTCCTTTCTTCGTAAATCTGAGGATTTCGAAATCGTTCTTATATCTACCAAGACAAATTTTTTACATAGTCACAAAATGGAATTTTTTTCCAGACCATAACTTTTGCTTTTTATACCCCCCACACTCACAGTTGCAGGGTATACTAACAATGTTTGTCGATCAGTCTGTCTGTCCGTCTGACCGTTTTGGACACTTGAAACTTTGGGAACATATTTTATACTTCAAAAGTAGGAGCAAATTCGAGAATCCGGTTTTATGATTTTTTTCGATTGGAAATGTTTATATGTTGATTTTCGACATGGTCCGAGCTTCCAAAATCACCTATAAATGGCTCAAAATGGGGTCTGAAGACCAAATTTTCGAGGTACTTCTAATTCCCGACTGTGTGGGGCATTTCAGCTTAAAAGATAGTCCACTCTCTAGTTATAGCCAATTTCAACGCATTTATTTTCTTTCATGAAAGCGATACAATTGCAAAATTTCTATTTCATTTTGAGTACCAATAACATTGAAGTATTCGTCAATAGTTCAGCATCCAAATCGCGGAAATAGAGACTGGATGAGATGCGATAGGTGCCAGTCGAAATAAATGCGGGTATACTGTCCTTGTCGAGACGAAAATCCCAGAAGTTATAAGTACCCTGAAAAGAAATTATGGAATTGTACCTTTCTTAGGCTCAAAACGTCACTCACCTCTTTCACCGGACAAGATCGTGGCAAATTACTATATTTCAATATGTTATTCACCCACATGTAAACCACACTGAACTTATTCACATCCTTGCCGAGCAGACTGCACACATTCAAATCGTATGTGAAAATGCGACGTAGTTTGGCAGTTGTAGGATCTTTAAAGAAAACACCCATTTGCAGCCAGATATCCACCGCGGTGGCTTTGATAAATTCAACGTTCATATTTAGGGAATCTTGATCCTCACTGGCACTGATCGAATAATTGCGAATATATTTGGCATTAAAATCGGTTTGTATGTTTTGAAAGAGCAGCGTTTTGAATTTCTAGGAAAATATATTCAATTTAATTTTGAGATTTTGAGATTTTTTCCCTTTGGTTAAAGTTTACCTTTCTCGGTGCGGTTTCTTTGAACAACACAAAAGTTATTATTGTCATAATGAGAATTCTAGACATTTTTTGTTTGAATAAATGCGTCCGTATGAAAGTATCACCTGTGGAATTGCTTTGATTTGCCTCTGATGTGTTTGCCTTCTTTTGGTTGGTTTCACCTCATTAATTTTTGGCTTATGTGGCGAGTAGGTACAATTCGAAATTGTTCAAATAGCGTAATTACATGATAATTGCTATAATCTCACATATGAATCATATCGAAGTCATTAGCATATTGGCCATCAGTATCATGGGCATTTTAAATGCTTTCGAATTAAACAATCAATGAACTATAATTTCTATGTGTTGTCCAATTGTCCAATTGTCGTCACCATTATAGTTTAGATAATAATTGTCAGTTTATGAGGTCATTACAAAGTCATTAAATAATTGTCACAGTTAAACGATGGTACAATGGAATTTTTTACAAATGTTGACAATTTCTCAACACCCTTTTTCACTACAAATACTTTTAGTTAAACGAGGCTTGGTAGTAGTCTCATTCTGAATACCCTTAAGTCACAAGCATAAAATGTACTTTTTTAATAGAATTACAATTGCCTTAATTCTCCTGGCAATACTAAAGTCAACACTAGGACTTGTAAGCTATTTAAAAAAAAAATTTCGTAAATACAAATTTCCTTTTCAGAATCGTCGCATCGACTTCAATGCCTTGGAATGCACCCACAGTCCGCACTTCATATCGAACATCACGACGAGCATTGTCAATTCGCATGCAAATTTGGACTTGAATGTGGTGAAAGCGCTGACCATGGGCTATCGGGCATACGTCGATATGCAAATACGTCTGTCGAGGCGTGCCAAATATCAAAGTCTGTTCGCATATGAATTTGACATTTGCCAGGCTCTGCAGACAATTTTCAAGGGCAATCTCATGAACAAATGGTACAAGCAAGTGCTGCAGAATAGCAACTTTATGCCGAATTGTCCGGTGGCCGAGGTGTGTTGTATTTCGGCAATTTCACGTTATCAACTTTAAATATTTCACTCATTTTTTAGGGTCACTACTATCTGCGAGAGATGTCCTTCAATGCCGCGAGCATACCGATTTATTTACATCCGGGCGATTATCGTATTGTGGGGCGGTCATTTTTCGGCAAGCACAAGAGTAAAAGCGAACAATTCGTGTGCGAGTGCACCGCTGATGTGAAAATTGAATGAAAAAATGCCAAATTATGTATATTAGTTCAAGTGATCTTATTAAGGCGTACATGGTTTACTCAAAATATAAGATATATTTACTACAGCTAACTACTTCATTTTAATATCCACCATCATGGAAGTGTTTGTCAACTGGGCATTGTTCAAATCGCGTAAGTAGAACTGCGCATCAATGCGATAACTGCCTGATAAAATAAATGCCGGTATGGTATCCTTTTCGGGACGTAATTTGCGAAAGAAATAGACATCCTGGAAGTAAAATTCAAATCAAAGATCAGCTCACACACACACACACCCCAACCTACCTCCTTGATGGGACAACTTTTGGGCAAATTGCTATACTTCAACAAATTGTTCACCCACATGCTGATAATGTTGAAGCTATTCGAATCCTTGCCGAGGAGAGTGCAAATATTCACATTGTATGCGAAAACTCCGCGATAATTTCCAGATTTCGGTTCGCGAAACAGAATGGCCACCTTGATCCATGTGTCCACGGGCAGGTCTTTGATGAAGTGCAATATCATATCCAGCGACAGATGATTTTTGCTAATTTCCACCGAATAGTTGCCAGTGTAGTCGGGCACAAAATCCGTTAGTACTTGTTCGAACAGAAGTGTTTTGAATTTCTTCCAAAAAGAAAAGCAAAAGTTAAGATTTGTCACTTATTTCTTTTTAGTTATTACAATTTACCTTCCTCTCACTTGCCACGTCTTTCAAGAGGCAAGTTATGACTACAACCGTATAGAAATATTTGCTCAGCATTGTTCCGTTGTTTACAGTGTCTTTTTTTAAAGAAACCTTTTCGAAATAAACAAAATTTTTTTAGGAAATTTGTTTTTATGAAATTGTAAGAAAATAATAATGTTGTTTTGAAGTTTTCACCTCATTAATTTCTGTAATAGTCAGCGAATGGCAAGTACAATTGCCCTCATTTTAGGTTGTAGTTTATTACACGTGCCTTGTATTATTATGTCATTAGGCACAAAACAACAATTTCCTCTGGCCAAGGCATTGCTTTAGAAGGCAACACTGTCACCGTACAGGCAGCAGTCTACGGTGTTATCAACGTCCAGTAGTGTTTTCGCATATTTCTATATTTGATACGAGGCCTCGACAACCAATGTTACACAGCTAATGTGTTTCGATAGTGTTTGAATCAAGTGTTGGTTACTGAACCATCGATTTCGTTCGATATCGAGATGTGCGAATACACCCCAGTCTGTAAACAGTTCAGGTCCAAACATACGCTATGCGTCCTCTGCTGCCTCTTATAGCCGTACATCTTTGTCATTCTCTCGCGAACAAGGGTGAGAGTGGAGCTCAGTTCTTTAGTAATGTCCAATATATAAACGCCGCTCAATGCTTTATGTATACAAGCTTCATTCAGGGTATTCTTTTCTCATAAGTCTAAACCAATCCTACCAAAACGGAACGTTTGGAATCGAAAAAAACTAACTGAGTCGCCAATTGAAAGTAGGGAAAGCTTTAAAAAAATACACAACTCTTGAACAACAACAACTGGTCTCATCTGGTAATTATTTTTAAATTAGCCGCATTTATTATTTTTACCGAACTAGTAAACACGTTTTTCCCATTTCGTTTTACGGCTTATCAAAAAAGGCCTTGTAATATTACCTAGTTGAATATGATAGGTCTAAATTTACACCAGATGCTGCTTTCCAGCTTAATTATTGTGCTCTCTCTCGGTCAAGTGTTTCCGGTAAAATTGCAAACACCTTTTGCAACTAAATACTTAATTTTATTGTGAAAATTCCTTTTCAGTTGAGAACCTTAGAGTTTCGAACGGGCCGGTCCAGTTTCAGCCCAAAGTATTTTGCCAATTTCACTTTGAGTATTGCAAATAGTTCGGTGTTCCTGGACATGTTCATCATTAAATCGCTGCAGCCCGGCTTCAAAACCAATCTGGATTTTCAATTGCGCCTGTCCAATTCGAAGAAATACCAGAGTCTCTTCACCTACAACGTGGATGTGTGCAATATGGTGACTTCGTTCAAGGAAACCATTTTCAAGAAATGGTTTAAAAGTCTCATCAAATATGGCAACTTTATGGAGAATTGTCCGGTGAATGAGGGTCGCTATTATCTGAACGGTTGGAAAATGGAATCGAATTTGGTGCCGAATTATTTGTACCCGGGCGATTATCGGATCAAAGGCTATGGTTACTTTGGCAAGTACAAGACTAAGGAAGATTTTGTGGTGGCATGCGAAGTGGATGCATCGATAGTTTGAGGAGAAATTCAATAAATGTTGTCATTTGTATACCTTAAGAGGTGTTCGGAAGTTTCTTATGACGGTTGTAGGATAGGTGCTTATATAGTTTACTAGCTTATACCAACAGCTTCGCTCGCAATAATTTTAAAATTTCATGTTAACTTAGAAATGTTATATGTATTATTTAAGCAACTGATATAAAAATAGATTTTGCAAGTCATCCCTCTGCCCATTCACCTCCCAGCACCAAATCAAAAATTTAAGCGAAATCCCTTGAATAGGACCCGAGTTACAGAGCTTCCAAAATTTTAAGGCGTGGCAGTGGGCCGACTGCAAATTTTCATAATCAACATGTTACAAATTCATTACCCAAAACCACATATAAAATTTCAGCGAAATCGGTTAAACACTGCATAAATTATAGCATTTTAGAATAATATTTGCCACGCCCACCTCGAACGCCCAAATTTAATGAAATAACATATAGCCTATGATGAGATCAATGAAATTACCTACATTTTGGTATGTGTTTCATTAAAATCGGTCAAGTATTTCTTGAGTTATAAGGGAACAAACATACATCCATACAAACCTACAAACTCACAAAGAATTTTATATAAGTAAGAGATATCAAATCTAGACTATTACCACTCATAGATGCAATGCGATCATCGATGTCTGTGAGTGGCTCGTTATAAATACAATTTTTGCAGTTACTGTGTCTCTTTGAAAAAGCTTCAGCTTCAGCATTAACATTTTGCTGTCTATTGCATGAATGGTTCTTCCCCTCTCTTCGTTGCTTCAATGCTTCAATCTCACAACTTACTGCGTATGGCGAATGTTGCCCGTAACAGTGACGCAGAGCCTATTGGTTTTAAAGCTGAGTCCATCAGGCCTATACCCGCTGCTAAAGGGAGTATGTATAATTTCTTGAGATAATTTCGCCATATTCGTCTATTTGTCCATCCGACCGTGACTCTATTCGCAGGCATGATGACGGTACTTGGTATAAAGTTTTTGATATTGAAATTTCCAAATGCCGAATCCAAGATGGAGGCACACATTTCAAAATGTCCTTGCAATTGCATGAAATTAGCCCTAGACGTGTCTTCGGTCACACGTTCCGCAATTGATGTTGAAATATCATTTCAGTGCCCCAGTGGGTGTAAGATGTTATATATGATTTGTTATTATTTTTGGACGTTTGCCTACCCCCATCCCCCAAATATTCTCGTTCCGCCACATTGATCAGAATAACTGCATGGCGTTCATAATAATTACCATGCTATATTGATGCTGATTGGTAATGATTGTCATTAGCTTAGAATTAACCCCATTTATAACAGTTTTATTTTGCTTTGGGTAGTCTTCATACGCACATAGCATTATAGATTCGAATCATTTTTAAAAATGTTTACTCTTTACCACACGCTATTTAGGATAATTCTATCATTTTCATTCAGTCAAGTATTAATGGTAAAATTGTTATTGTAATTAAATGTTGAAAGTAATTTTGATTAACGCTACTTGTTAATGTTAAAATTTTAGGCACGCTCAATTGAACTTCGCAGCGGCCGGTCCAGCTTCAATCCAAAGCACTTCTCCAACTTTACTTTGAATATTGCAAACGATTCGTTATATTTGGATATGACCATTATAAGACCGCTGGTGCCCGGCTTCAAAGCAAATCTCGACTTTCAAATACGCTTGCACAATTCGAAGACGTACCAGAGTCTCTTCAACTACAACTTGGACGTGTGCAATATAGTGATTTCCTTTAAGGACAACATTTTCAAAAAATGGTTCAAAAGCGCCGTCAAGTATGGCAACTTTATGGACAATTGCCCGGTGAACAAGGGTCATTACTATCTGAACGGCTGGAAAATAGCATCGAATCTGGTGCCGAATTATCTGTACCCAGGCGATTATCGTGTCAAAGGTCGTGGTTACTATGGTAAACTCAAGAGCAAAACTGAGGATTTCGTGGTGGAGTGCGAAGTGGAGGGAACGATCATTTAAAGAATATGTGAGAGACGCTTTCTTTAGCAGAACATGTTTGCAAGCGGGTTGCAAGTCCAACAAAAGATGGACTATTGGTCTTTTGAAATACAAACTTTGAGAAAATCTATTTCGTTTTATTTTATCATACCCTGCACATAAGCATCGAAAGGGTGTTTATCACACAGGGTTTTTATAACACGGTTTGTAACTCTGAGAAGGTGACCTGATGTCCGTCTGTCTGTCTGACATTTCGCACTATAACTGCCGGAGTTATTGAGCTACCGCCTTTTGGATGGTATTGAAAATGGACATCGGAAAAGAACCTCCCATATTATGATACCAAATTTATATTTTTTTCGTTTATCTTGAGAAATACTGAACCTATTTTGAAGCCGTTTTCATTAGTTGGTTGGAAATATTGTCGGTAACGAAATGGGAATGAAGCAGGAACGAAATGAAATTGGGCCGGAACAAAATGAATTTGAAGTCAAAATATAACATACATACATACATATTTTGGCGCTACAACCCTCGAGGGATTTCGGCTGAGCTTCTTAATGCAATTATCATGGGCAAGTGTATATGATAATTATCACTCAAAATATAAATTATCGATAAATATGAAAAAATTATCGATAAACTATCAGTAAAACATCGATGAAATCTCAACAAATATAAAAAAGTATCGATAAAACCTCGATA
Organism: Heteromyza rotundicornis; assembly: GCA_951394025.1. Classification (NCBI taxonomy): domain Eukaryota; kingdom Metazoa; phylum Arthropoda; class Insecta; order Diptera; family Heleomyzidae; genus Heteromyza; species Heteromyza rotundicornis. Next base: position 70,672,742 of record OX596010.1, on the reverse strand, counting down.
ACTTATCGAAACGCTTTCTGTAAAACATCGAAAAATTATCGATAAGATTATTGAAAAATGGTCTAAGAATGTATCGTACTCGCATGTGCAGGGTATATTAGCTTCGGTCAGAACGAAGTTAATTCTCTTCCAAGATTATATTTAATTTGGTTGTAACTGGTACGAAACAAAATGGAATTGGAACAAAAAAAGAAATGAAACGGAATGGAATGGAAGTGGAGAAGAAACGAAATGAATCTGAATACTAGTCGACTGGTACTAGTCGACTCTCAATTTTCCATCATTGCATTAACTTCAGATTGAGGTAGTGTACAAATGTACATTCAAAACTTAGGACGACTTTTAAAGAATTTTTCATATCATCGAATAAATTTAATATTTTCAAACTTATAATGAGAATGAGAAAAAAAAATAATGCCGTGATAAAAATAGACGACTTTCACACGAATTCATGGTTTTCATCACGTCCATCTAGAATTCAGTGAGCGTGAAAAATTAATTACATTAAATATTTCGCTGACTCAGTATATTTAATGTAATTAACCCGCCATTTTCTAGAGAAAAATTATAAGTTATGAACCATTGAAGCGTGTATTTGCCTGCTTTCAAATTACCATTGAAAATAGAAAATCGTAGAGGAAAAATAGATATTGACCTAAAAATGTTTTTTTTGAAACATAAGTCCAGATTTAGAGTGTGTATTTGAAATTTCTCATGAAATTTTGTATATTTGTGTAGAACACTATTTTTGGAACGGGATTTGAGAAAGGATCTAAAATTTGTAAAATTTTTGGTTAATTTTTTTCAACTACCCAAAAAGCTTCTTAAATTGAGTGGTAATTATTTCCATTAGTGTACTCATATATGTACTCATACATGAAAGTAATTACCCCAGTTATATTTACCTTTTTAGTGCTGCTGGGTAACTGAACTGTGTACGTTTGGCATTGAGTTTTTAACCTCATACCATTACAGACCATCATCTGTTCCGAAATGTCTGCGTTCTTCCAGGGGCTACTTAAAGTAGCTCTACTGCTATCACTCAGTCAAGTGTCTATGGTAAAATTAATTTTAAAATTAAATATTGAAGTTTGAATTTTTTGTCACTTTTATGTTCCATTTTAGGGCCGCGAAATGGAGTTCCGTGCGGGCAGTTCCAACTTCAGTCCAAAGTATTTTTCCAACTTTTCCTTGAACATTGTAAATAATTCGGCATTTTTGGATATGTGGACTATCAAACCGATTGTGGCCGGCTTCAAAACTAATCTGGATTTTCAATTGCGTTTGTCCAATTCGAAGAAATACCAAAGTCTCTTCAACTACAATGTGGACGTGTGCCATATGGTGGCTTCTTTGAGAGATACACTCTTCAAGAAATGGTTCGACAGCTTATTAAAAAACGGAAACTTTGCTAAGAACTGTCCGGTCAACACGGGCCGCTACTACATTAATGGCTGGCATTTGAATTCGGATTTAATTCCGAATTACTTATATCCCGGCAATTATCGTATCAAAGGATACGGCTACTATGGCAATTATAAAAGTAAAAATGAGGAATTCGTATTGGAGTGTGAGTTGGAGGCGGTCATTATTTAAGGAAGGCAATTATCATAAAGATTGATTGGATTTTATTCCAAAATAAATATTGTCTTAACAGAAATATAATATGATACCAGCTTGTACTGATGTAACAGGGGTTCAGAATATTTAAATAACACTGTGGTAGCCAGTGCTACAGCACCAGAATAGACCTGTAAGAAGCGATCCGTCCACATACACTAAAACTCGGATTCTGGTACAGCAATCTCGCTGAAATTTGGAGATCACTGTAGGGTGGTGGTAACGAGAAGACTGACTTTGAGAATAACCCAAAAATAATTGTGATTTTCGTGTTCAGTAAAAGGCTAAGTAATCAAGGGGGATTGCTTGCTTTGCAAATGAACAACTCAATTGCCTTATACAGCATGAGTTCAAGCTTGAGGTATATAGGAAGGATTGAGTTGAAAACACCAACTATATCAATTTAGAAGGTAGTCATAAACAAATTTCAGCAATGTGAGCCAGTAATTATTGACATGAATTAAAATTCATGCCAAAATACACTGCACATGCGACTGCAATACATTCTTAGCCCCTTGGTTGGTAATTTTCCATTCAAAAATTTTGTTCCAATTCCATTTTGTTCTTGTCAAATTTCATTCCCGACATCATTTCCAATCAAATACCAGGAACAGCGTCAAGATAAAAGAAAATAAAAAGTTACGGCTATTTTGTATGGCAGGTATGACGATTTTTCGACATTTTATCTAAAATTTATCGATTAAATGATCGACAAATTTAAAAAATTGTTCCATATTTTATCGATAACTTTTCGATATTTTATCGATTATTTTTCGAAAATTTATCGATATTTATCAATAATTTCAATTTCCCGATCTATTTCAAAATTTTGTTCCAATTCCATTTTGTTCCGGACCAATTCCGTTTCGTTCCAGTTTCATTCATAGCAAAAGCGCGTTCAAATCGGTTCCGTATTTCTCAAGTTAAACGAAAATAGTACAAACTTGGCGGTTATTTGTTGCCCATTTTCAATACCGGGGTGATGCTGATCAAGAATATATATACTTTTCCATACCTGCTACGCCACCTTATGGGCGTTTCAAACGGTGCGACAAACAATAAACCCTTGGGCAGTAATGTGCAGGGTATAAAAATAGATAGTGTACTATCTTTGGCTATGACTAAGCTGAAAACCGCCACACAATATTATCCATTTCGAAGTACTCGAATATCAAAAAAATTGCTCTCAAGACCCCATTTTGACCTATTTATAAGTGGTTTTTGGATTTATATGAACAAAAGAAGTGACATTTTTATTCAAGCTCTAAATAGAAAGTTTAGAATTGAAGAAATCGGACCACTAAGGATATAAGTCCACCGATTTTCGAAATTTCTGTTATTACATGACAAAATGTAAAATCTATGCTTATTGTTTGCCCCAAATTGTGTGGGTTTTCAATTCCGAAAAATTCAGAATTCCATAGTAACTATCCACTAAATGAGGCATACTTTGTGGGGCCAAAAACACAGTAAGTGCCAACATTTTAAGGCAATTTTTCATCAATAATTGCGACGTTATCGTGCATATATGAACTGAACTGGCAAACAGGTACTCCAGACAATTTTCATATAAATCAGTAATTAACTAATCACCATTATAACAATTTGATAAATACTTTGTTTTTTTGGTTCAGAGTGATTAATCTCCATAATGATTTCGAAGCCCATCTACGAATCTAGAAGTTGAGTGGTTCTTTTTAGATTGATCAAAGAAAGTGATTAAAACTTTTGAATCAAATTTGACTCATACTTAATATTTATATTTTTAAATAACTTTTTAAATAATTTATCATATTTTTCAGCTTGAAATACATTTCGATCTCTTGTTCTTTGTTTAAATAAAAAGCAGGTGGAAAAAATTTGAGTTGATTACTTTTTTGCAGCAATTTGTAATTACAACCTACCATTTATTGCTCATTTGGCTTTTGTGCTTATCTGAGCGTGAGTGTCTGGCATTGAAGTTTTTGCAACCCTATATTAAAATGACTACATTTTGTCAAATCTCTTGTCTAATACTTCTTTTGTATTCCCTCAATCCAGTAAATGCGGTAAGTAAGCTTTAGTTGAACATTAATTCGAAAATATAGCCACACTCACGGACTCTAAATTTGAAATTACAGACACGCTCAGTCCAATTTCATGCGGGCCGTTCCAGCTTCAGCACAAATTATTTCTCTAACTTTACCATTGAAGTGATCAACAATTCAGTTTACTTGGACACCCACAGCATAAAGACGCTGGTCAGTGGCTTCAAGAGCAACCTTGACTTTCAAATACGCTTGTCGCAAACGAAGAAATACCAAAGTCTGTTCAATTACAATGTGGATGTGTGCACTATGATGGGTTCCCTGAAGAATACTCTCTTCAATAAGTGGTTTCAGAACATAATCAAATATGGCAACCTAATGGATAGTTGCCCGGTGAGTAAGGGCCACTACTATATTAACGGTTGGAAATTGGACTCGAAATTGGTGCCGAATTATTTGCATCCGGGCGATTATCGCATCAGGGCAAATGTTTACTATGGCAAATACAAGACCAAAGGTGCGGATTTCATGTTGGAGTTGGATTTGGAAGCATCAATATGTTGAAAGTAAAACCAAAGTTTCAAAATGAATGCAAAAATTTTGAATTGAATACAAATTTAATAAAAAAAGCACCATTTTGTACTTATTTCTCAGTGCGGTAAATTTCAATTGACCACATTTCGTTGACAAACAAAACAATTAAAAAGTCATTGATAAAAATCCGAAAATAGCATTTGTAGAAATTTCCCTGTTAAGCTATCAAGTGTTTCAATAATGACCAAGTTGTTAGCGTTCATACAATGTGTCGTAGGTACGTGTGTGATAAAAGGATATATTCCTCTTGTGTCAATCGTTTAAATTCAAAGAGAGTAAACTTATCCAGTTGGGTGCCAAAGTGCGCATCAGATAGTGACTTTCACACAATTTTCGAAAACGTATGCTCTGGAGAAACAGCTGATCGGAAGAAGAAGAACATCACCGTAGTGTTGAAGTGAAGATGGTTACAATGTACCTAAGTAACTGGGTATTTTTGTTTGGTATTCAAGAGAATAAAATAAGTCCCCTGGCTGTAATCGTGAATGAGTTTCTTGAATTTTATAGAATGGATTTAAAGGAAAGGTTCACGAGCCATGGAAAACGCTGTCCGGATTTCAGGCACTTTTTCATGAAGTTATTGAAGTGCGAAAATACCTAAGCCGCAAGGGTGTGACACCAAAATATGGTATTGAAGCGATAAGTGAATGCATTAAGTTTATAATTCTACCGATTTTTAGGTTAGATTTTCGTAGTTTATATTTTCTCTTTGCAATTTCCATTCAATCTCATTTCAATTCCAAATAAATGGTCAGATTTGCCACCGATTCTTTGCTCATTGGACCTTCCCCTTTACGAAAGTACGTATTGACGATCGCTCGATATTGGCCGTTCATCAGGAATGGCGGTAAGTTGGACTTGTCGATTTTCATGCCTCGCCAATAATAGTTGCCCTGAAAATTCAAAAATGATTTCCATAATTCCCAAATTGTCTGCTACATAACAAACGAGATCACCTTTGATATGGGACAGCTTTTCGGCAGTGTGCCATACTTCCAGAAATTATTTATCCACATTTGTACCAGATTCAGTTTATTATTGGAATCCTTACCCAGAATCTGACAGACATTCACATCGTACGAGAAGAGGCTGCGGAATCTGCCGTCTTTGGGATTCTTCAAGAAGATGCCAATTTCAACCCAAGCATCGCGCTTGAAGGTTTGTGCAATATTCAAAATGACATCAATCGAAATGCGATCCGGATTTATGGTGATTGTGTGATTTTCCAAGTACAAAGCATTGAATTCGACCAATGCTTGGACGAAACTTACTGCTTTGGTTTTCTAAAATAAAATATATTTAAATTGATTTCTTATGTTCGAAAAATTACTATAAAAATTCTTTATACTTTTTTGCTGCTAGCCGTTTCCATGATGGTGGCCAAGAGGCTGGTATAAATAAGTAATTTCCAAAAGTTCGTGAGCAACATATTCGTAGTAAAACTATGAATGCTGCTGTATGTGTGAATATTGTTTAAAAAAAAGAAAACTGCGACGATTGCAGTATTGTTGCCAACAGTAATTATACTAATTATGATATTAGCAGTAATTATATTGCCATTACTGCAGGTTATTCAATTAACTGGTGTACTCATCGTTGGTATGTACGCGGTTCATTTGCACTTGAAAATATTGTTGCCAGCTGTTTCAAAAATACAAATAAAATTACTTACACAAAACTAGACCAAGAACTAAAATAATAATTTAATTTTTTAACTTTGATTTAATTGCAATACTTTTTCTTAAAAGTTTTTTTTTATTTTTTTGATAATTTTTGAAGAATAAAAAGAAAATAATAATTTGGAACTACGACTTAAAAGGGATCTTGACCGAACTTCTAGCTTTATCTTCTCTCAGATACGACTTCGTTTCGGTAATTTACAGACACAAAATCCTTTCTGCAAGTTGCAGGGGCCCTACTGTTTAGTGCCGCTTCCGAACGGCAAGGCAAATTATACTCTCGTTAGTTTGCCATTGCTTGACCTGCTTTGTTTTTCCCCCAGGCAGTGGTTCAATTTGACACCTTCCGATCGTAATTCAGATGTTCTACTAACTTAGCTACGACTGTCACACTTTCATGCCTCCACAGCATATATATGTTGAATTACAGATTTCTAGGTCCACTGGTGATTTTGAACTATCATGACCTCCTTTTGAAAAAAAGTCTTTATCCGGCACGGAAATCTGTTGCCATGGTTTCACAGAAAACATGTGTGAAATTGCAGCTTTCTAGTTCAACTGAAGGCTTTCAGGAGAGCATACTTTCCACGGTTTTCAAATTTCCACACCCCCGTTTTGGAATTATCCTAAAAGTGGCTCAAGAATCTCTAGCCATGGTCTCACAGAATATGTGCAATAAACTGCCACGCGCCCTTTTTGAAAATAGAAAATCAGGCTCGAAAGTCTCAAGCCATGGGTGCATGTTGCATTTCCGTGACATTTCAGCACTCTAGCTCCACTGGGGGCTTCTGAAAGGTGAGGACCGACATCGGGACAGACAGACAAACAATGGGATTTTATACATTGTGATTGTTTCGATAATTTTTTCCCACTCCATTTCTCAATTTTCATTTTATTTGTGTCCATTTTCATTTCGTTAAATTTGCAGACAGACAGACGGATAGTCATCAGATCGACTCAGGAAGTGACCCCCCAATGTTATGTAGGAGAATGATATACTTTCAGCACAATATAGGTATTCAGCACAGCACAGCATTGCATTATTTTTTATTATTGAAACTATTTGGACGCAAGCATTTAAAGAAAGGATCAGCTTTCGTCTATAATTTTTAAGAAAATAAAATAAATAAAATGAATCCTCGCGGAATGATGATGTTAAACGCATGGACCTTCATTTGGAAGACACCCTAGGTGCTTCGTTCCAGACTTTTATGACTCCTGCCACGCCTCCTTTTACAAAAGGTGTAACAAAAGTAATATAGTCGTTAGCACTTTTTTTGCTGGGCATAAACACACGACAAGCTTCAGTTTAGTTCAGTATTTCTTTGTGTAGGATGTGGTTCTACTCCGAGAATATCCATTTTCAAAGAGGTCCAAATAAAAAGTAGTCGATAGCTAAATAATTACGCGGGCTATTGTACGAAATGACGGACATCGCTAAGTCGAATATGGACGTGGCTCTGCTTTTATATAAAGGCCATTCATATAAAGTCGGAAAGCCACACTGTGTTTTCACAGCAGTTGTGTAGATGAGCGATGACCGCTCTTAGAATTTTTACAGCCACTGCCCGTTTTCCAAAACTTTCCGACTTCATATGAATCGTCTTAAAGTATATTTTCCCTTTTAAATTCTTCCCATTCATTCGAAAATAAATTTTACCTCTGAAGCCTTTAAAATGCCTCTAATGGACTTAAGAGCCTAACAACAATTCTTCATTCTATAAAATAATAAATTCAATTTATTTCCTCGCTGTTGAACAGTTTAAGAGCAATTCGTTTTAAAATGTTTAAAACAAGTTTTAGATTTTCCACTCATGTTCGATCAAATTAAACAAAACACATGCGATGTGGAAAATCCAACAACAGCAACCAAAACGAAAATAACAACAAATGCCGCAACAACATAGGCGCATGAAGCATTATTTACAGTCTCTCATCCGCATGCAGGCGACGTGTCTATGTTTATGTAACGTAACATTATAGCAAAACAATTGCACGTAATTCTGCTTACGTCGTAGAATGGAAAAGACAACAACAACAAAAATGTGGAAAAACCGGAACGGAATTTGTTATCCTTTTTGTTGTCAGGAGATATAGGCAGGCAGGCATGCATTCAGGCTGGCAGGCAGTCACGATAGTCAGGAAGCAAATACAAATACAACGCCACACTGTGCAATGCACGTGCGTCTCTTCAAATGTATGCAAGCGTATGTGTGTGTGTGTTTGTGTGTGTGCGCTATAGAGTGTGTGTAAACAGTTTCAGATTCGTGTGTCGTTGCATTCAGAGGAAAATGTCCTCTTAATCAGGCGCTCATAGTGACCCAGGATATGCTACAACACAAAAGCCTCGCCGTCGCCGTCCCCGGCTCAACTGAAGGTGGCACCTTCAATTGCAATTCCGATTGGAGTTCATGTCCTGCTGCCGCTGTCCATAACATAGCCCCTTCGCAGCGGCTCGTTGCAGTTGCCAAATGTCTTCTTTTATTCCTGACAATTTGCCATTGCTGCTCTCTCCACTGCCCCAGGTCTGTCTGTCCCAGTGTGCGTCTGTGCTTCGTAGGCTTTCTGACTTTTGATTTTTCTCTATTTTTCTTTTTTTGTTGCACTCCTTTTGTGTGTGACTTGTGGAGTTTTATCCAGTTGCAGGTATTCACATATTTACACTTAATGCTACGTGTTCCGGTTGCGATAAGTAAATAGAAAAAGGATTGCACAAGATAAATGTGTGTGCAAATGCGGGATTCAGCCCTGCTCGGCACTGCAATCTCATTTTATTTATTTTTTCGTATGAATTGTCCTAAAAATGAAATGTGGCATGCTTTAAGAGGATAAAGTTAAACAAAAAAGCAAAACCAACTAAATGTTGGTCTTAATTTAGCACACGGTGGTTTTGACAGAGCTGCAATGAAGATTTAAATTAATTTGGATGTAGTCCCATTTAAAGTGATATGAATTCGGTACTTAAGAGATTATCGCTTGACAAAGACTGTTCAAGTTCTGTGGCCAAAGTCCAAATTAGGCCAAAGATTCTTCCAGCGAGACTGATCGTACGGATAAATGACTCCAAAATATTAGTATTGAAGTAGTCGTTAGAACACGGAGAGAAACGTATTCACATGATTTATGATTATGTAGTTCAGAAATTCATATTGTGAACTAATTGTATTAATGTATTGTGAGAAGAAATCGCTAATTGTGAATGTGTGATTTATATATGAGTAAGGTTAATACATTCTTTGATTTACATACAGTTTTCTAAAGCACCAATAGCCTTTAGAATAATTTATGAATAAGGTAATCATAAAACTGCTTGTATTTTAGTGAGTTTTGAGTAACTAAGTATACGGTCAGTGAAATGTGATGGTTGGACCAAGGGATCATATTTTTGAGTTCTTATTCATAAATAATCATAATTTATGACTTATTAAAACAGATAATATATGTATACTTTTTATTATAATGGATAAGGGCGTCCCAGTAGTAAATTTCGCAAGGCCTCTCAGCTAGAGACATGCCAGCACGCCTGCTATGGGAAGAAATAGCACATTCCATCCTCGCTTCTAGTGGAGGCATGCCGGTATGCCTGCGCTAGAAGGGAGATAGGGTGGTGTCAATTTATTTTCTATGCAATATTGCCTGCCAGCAGGCATTCGCATGGAAGCGACAGACGCAGGCCTGTTTATTTGTCCCGTTTCATATAAAAAATAAGTAAAGGTTGGAAGCGAGGAGGGCAGGCATCCGAGCTCCTAAAGAGGCATACTGGCATGCCTGCAGACACCTTCTTTTGACCACTGGGGTGTCGAATATTATTTAAAATTTTTTAATTCGTGCTCTGTTTCACCGACTTTGCTTACATTTTGTATGTACTTAGTACTTTTTTCCCCACATTCAACTGCTCCAAACTACAACTCGCTGGTGGCCCCAGCTCAGTGTGTAGAACGTCTGTCTTACGTTGGAGAGGTGTTGAGTTCAACTCCGGCGCTGGACGAAAAATAAACATTTTTTCGACACGTCACAACTTGTCGTTAAGCAATGGCCAACTATGGAGAGTATAATTTGCCGTGTAGAAAACTTCACTTGTCATTCGGAAACTGTAGGGCCCCTACAATTGTAGAAATGATTTCGTGTCTTTGGATTAGAGAAATTAAGTCAACTCTGGGCGAAAAAATGCCTATCGGTCGAAGGTTGTAGTGCCAAATACTTATTTATTTTTTATCATACCACAGGCTTTCCCACGACATTTGATTTACATACATGCTGAATCCAAGAAACAGAGAGGACTTGCCCTGGACCAATGTACTTAAAATTAAATGTAGAAAAGCCTCCTGCTAGGACTTAAGTTTATATGCATTTAAAAATATATTGCATTTTTAGATGCAAAAAAAGTTGAATTAAAAAATGTATGACAAGATAGCTTGTGACACTATCGTGTACGTGTCTGTCACTGCACACGAAAATGTCGATATTTTAAATGATTATTTTTACTTAGACCTCGTAATAATACTCGAATTCGCTGCAAAATTGAGAATCAGTGGTCCTGTTTTTATTAATTTGCATTTGTTGTTGAAATTGTAGTTAAAAATGGAATATTCTGTTTGGTTCAAGTATGAGTTAGTAACCGATTACTCACACGTTCTTTGGAAATTGAAGAACAAATAATGGTTATATGAGAACCTATCGAAATTTACAAACTAACTCCATTACAACTGAGCCGAAACACTTATTAGAGATTACTGCAAATATTTCGGGAATGTTCGAATGGATAACATCAAAAGAATGAATGTGCTTACACAGAAACTTTCGTCCCAGAAATCTATGAATAACTAGGAAATATTCGTTCCCCCCCCCCCCCCCCCCAAACAAGAACAAGCTCAGTTGAATTAAGACATCTTACAATGCTGACCCTAAATAAACATGCTGATCTCTTCAAGAATAAATTCCTGCAATCAGTCCATGCCACACGAACATCAACATAACACGACCCCAATTACCCTCGATTTTATTGCAATGAACACACACACACAAATGTGCATGCATACAAACACACAGCCATTCAAACAACTAACGAAAAGGCAACGAACCAAAAACGGAGCGCAAACCAGCGAGCCAACGAACGAACGAACGAAGGAACGAATGAAATGAACATTTGAGCCAAACGGACGGCGGACGGCCTAAAGCGTTCGAAGTGTAAAAAAGTGAACATACTTTTAGGCGCGCTGGAATGCAATCTGTCACCTCCGAGCCTCCTCAGCCAGCTGCAACGGGCAAATAGTGCCACATTTACTGTGCGTAAATGTGTGCATGAGTGTGTGTGTGTGTTCAATTGCGCCTAAAGATATGCACAACACTACGTCTGTGCACATAAATGCATATCAAATGTAATATACACTAGGGCGGCTCCCTAAAAGCAAATAGTACGCGCACTCGAAATATCAGGCATGACATCAGGCGATATATGTGCACACATAAATATGCAACAGCAATTTGAGGGAGGGCGATGAGGGCTGATTTCCTCGTTAAATGGAACGCATGGAATGCATTACAACATTTGTAAAGCAGGCGTTGTCAGATGCGGCAAGTGCGCCTAAATGCAGTTCAACTGCAGAATCAGGCAGCGAGGATGATTCACAACGGTGTGATAAATGTAGGGACTAGTGGATCGGAGCTGGGCATTTGTGTACGCCTGGAAATAATGCAACGCCGCCATTGGCTGACTTATGATGAACGGGAAGACTGACCGAGTCCTGCTATTGGCCAGCTAATTTAGGGGAGCTTTTTCTGCGCATGTTAACGGCATTGGTGGGAGAACTGCGCGCTCAGCGCACACAATAAATCGCAGCGATGAAATGTGGAGGTTGGGGTGTGAGGGGACACTTTTGGGTTGTCTTTTGAACTATTGCCGTGTCGCTGGGGGTTGGGTGGAGTAAGTGGAGTAAGTGGAGTTGTTTGATTTGGAGATGGTACTAATTGTGGATTCGGGTGAGTGTGTGAAGAAGAGAGCGAGAGAGAAGCTGTTTGAATGACATTGATTGCATTTGTATCAATAGGGCAGTGCCAGTGAAGGTTCTGGGGGGCTCTGAAATAAAAATACAATTTCGGCCTGGTTATGCTATGAAGTTATTAATTTTTGAGAAATGTACACAGTGTTTATTGGCAACTTGCGATTGGAAAATTAAATTTTTTTTAATTTTCTTAATTAAGTTTAATTTTTTTAAATTTCATATTAATAAAAAATAAATATAATTTAAAATATTTATTTTCAATTCGAAATTGTAGTTTGAAAAAATTTATTCTATATGAATTTTTCAAACTACAATTTTCGTATATTTAATTTTTGTGCTGGCCAAGCTTTTTCCACCACCCCATTTATAGCCACCTACTCTTCATTGACTGACTGCAAGCTTTTTGAGTTTTTGGAGACTTTTCCCATTTAACTTGGCATACGAAGTGCTCTCACGTGAATTGAGGCGAATTCAAGTTCACCATGTTGAAATACCAAAAGCTTTAGGTAGCTGGTAGGCTGAAAGCTTGCTGAGAGAGCGGTTACATTTTGAAATGGTAGGAACGAATGCAAAACGCTGTAAGGGTAGGTTAGTTATATTATGAAATTTCAAGTATGTATTTATCCTTGCAAAATATAAGGTTGCTTGCATACCTTTAGGCGCATTTACAAGACTCTACCATGTTGGTAATTTCAAACCTTGAATGCAAAAAAAACTTGTTGCCTGATTGGAAATTTTTAATTTGAAGCGAATTCCAGCCAACATGTTCGAGCCAATGTAATACTGTTGCTTTTATGCTATGCCCTGTAAAATAGTATACTTTTAGGCAAACACATTTTCAACATTCACGGAAATATTAGAGTCAGTCGAAAGCTTAAATTAAAAACTATTTGCACGCAGCTTACTTAATCCAGTCCATGGCCTACGCTTATGCCCTTAGATTGCCCGCAACCAGTTGCAACTTGCAACATCGCACCTAAAAGTATGCAATAGTTTGAATTGCCAAAGGCCGACACAAAACTTCAAATGCATTCGTGCCGCATGTCTCGTTTATTTGTTCGTTTACATTTTCGGTGCAGCGTTGTGCTCGTGCAGCGGTTGGCCGTCGGTTGTTCATCGGTGGATTTTTCCTTTGTTGCAGCCGAAAATTGTGCTTCAGCTTGCAACCAATTCAAACGTGGCCAAAATAAGTTCGTGCGAGACAATTTTTGTTTTAATTTTTTTCTTCTTTGGCCCTTTTGCCCGGTTTGGTAACAGTTTACGAAAGACCGAATTGCTGCTGTTGTTGGCGGTGGTGCTCGGTGTGCTACCGGCGTTCGTAGTCGCTGGTCGGGCGCCTAACAAGTTCGTTTGTTGTTTCGATTCGTGCATGAGGTTCGTTCAACCGATGCACCGATTGAGTCGCAGCCGACGAAGGCGAAAGCCATTGCGATTTTTCGGAATTGTAAGGATCAGTTTAGCGCGAATTACGGTTACGAAAGGATGACATTCTCTTGTGTCGTAGAGAATTGCATTTTGTAATTTGATTTTGATGTCAGAGGAAGTTTCAATTTGATTTCGACAAAGTGACGACAACAATAGTGTGCAGAGGAAAATAAAAAAAATATTACTTACTTAATTTCAACAATTAACGAATAACCAATTTAAACAAAAATAGAAACTAAACTAAGAAACTGGAAATTCCATATCAAAATAAATCCAAATCTATTTTTAGAGCAACTTTATAGACTAAAAGTCACCTTTAATTCGAAGTAGAGAACTGACCTATGCCAATTCTAAGAGTATAGCATTGCCTAGTTTAAGCTGGAAAGGACACAGATTGCAAATGTTTTGGAAGTGCAAATAACTTTCTAAATAATTTGTGTGTCAGAGGCCTAAAAGTAGGCTACAAAATTTTTGTATGCAAAATTTCGGATTCCTGAATTGATCTTGAACTTCTGAACGGCTCCGGCTAAGAACTTATAAGCACAAAAACCTTCTTCGTGCTTTAAAAATCCCAGAAGTCTGTAATCTTTAGGATTTTTTTTAAAGGTTTTTGTATAAATCGTAAAAGCGATTCACACTTCAGAACAAAGTACAGAATAAATTTGTGTGAAAAAACTTGAACTGTAAAAATATCCAAATCGTGTTATAATTAAGCCCAATCTAGAGACTAATCCAAATAAATCAAGTGAACTAGGAATAATTGACTTTTCCGACTTTGAATGAAAATTTCTTCATGTCGCATCTAAAAGTATACTATTAAAATTGTACTATAAAACAGTTAAATGTTTTCGATGTTAGTGTAATCCTTTGATTTTCGTAGTGTGTAATCTTCTATGTCCCATAAAATATTTAAAGGAAAATTTTTGCAAAAAAATTAAAACTCGCTCGCTTAAAAATGAACGGTTGTGAAATTGAGGAACAGTCCGGTTTTTGAGAATATTCAAAACCAAAGTGAAGTTGGCGCAAAACTGAAATTGTCTTGCACAATGTCAAAAACATATTTGTATAATAATATTTAACTGTTAATCACATTATGAACTAAGACAAAAACTTAAAAACAAAATTGAAATAATCAAAGCATACGGTTAGGAGCTCATGTAAAAACCCACTTCAGGAACACACAGAACAATAACAATAAATAAAATTAATAATATTAAATGAAACAACAATAAAACAATACAGAAAGAAATATTTTATAAAGCGATTTACAAAACCAACAACAAAACAAAAGTTCATATCAAATTAAAAAAATATTCAAGCAAAAAAAATTCATATTCACAGCGTTGAACTGCCGTCGCTGAACGTTGTCTCGTGAAGCGCAAACAACACACTGAATTGCACAAACTGTAAGGCAAAAAAAAATCCCTTCAAACGCGGCGAATAAAATAATAAGCGTTCAAACAAAGCAAAGCAAAGCAAAGCCAAGCGACAAAAGCGTCTACCGCAGCGAATTATTATTTAGACAGCAAGACGAGTGTGCGAGTGCCAACGACGACACACACTCGCACAAAGGACAACCAGAAGTCACGTGGTGTAGTCACGAACTTTTCGAATTTTGCTGATTTCGCAGCAAAAGAATAGGTACGGCGGCCATACGCGGCGTATGAGTGACATCTCCACAAATCTATATATTTGCTAATATTTGTATACAAGTGAGTACAAATTGAATTGAATTGAATTGCGCCATTGTGACATTTTGATTGAAAACCATTTCAATTGCAATGCGTGTGTCTCTTTTGTTGTAATTAATTGAGTGCTTCTGTGCACGCAAAACAAAGTGCAGTTGCAATAATTGTGTTAGTGTTTGTGGATTTTTTTTCATATAGTGGAAACTATTCGCAGTGGACCCTAGCGCAGCTATGATTGGTGAGTAAAGTTGCATTGAGTGTTGTGAAAAAAATTAATAGAATTGGTGTAATACAATTTAATGTAGGTACAATGTTATTAAGTTCAAAATACGTTTGAGTTCATAGTGACAGCTTGAAAGTAATTCAGGGTAGTTTTGGGTCAAACAATTCACTGATCGAGACGTTGAACCTAACACAATCATTTTTGTAATAATAGTCTTTTAAAAAAAATTTAGTCCCTTACATAGCACCTGGGAAGGGTCGTCAGTGGAGTAATTTATAATCAAATGCATTAAGCCAGAAAGTTTGTTTCTTAAGTTCGTTTAAGATGCACTTCAGCTAGAACCCGACTAAACATGAGGGAATCAGATTTTCACTTCATTCATTCACTTTACTTCAGTTTCGCTGGGAGTAACATAGGTTGTAGGCAGGATCTGATATGTATCATAATAGTAAAAACTTATTTGTAGCGATGTTTGCCAAGAATCAATTCCCTTTTCCACCAATAAATGACATTAGTGCACGGAGAGAATTGTTTGCAGGAATTGTGTATTATGATCATAATATTGATCCATTAATAAAAAATCATAATTGAATGGATTTAAGTCATAACTACAAAGGCGGAATATAAAATCAAAATCAGTACTCATAACTAAAAATGTTAAATTATGTTTTTTTATTCATCGATTATGACTATAATACACAATTCCTGAAAACAGTTTTCTCTGTGTGGTCCTCTCTTCGTTTTGATATATCCAAACAAAAATTTTAACCTACAGAGACTTCTTTTATTGGCACACATATTTGCTAAATAGATTGAGAACAAGCTTCCAACTGAATTTATTTATCTTATATAACTTTAAAAATTGCCAAATCCTTGTGAAAAAGCTGACATTATCAAGCTGAATATATGTATAAATAGTTTGAAATTTATGAAATCACACAAATTAAAAACAAAAAAAATAATTTTAGTAGAAAAAGTGCAACATTTTTAAGTCCTTTAAAAATTTAACAAGTACACCAAAAGAAATAAAAAAGAGTAAAAAACAAGTTTTTTAAAATATAACCCTTTAACCGACTAAAAAGCAGAAAATAAATTTCCTTTAAATTAATTTCCGCAATTTCGATTTAAAATTAAGTGTTTTTGGCTACTTTGTTCTTAATATCAAGTCTGGCAAAGTTGGAAATTTCAGAAACAATTACGAACAAATTTATTTTCAACTTAAAACTTAAAACTTAAAAATACACAAACCTATTTTAAAGTTATTTTCCCGGTTATTTCAAAAAGTGTCCCATTTATATTAAGCTTGCCATTAAGTGGAAAAATGAAGGAGTAAATACGATCGTACTTTATTTTACTATGTGTTTTTTTCTGAGTGTACAGATAAAACAAACTGCGGCTTTACTAAAAATCACCAAAGTAGGGCAGCAACTCGTTAATTAGTCAATAGGTAATTACCGAAATTAAATTTTTGGTTAACTTTTAATGTTTCAGTTAATTTCGAAACCTTTTTAGTTAAGTTAAATTTCTTCGATTAACTAATGTTAATTTTAAGAGGAACATTATTTTTTTACTATTGAATGTTTTTTTTTAAAGGCAACATGCATCTGCGGCGTGAAATCAGGGAGGGGAAATCTAACTGAACATGTCCATTTTAAGTGTCATTTCATTTAAATATTATTTAACAAAATATTACATATAGTTATTTTTTATGTATTATTTGGAAAACATTTTTTTTTTATTTTTCTATAGAAAATTTAATTTTTTTTTTAACTTTTCAACGAAATTAACTTTTTACTTTAACTTTTGACGAAGTTAACTTTTCAACGCAATTAACTTTTTACTTTACTTTTTACGAAGCTAAATTTTTTAAATATCTATTTTCGGATTAACGAAGTTAAATTCTCGATTAACTATGCAGCTTTAAATATCACTCATTTCCTGCACTAACAATGAAACACAAAAAATTATATTGTGGTTAACTCACGATTTAAAACTTGAAGTTTGAGTATTTTATGAATCTTATGAATTTTAGCACTGGAATGTTTCTTAAAAAATGCATACAAAATTTAAATCTGAGAATCCTACAGGCTCCAAAAACACAATATTCAGTACATTTGTTTAAGTTTATGCTAAAACTGATAAGAGATTTATTTTCGTTCTGGATGAAGCCCGGTACCAATTTTATCGAACATTTTTTGATATTTTATCGACAGTATTTTTTTAAATTTTATCGATATTTTATTGTTCTTTCTAAAAATTTTCAATAATTACCCTTTCATTCCCGATCAGTTTTAAAATTTTGTTTAAATTCCATTTTGTCCCAATCCAATTCGTGCCAGTTCTATTCCCATTTCATTCCCAGTATAATTTCGAACCAAATAAAAAAAACTACGTTCAAATCGGTGCAGTATTTCTCAAGATGAATAATGTGGTTCTATCCGATGTTGGCCAAATAGTAGCAAAAATGGTGCAATGCCAAAATTTTGAGACTATAACTTAATATCTACTGCAGTTATCGGGCGTTACAAATGGTATAACCCAAAAAATATACACTTTCGACACTAGGTGCAAAGTACAATAGACTTTTTTAAAATAATATATGCAGTCAATCTAATAAATCGATTAAGTCCACTTTTTTGAATTCTCATATTGGTCTTTTTGGTCTCTGTAACATCCTCTGTTATAAGCTAATCATTAGTACACTATGCGACAAAATTAAGTATAATTTTTCTTATTATCGATTCGGCAAAGGATTCTGAAGGGTCTTAATCTACATAATGACTCCCTCAGAGGGTTTTTGTGGATTAGCTCTAGTTAGCGAAAAAACTTTCGTGTTAGTATCTTCTTCAATAAAATTATTCTAAAATAACAATACAAATTTGCATTTTACAAATTTTTTATTTCCAATAAATTTTCATTCATTGGCCAACAATAAAATATTTGACAAAACAAAAATTACATATTAAAAAAAAAACAATAAAAAGCTAAGTATTAATACACCAAGTGCCTTTTACCACTTAATATTTACTAGAGTAGAGTAGAATAATTTTGCTGAAGACACTAAAACGATTTCACTTCACATTGAAAAGTTGTTTTAACAAAAGTGTAGAAAACCTTTTGAACTGTGATAATCTGTAATCAGATCGGCAGTTAGAATGTAGTGTTCAGTAATGCGGAAAATTGTTCGGAATATAAGCTTTAATGGTGTTTTCAGGCGAAATGAGATAATAATAACAAAAATTCAGAAAACTATATATTCTTGAAGAGTATGGCCAGAGACTCTTGACGGCTTTGAGATTTTCCCAAACGCGAAATTCAAGGGTTATTTGAAGAGATTTTTTGAAAGTGGGCGCGGCAGTTAGTGTTTGTAATATATTTTTGTACAATTAATTAAGTAAACAAATAATTAAGTAAACAAATTAAAGACAATTCCACCTTCTTTCATATGTGAAAATGCATATATGTATGCGTTAGAAACCTTCACAACTTAAAGCAAATAATGAAGCATCAATTGGCAGATGTTCAATATCCTGATGATTCGCCATCCTTATCGTCATCATAATCATCAATTGAGCTAACGATGCAGAAAAGCATCATTGATGCGGCCACTCATTCGTTCATGAGGATGATTGAAAATTTTCTAATATGACGACGAGCAGTCAAGTTTGAAATTGTTTCGATTTTGCATGGCGTTGCAAAATGCGTGTGTGCTGTGCATTGCGTATGCCATAAGTGCAGCATCAACTGCAAAGCAATTATCCAATTAAAGGGAATTCGAAAATAGAAATTCATGCAAACAGCTTGTTGTGTCTTTAATAAATCCGATGGTATTTCAAGGAAAGTGAAAAGAGAAATTGAACAAGAAAATTCGTTTAAATTTGTTGGTGGTTTGCTTTTTTTTTGTTGACACTTTTCACACGAACATGCCGCAATTTGAATTCTTTTGTGTGTGCGAATTATGTCCCGCCAACGCTGCAGGTGTCAAAAACCGTTAAAAAAAATGCAGCTTAAAAGTTTTCGATTTCAAAGCAACGAACAAAAAAATGTTACTAAAAAAATGACACAAAAAATCAAACACCTTGCAACACCATAGCCACACATACGGCTACACCAACCACAAAATAACATTTGAAATAAAATATGAGCCACAAAAAAAAGCAGGGCACTGCAGCACGAATGCCCCTTGGTGTACATTTTAGCGGTCATTGCGATGACGATTATGACACAAATCACCGCCGGCACTGCAGTATGTTGCTTGTTTGGATATCTTTTGTTGGACGAAATGTTGCTTGAATACCTCTCATAAAATTATCATAACGGAGATAAGAGTTCTAGCAGTTCAGCAAATACAAATTTATCAACTGCCACGCTATGATATGATTCCTCTTAAAAGTATGCTACATTCTCATACAACCCCTTTCATTTATAGTTTAGTCTAACACAATTTACCCATTATTTATGTTAAATACTTTCCCCTTTAATGAAAATTCGCATAAATTTGAACTTAGCACATTTCAAATTCAAATTAAAGAAAGTTTTCTTGGCAGAATTTGCCGCATTTTGAAGAGGCCCAAAAGTTTGTGTTCGGGTGCGTGTGTATGCCTTCCATGCCTACCATAACGTGTTTCGCTTTAACTTTGACGATGTATGCAAATAGAAATTCATTGATTGCAAATTAAAAACAATAAACACGCCCATAACAATAACAATAAATGCCACACACGCACACATCGTCGTAATAACATTAACCAGAACACATACAAACACCATAAAAAACAATGAAGCAAAGTTATACGAGCAAACGATGGTGTACGAGTTGTTAAAAGAATTTCATATGGCGAATATTCTTTATGCGATTTGTTTCCAGAAGGGTTCAATTACAACAGTACACAGACAGAAAAAAAGGTAGGTAAAACGAACCATAAAAATGGTTAACATACCAAATTTAAATTTACTAACCAACTTGGTAGGTAGAATTTACCGAAAAAAAATAATTTAAATAAAATTGTTCAAATAACCGAAAGCCGTTGTTATTACAGAAATTGTATTTCCTTGTACCGCAATTGTTACTTCAAAATTTATAACAGAGCCAAGAAAATAGTTAAAAGGAAGCACTTGTGCAATTTACTTACCAATCATCATGGATGTTTTTGGCCTTTATGAGTGCAAACTGAGCTTGTTGTTGTACCTACTCCAGACAAATTAGTTTAGTTAAAATACGTTACTAATAATTACAATAAACTCGGTTAAATGTACCTTTTTTGTGAGCGAAATCCCGAAATCAAAATCCCCAATTTTGGGGCTTCTGTATTTGGGGATTTCGCACCCAACCCATTTTTTCTGTATATTACGAAAGTGATAACATTTTTTGACACTGCCCCCGCTTGGGACATTTTAGGCGGTCAGTCCCATTCAACAATCAGAATTAAAAGATTTGCATTTTTCGAATTCAAACTGTTGCACGTGTGAAGATTAATTTTGACCTAAAACACTGCCAACATTTAGTGACAAACGTATAACGTTTGGGGTGTGTCCAAAAACTGAACTTGACCAATTGGGTGCGCAAAATATTCTGTATTTAAAACGATTTTAAGATTGATGTGCACGGAGTGTTTTAGATAGTACAAAATTTGAAATCAATCCCTATATCCCTATATCCCTATATTATCCCATAATCACTATCACTATCCCTTTATCTTTATCTTTATTCTTTAAAATGTGTGATCCGCCCCAAATTTGTATAGAACTCTAACTCGGGTCCTTTTCGAGGGACACTTTGGATTAAATGTTAATTAGTGAATGGGCAGAGGGGTGACTGGTTTCATTTATGCGTTTACGTGAAAATACAAAATAATTGCGAGCGAAGCTGTGGGTATGTGCTTACAAATCTAATTGTGTGTCTGTTTGTCCATCAATCACGGTTAAACGGCTTTATTGATTTTATTGAAATTTTCAGGTAAAATTGTCTAAGTAATGGAATTTGCAATAATACATAAGAGGTTGGATTTGGACATCGGGGCGTGGCACCTCCCATACAACAAAAAATATAATTAAAATGTAACTTAGCAACTATCGAATATTGAGTGATTCATGCCACCAAGTGCGTCCTTGGGCAACTTTAGGTTAAAAGCTTCACGGGGAAAATTAAAATTAAATCTCAAAATACTTGAAGAAGGGTCATTCCTCTATCACAATTGTTTATTTATTCTTTCTAGTCTTAATATATAAAAACGTTGGTGCGTATGTATGAGTGAACATCACGACTAAACCACTGAACGTATCAGAACCATACAAACACCATACGTTTATTTGTGAGCTCCGGAAGGTTAGTGTACTACTTTGGACTTGATTGGTCGAAGGAGCGTGGTACCACTCATACCATTTAAGTATTACTTCAAAATACACCCGGGATACTTTCCAGCACACATGGTATTATGCTTCTTAATCCAAAAGTGCAATTCAATGAGTAAAATTGGACAATGGTCAAGCATTTGACAAAACAAAAACTAAACGAAACAAAAAAATTTTGATTATCAAAATAATTTGTACAAATCAGGCGTCACGCAATTACAAATACAAAAGTGTTTGTCCCGATTGATTGAACGATTGGTGATAGACTGACTAATCACCGCCCAGCGCAAGCCGCTGAACATAGAGCTCTGCAATTTTTGTATGTTATGCTATATACCCCGCGCAACGTCGGGGTATTCAACTAGAGTTTACATAAATTTTTTAATTTTTAAACTAGAATATAACGTGGAATATACCTACTTTCATTTTTTTTCACAAAATTACGCGTACTTGTTTTTTTTTTTGCTGAACTGATTCATTGGCGTGTCCTAAGCTTAATTCCAAAATGGCGGGACTGTAGAGGTTGTTCTTCAGCTGCTATAAGGTGAAACGCGTTTCCACTAATATCTCGTAAACAGTTCATCCTACAGGAAATATTCTCTTATCATTTTGAAGAGAATTACACCGCCTACTTTTTAGACTAGGTTCTTCGTAAAGTTGATAGCCTTTTTTTTACCGAAAAAAGCATGCAACAAATTTTGTAGCTCATTAAAATCCGAGCCCTGACAAATTAACTAATGTGTGAAGTATTTAAAAATAATCAGAGAACTTCTTCAACTTTTGTGAATCATAAGTGAATCAAGATTTGTCGGTTAAAATCATCATCACTTCCGTATTTTGATTTTGCTCATTTGGGTGTAATAGGCTGATTTTCGAATTCAATTGCGTAGTTCTATGTGTTGGGAGCAACAGTAAAAATCTTGTTTTTTTCATACGAATCCATTGTCAGCCTCATGTACGTTAGTCAAGGTCACCTTTGGGTTAACCTGCCTGGCAAAATTTGGGAAGTTTAATGGAGAGTACCGCCACTGCTGTTACTACAAGCCCAGTTATTAAGCAATTTGGAAATTGACAATTAATATTTTTTCCACTACAGCTAACATATTTAATTTTCATAATTGGGCAATGGCTATTTCTCAAAGCAAATTGTACAAATAAGCATACCAACAGACAGACACAGTCAATCGCAATTTGAGAACTTCCCACTATCGTCGTTCGTAATGGAGTTTTTGCAGTTGCGAAATGTATTGGATTTTTACATTTTTCCCCGACACACTGACAAAACATTTGCTTAAGCTGAACGCAAAAGGGCATCACAACAACATTTACATGAAAAAAAGCGCCAAAACAACAACATAAAATGAATCAACTCACAAAAAGCTAAAATTGCAACAAAGAAAATAAAAGAATTCCGCTACGAATGTGAAAATTTATTCTATGTAGATTTTTTGTATTGCATTCCATTTGAAAGCGGCTTTTTTAAACGTTTGGCGTTGCATGTTTAAAAATGCATTCGGCCATTTTCGGCTCGAAGCTGTCATGGCACATAAGTAAAAATGCAAAAACACCAATCGAAAATATACAAAATGGCCCATGTTTGTCTTCATTGTGCTGGTATACATGCACAGTTTCGAAAAAGAGGCATACGAAATTTCCCAAAAAAAATCGTAACCAAAAGTACAGCAATTGTGCCGCATTTCAAGGACCGAAACGCAGGAAAGGGCGCTCCAAATAATGCAGTAAAATTGAAACAAGTACTTTGGTTGCGCGCTGCGTTCCGTTCCGTTCAAAATCAAATATCGATGTTTCTGATGTTGATTGCAACCGGCCGGAATTTTATTTGACGATTTTATTTGGACATTTTTTTTTATTCCATTTACGGAAATGTTCCTTTTTGTTGTTTTATTTCGCTTAATTTGAATTGGTTTGCCTGTATGTTTTCAAATGTAACGAAATACATTTCATTTTAGTTGCTCTTTTTCATTTAAAGTTTGTTTAAGCGGTTTTAAATTATTCTCAAATTTTTTAACGAAATCCGATTCAAAAAAGTTTTAAAATTGTTTGCAGTGTGTTATGTTGTTTGTGTTTAAAACATTTTAAGTAAAATAAATGAATACATTCAAATGGAAAAACAACATCATCGAATTAAGTAAGTACGGATACGTAGTCGGTGTACACTCAGAAAAAAAATCCACTGTAAACCATTGCAAAAATTTCAACTTTACGAGAACGTTTCAGATTGATTCGATTTCTGACTGTCAAAGATGGGCTTACCTTTGCTGCATAAAGACCCACTCGACCTACGCCTTAAAGTATTACTATTCTATTATCGTTGAACAGCTAGCGTATACGAACGATACCTACATACCGCTGTCGACACTTTTTCGATATTTTATCGATAATTTTTCGATATTTTTTTTCGATATTTTATCTAATTTTTATCGACTATTTTTCCATATTTTTCCATATTTATCGATAATTTTTACATTTTTTATCGATAGTTTTTCGTTAGTTTATTGATAATTTAGTTTTTGGTGCTGGGTGGCGAATGGGCAGAGGAATGACTGGTTGACGTGAAAATACAAAATTATTGTGATCGGAGATGTCTTATGCCCACAACTATTAAATGTTTATTACACTCAGAAAAAAAAACATAGTAAAATCAAGTACGATCGTATTTACTCCTTCATTTTTTCAACTTAATGGAAACAACTTTGAAATAAAGTGAAAAATACTTAAAATAACTGTTGTCAATGTTGAAACAAAGTTAAACGATTTTAAATCAAAGTCTGGCAAACTTAATATAAATTGGAAAATTTTTGAAATAATCGGAAAACAACTTTGAAATAAGTTTTGCTTATTTTTGAATTTAAGTTTTAAATTGAAAACAAGTTTGTTCGTAGTTGTTTCTAAAATTTCCAACTTTACCAGACTTTCATTAACGTTTCTACTTGTTTTAAGGTGGTTATTTTTGATTTTAGGTTGTTTTTTCTCTGGATGTAAGTAAAGGTAACCTCAACTCTACGGATTTCTTATATTTTTGCAATTTTGCAATGAAATCCCCGACAGTCTTTGGCCAATCTTGCCATATAGTGTGATATTGCAGCCATAACTTTGTTCTTCGAAAGTACGTAAAGTAAATCTTGGTTCACTACTGCTAAGTGGCACGTCATTTCAAAAGGACATGCATCGATTTTTGCAAAATTTTACTTACCATTTCGAAGTCACATTTCAAATGGAAAACCGCAAAGCATACAGTTGAACTTTTTTCTCTGACTAAACAAACTAAACTAACTAAACAATCGATTTTTCAAAATACTCATATGCAAATCGCCGTACACATTCAAACAATACCAGAGCAGGGCGAGGTACCGTATGAAACGAACGAGACCATAGCGAAGCAATTTTGACAAAAAACGCCACATCAATAGACCGCAGTTCCGCAGCTTTTACGCGACGTGTGCAGACCAGCCTTGATGATGACGATGGCGGCGGCAGATGTTGTTCATGCAGGAGAATAGCTATCGGCTGAGGATTGCGCAGCAACTAAACGACCAATTTTTTTTTAATAGGCGTTTATTTTATGAAAAACGCCAAAAAAAAAATGGAAAAATATGAAAACAAATATGACAGAAAAAAGTCCAGTGAAAATTGCAGGCATCCGCATCATAATTTGACTTTGTCCACTGTGGTTGGCAATACAAAAAAGAGCCATAAAAAATTACTAACAGGCTAAAGGTGATTGTGAGTGCGTATGAGGCAAAAGTGTCACAGCAGGTCAATATACCGTTAGGGTGCGAAACATTGCCATGGGCCATAATGGAGTTTTTAGCACACAGTGCAAAAAATAATTAAGCTTAATCGGATTTAAAGATTTGCATATGCATATTTGTTGAAAAATTGTTTTGCAAAAAAAAATGTCAACGAATTGGCCGATTTAAAATTATGTGGCATATAGGATTTGCCAGTTGAAATTGCAAAAAAACTATTTGTGGGCTTCTGTTGAGTTTATGGACTAAGTGCAAACTAGCGCTTTCTAGTAAATGCATTGGAATTTTTAAATCAGGAAAGTACAGTTAGTCTGTGGCCACTAATTTAAAATTATTCCTAAATACTTGGGGGGAAAAAAAAACGAAAATCAGCGTAAACATTTTGAAAATCTCGATAACCTGTACAAATTTCATCAAAACTTGTACGGAAGCCACGAAACATTTAGCAGAACTCACCTACACACAACACTATACACAGCACCTAGCCACACCACATTGTATTAACCACAGCCCGTCGGAAGCTTTATGACTTCATCTCGTGAAGTTAAGCTGCGTGCAAACGATATACCAAAAACCTATCATGGAAGCCTCTGCAATCGCTGCTGCTAACGGAGTTGGGATTTTAATGAATTTGTGCGCCACTAAATGGAGTTTGCACTCTCGGTTTTTCGTTTTTCTTTTGTTGTTGTTGCTTTTGTTTGTGTTATTACGTTCAACCGTCCGTACATTCATTTGTCCTATCGCCTCTATCCCTCTGACGGTCATTTGTGAAAACTTCATTTTGATGTGATTTTTTTGCGTGTTTTTTTTGTGTGTTCTTTTTTTTGCTCTCACATGAATGTCCCATGAATGCGTTGACGTGCCACCACCTGCTGGTCACCGGCGCTGTGTTGGACTTCCTCTGGCACCTGAAATTTCTGGCATCGTTTTATGCGGCCTAGTGTAGGGAGTTTGCGACTGGTCTGCGGAGGCTGGCGGAAAGTAGAGGTTGTGTACAAAAATTAATTAAGTCTTATTGCGTTCAAATGCATCTTGTGAGCGATCAGGACTTTGATAACTCTAATCAACTCTTCGAATTGAATCGAGATGGAACGCTTTTTTTGTGATTGAGGAGGTCGTGTAGTCTACTCAATCGTTTTCCCTTTCTACACAATACTACCACTCCCACAACTATTAACACACAAAAGAATAAATAAATACAAAATCCCATAAAACCGAAATGAATTGCGACATTTATCGATATTTTCCTGCGTACTGACACTACACAGACTGACTGAATAATGACCGACTTCCGGTGCTGCTCTTAACATTAAGTAAATTTTTATGTATGCATGTATAAATGAAAGTATGTAGAAATTGCCATAACCACAACATATTTAAGAAAAAATATTTCACATATTAAGCTTTTAAAATTTTACTTCATGAACACTTTCACAGACAATGATCCGCAGAAGGTGCCTTTAAATTCATACAACCTAAAGGCTGGCGAACAAAAAATCGCTTCTCCCAATTTAATCCGGGCGCATAAATTGCACAGAAGCAACAACAACAAAAGTAACAACAAAATAAAAGGCTAGTGGACAACAAAAAAAAAGAGAAGAAAAAAATGACGCTTATCAAAAAGCTGAGCCTCTTCAATAAAAACAAAATCCCA
This sequence comes from Heteromyza rotundicornis, assembly GCA_951394025.1. NCBI lineage: Eukaryota > Metazoa > Arthropoda > Insecta > Diptera > Heleomyzidae > Heteromyza > Heteromyza rotundicornis. Next base: position 70,645,709 of record OX596010.1, on the reverse strand, counting down.
TTTCCTGCCCACTGTAGAACACTTACCAGAGGCGCCTCAATGGAGTGGTTGAGTTGAGTGCAACAGTAGCACAGGAGACGAAATACTTGTCTCAGGCAACGATTTCGCAAATGTACGTGAGAAGAGCCTAGAGACCAAAGTCCACAACTCGCTTTTTCGCAACCAAACCTTAAAGGTTCAAGCAATTTTAAGAGATTGTGGCCCTAATCGAGATTATCCAATATGAAAATAACCTTCTGGCCCCTGGTTAACCCCAAGTGAATCGCTCCTGCTCTTTACAGCCGCACTCAACGGGCAGGGTATGAGCAAAAAAGAAAGCAGAACAACAGCCGAACATAATTTTCGTAAACGTTTTTATAGTGTCGTCGTGTACGATTAATTGCGGCTCATTAAACTTTATACGGCATCAGACTTAAACGCCTCAACCTCGAACTCTCACACACACACACACACACATACACACCACCCACTGTCCAGCGTCACTGCCTGCATGGGAAACGAACCGAGAATGACCCTTGTTTTGACCAATAAAGCTGGCCGCCGCCTGCTCCCCATTCTCCCATGGGAATGCTTGGTCGAACGCACATTTTCTGCTCGAAATGCTCGAAACAAAAAACTTTTCCCTGTTTTATTTCGTAATTTTTTGTTCAGCTTTATTTTATTTTATTTATTTGTTGTTTTCTTTCTTTTTTTCGGAAATTTATGTTGTAAACTGTAAATGCATTTATATGATTTTCATTTGGAATGAATTGTTCGGGATTTCGTAGTATGGTCCATTTTTCACAGAGTATCGAATCGAAATGAATCGAATTTTAATGGACTTTCACAAAAAAAGTTTAAATTGTCGAACTCAACTTTTAAGTTTCTTTAATTTTTTTGTTTTTTGTTTTTATTATTTTCAATAAATTCCTTAATAAGTATTTTGGAATAACTTATGTACTGGTAATGTGGTTGGATTTCATGGCAGTGATTATAATCGTTTACAAAAAAGACAGTGCAATTTTCAATGGTAAGCCTAGACAGATTAAATAAGTATAAATTGGTACGGTTGCTCCAATTTAGGCGAAAGAACAGACTTTTTGTATACAAATAGGAGTGTTGTTTATGCAATTCCTTGGATTAGTAAACATTTTTCCAAGTATTAAAAGTGATTGAAGATATGCGACACAAAGACAGAAGAGCTGCACAACCACCACAAAGAAATTTCTGTTGGCTGTGGAAATTGTGATAATTTGGTTTGTAGGACAGATGAAAACTTCAGGGAACACGAATCACTGGCCGAGAGGAAGCATTTCGAATGCATTAAACCTGCGATGAAAATATTGAGCAAAGCTTACGTGAACCACTTAAAATCTTCCGATCAGGGCCGCCACCAAAACCAATTTTTTATGACCGATGTTCTACTAACACATTCGCGTACAGTCAATTTTCGCATGGTCCTTTTGTGGGGCATATACTATATATATCGTATGTGCCAGTCAAAATTTAAAATTGTTCACACATTGTCCCATCTTGACGGCTTTTACCGGCATGTCCCACCCAATTATGATTTAAATGATTTATTTAGGATGTGAAGATTTAATGATCTAAACAATTTTAGACGGTATATGTCGTCCTGTCCGCGAATGTGTTAAGTATGCCACATTTTATGGGGTTATTCGAAATTGCAGAAGATAGTTCGCTCGCTATTATTATGCAAATACAGAAAAAACCGAAGCTATAATACCCTGCACATGCGATTACGATACATTCTGAGACCATGTGTTAGTAATTTTATAGAAAATCGGTATTTTATCGATAGTTTTTCGATATTTTATGGATATTTTATTCATAATTTTTCGATCTTTTATCGAAATTTTTGGATTGACTGTCGATAATTTCCATTTCCACTTCATTCCCGATTTATTTTACAATTTTGTTCTAATTCCATTTCGTTGAAGTTTCATTCCCATTTCGTTTGGACCTCATTTCCAACCCAATGCAGAAAACCGCATCCAAATCGGTTCAGTATTTCTCAAAATAAACGAAAATAATACAAATGTGGCGGGAGATATGAGGATTTGTCGATATTTCATCAACAAATTTGTGATATTTAATGAATAATTTTTCAAAATTTTATCGACTTTTGTCGATAATTTTTCGATATTTTATCGATTTTTTACCGATTTTTTATAGATAATTTTTCGATTTTTACCAATTTTAATTTCCTGATCCATTTTGTTCCGGTCCAATTCCATTTCGTTCCAGTTTAGTTCCCATTTCGTTCCCGACCTCATTTCCAACCCAATGCCGCATCCAAATCGGTTCAGTATTTTTCAAGATAACCGAAAATAATATAAAATTGACGGGCATTTTGTATGGGAGGTAGGCGTGGTTCTTATCCGATGTTGCCCAAAGTTTTAGTTTATGTAAGTTTTTTTTTATGATTATTCTTGCACTGTTAAATAACCTCAAAAAAAATAGTAAGAATGGTTTTTTGTTCTGACCGAAGCTTAAATGCCTGCACATGTGAGTATGATACCTTCTTCGACAATTTTTCTGTTCTGTACATTTTTAGATATTTTATCTGTAATTCTTCGATAATTTTTCTATATTTTATCGACAATTTATATTTTTGTTTCATTTCCGAGTTGAGTTTTCTGTAAATTTGTATAAAAACGATACAAAATTTTGAGCTTTGGCCCAAAATTAAACTTCTTCAAAAAATGCATGGGAATTTTTTAGCACAAAACTTTTCATTGCAAACTTCCTTTGTTTTTTAATACCTCAAATTGCATTCCAAAAAACTTGAATAATCCCCACGAAAAAGTTCGAAAAGTAGGTCCTTTTCAACCATTATTTTCTCGAAGTGTGCTTTACGAATTAAAGGGTGCTGGTACTATTCAAAAGGAATTGAATAGATTTTTGGATGTGAGCCACTGTATATGGTATGAAATATGCAAAATACTAATGCGAATCACTGTTTATGCGACAAGAATGAGCTCGTATTCATTATGAATTTCCCACTCTGATTAATCACTCTTTATCCTTTTTCGGCATTTCTTTTGACAGCCAATGCATTTTTGCTTTCCAAGCAGCCAAAACAAGAAGAAACTGGTTTTGGGCTCTGCAATGTGAATGGCTCCACATTTACTCTCACCCTCTTGCTAGCTAGCCTCTCACAGCCAACTAGCAATCAATCGAAAAATGTCAGTGGAGCTCGCGAATCGAACAACGCATCAGTGCTCGGGTCGGGTGGCGTGCTCGAATTGTAATTAGAATATTTTAATTGACGTGTTATTAAATTCCGAAAAAAGAATATTTTAGGGGTAATTTTCAATATTGCCAAATCAATGCAAATAGAAAATAATATTCCAAATGAATATTCCAAACCAATTGAAACGAAAAGATAAAGTCTTCAAAGTGAAATATGAAAGTGCAATAGAAAACAGAGTGCGAGCGGGTTTGTTTGCAAATTGAGTGGTAGTGAAACAAAATACATAAAATTAGAGAAAGTCATTTCCAAATAAATAGCCAATATAGAATGAAAAGTATGCAATAAAAAAAAAATCGTGTGTCAAATTGCAGTGCAGTGAAGAAAAATGCATTCTAAATATTTTTCCAAAAATTGTTCGAGCTGAAATGCCGTTGGCTGCTGATGATGTTGGTGCTAAAAGTGCAATTGCCAATTGACATTCTAGCTGCGTTTTTGGTAAATTGTCAAAATTGTCACATTTGCATGCAAATTGCGTGAAAGTTAAAATTCCCAAATTCGCATAGAGGATGGCTAGGCCACCATGAGCCCCACAGCGAACGAATTTAGTGTTTTGCATTTTTTCTTTTGGATTTTGGGTTGAAAATTCTGTGCCTGCCAACAATTTGAGAGTGAGAGTTGAGCGCACCTAATGAAACGAAACGAAACGTACGAACGTACAAATGAACGGGTGGAGGTCGGTCGGTCGGTTGGTCGATGATTTCAAAACGGTTAATTGCGATGACCATTGAGTTGATGATAAAAGGGCAACAACAAAGTGACAATTCACTTACGACAAGAGAACTTGCACATCTGAGTACAGTGGGTGGATTTGATTATTAATCAATGAAAATCGAAATGTGATCTTATTCAAAGTTTTAAGATATCAAATAAAAACTAGATATCGATTTTTTTTGGCTGAGCAACGATGTATTTTTTGTAATTTTCCATATCATCTTACATTTTTTCGCACAGACTATGGCCCATATTTTTTTTACTAAAGTCATTATATTTTATTACGTTTTCGACCGATATTTTTGATATATGTATTTATATACCATTAGAAACGTAACAAAAATACACTTTAAACAAGCACAAAGTCCAATATGTTAATGGGATTCTGACTTTTTTAGGGACAATGATAATTTTTGTAGATCTTCGAAGCTATTTTTTGACAAAACTGAGCAATTTAAAATTTATTTTGCAAAAAAAACCGATCTGATTTGGTCGATTTTTTTTTTGCATTTTATATTTTTTTTATCTCCAGTATTAGTAAAAAACTTCTATGATAACAACCCTCAATTTTTTCCTATATCTTATTTTTAAAAATTTTTGTATTTGTGGCCAGCCCGTTTCAAAGCTTAAAATATTAAAGTCTGTAACTGTGGAATTGAACTATTAAAAATTTATTGAACTTTGACTGCAAAGTGAACCTATTTTTTGGATGTGTAATCTCATTACTAAAGCAAATAACCGTTAAAGCTCTTCCCATCCCAAAAATCTTAGTCTCTTCTCGATCTATATAATCCCCGTGTTTATTTAGGTGGTGAATTGCTGCTCTAGAAATAAAATGTTTTAATTTTCCCTGTTTTGTAGTGTAGAACTTGTCTCAATTTCATTTAAATTTTTTTTTGTTTATTTCACACGGAAGGGAAATGTAGAAATTGCCAAATTCACTTTTTGTTTACGAATTTGTTGCATATTTTTACATTTCTTCGAAAAGCAATCCACGAATTGGTCTTGCAGAAGTGCAGAAGTGTAAATGCAAATTTTTATTGGATATTTTTGCATCAAAACAACAAAATATTCAGATTTGCATTTGGCATAGCATATAAAAGCTATACATTTTCTGTGGTGCATATTTGCGCGAGCGTATGTGCACTTCTGCAAGACCTTTTGCACCAATTCTGTGAAATGTCCTAACCATTTGATGCATTTCCTCTAAATGCAACAATTTTCCAACTTAACTTTGCATTTCGTGTCCACTGTGCTTGTACAATGCACATATCCGCGTGCATGCATTGCATACGAAATCAACTCAACTGCATTCGGAGTTCAGTGGAGAGTTCGCCACCACTCTTGCCGGACGTGATAACAGTTGCAGAATGTGACCCGGCTCTGCATGAATGTCCTTTTATTCCTTTTATTACATTATGGAATTAGTGAGTGTCGCACACAACATACGAACAGTGAAATAACGCATGATAACAGGATTTGAATATCGCACTGTAGACAACGTCTATAACGAGCTGTCGTTGTGGAATTTCAACCAGAGCCGCTGGCCTAAAATCGATAATTACCGAAATGGGCGTGATGGCAATCAATGGGTTATGTGTGTGTGAGTAGCGTATTTCGGTCATATCGTAATGGGACTTACAGCAGGCGCCTTTGCATGCATATTGGCATGCCTACATTTGGCCACATTTCAACGACAATTTCGACAGTTTATTAGGCAATTGCTATTTGTGCCGAAATTTCCGAGTCCATTCAAATTGATCAATTCGAGTAAATAAACTAACACGACACAAAAAAGAATCATAATTAACAATTTAAATAATTCGTAATGACGCATTTCAATTAAATTTAATTTGAAATTTAATTGCTTTTGTGGTCGGTGTTTTTATTGGCAAGTGTCAATGCGGCATCATCATCAATCCCAAAACCCATACAAAAAAAAAAAAACGCACATGCTGGCGTAACACAATCGAACCATTTGGTCTATGGAAGCGACATGTTTGTCGCTGTGAGCTTTTTCCATTGTTATTTTAATTATTTGCGGTTATATTTATTTAAATATTTACGCATTCAATTACCGCAAATTATACGAGTTTTCATAATTTTTGACAAATTCATTTGGAATTCGATTCGGAATTCGGAAGCTATTAGACTGAGGCGTGAATCTTTTAAAGACTTAAATCCAAACAATCGGTAACTATTTCAACTGTGTTGGGTTCAATTCTAGAATTTTGTGCACACAATACACCTAAAATCGAAGTTCAACCACTCCTAGCCAGAATACTTTTCACAAATAGTTATTTTCAATTAATAAACCTTCGTCATATCTGACAAATATCTTCAGACATCTGAAAAATCCACGCTCCGTACGCACTATAAGCAATGCCATTCACTACCGCCGTCTGCGACATGAGTTCAATTGACTTTATTCCTTCAAAAACATTGCTGGACGAAGAGCCACAAAAAAAGCATGGCTGTGTGCCAATTACAAAAGTGATTTTCTGTAAGCTGCACTACCGATAAGAATTCCCCAAAGAGGGAGCAAAATACACCAACAAATACAAAAAAAGAAAGAAAAAAAACGCAGACATCACCTCTGCATCTCCTGTCTGACTTGCTAGCGTGCCTGCCTGCCTGCCTGCCTGCCTTCCTTCCGTTCCATTCCATGCCATCCGATGTCAACGGAAGTCATAAGACATATGAACTTGTCGGCAAAGAAATAAATTGAATGGCAACACTGGCTGATGCCGTAAATACACTCGTACACCACTGTAAACTCATGTGATTCGGTAATCGAGAAAGCAGAGCAGTTCAGAGATTCAAAGATGCCGACTTAACTGCGACAAATTGCGTAGAAAAAGTGGAAAAAGTTTCACTTGCCGTTGACAGGGTGTGTGTGACGAGCGACACATGGCGGAAACAGTTTCGATTCATGCTTTACTTGACAATTTAATGAGTTCCGTTCAAATCGAAAGCAGACCTGAATGATATCGTTAAAAAAATATGTGCTCAGAGTGAAGTTGAAACATTTTAAATATATTTTACTAGCTTTTTAAACTGGCTTTGCTTGGACTTGTGGATTTTCGAAAATATATTGACTATTTCATCATCTACCGGATCTTTTCACATTACTAAGGCATGGTTTTTAGGTTTTTATGAGATGAAGGTATGACAACCACATAACCAAATTAAAGTACATTGATTTTGCTTTATTCTGGCTGCAACTATACCATGTCTTAACCCATTCACTACGACTGGTGCCATATGGTAAAGCTGATAGCGCTCCACGGTATATTAAATCAAAAAATATTTGAACAAATATCCCTTATCTGTTTTGATTTTAATAAGGCCTGCTTAGACCTTTCTCTTGATATATAACTCTAAGCAATCGCACGTCAATATTAGCGTTAAAAAGTGGGTAAAAAAACAGCGAAATGGCGCGCCTTTCCACTAAGAATATTTTTCATTTGAGGAGAATACCAAAGTATAATAAAACGTAATTAATACAAAATGTCTTATTACTCGGTGTTACTTTTTATAATTTTGCATTTTGCTGCACTTTGGAGCTAGAAGCCAGCTAGGCGGTTGTAACAAAATATAAAGGTGCCTCTACACTGAGAAAAAAATCAAAACGAAACGTTGTCAAAACGTTCCGAACCGTTGTCAATTTCCAGCCAAAACTGAATGTTCTGATTTTGACAACAAAACGTTTAAATTTTTTTTAAACTGCCTATTAATGAATTAAAACGGCACATTGATGAATTGAGACGCAAATGTTGTTGTTTCAAGACTGAAAATTTTGGTTTTGCGACTGAAATGTTTATGATTTCATGAATTGAAAATTCAAAAAAGGTTATTAGAATGGCTTTTTTTTAGAATTACCTAAAAAAAATTTTAATTTCAAATTAAATTTAATTTTGTATTTTTTTTTACTCTAAATTATTTTTTTAAACTACATTATTTATTGATGTTATATTGTATTTACGAAATAAAGAAATGGTTTAAATGTTTGTTTACTTACCGAGATTTGACCCTGGCCATTCGGATTCATAGATGCTCCCCTTAGCACGCTTGCCTACCGCTGTGTGTATTTTGCAATGTTTTAACTGCATACATATACTATGAAAGGATTTGAAACGGTTTCAGTTCTAAAATAGTGGGTTCGAATCTCAATCGGAGCAATTTATTTTTTGTTTCCTTTTCAACACATTACTTTTTGTATTCTTTTTTTTTTGAGGGGTCGCTGGTCACGAATCCGGGGTTTGTTTTGCTGCGCTAACTCTTGAAATGACGTTCAGTACCTAAAATGCAACAAAATTAAAATCGGCAAATGCAGATCGGTTTTTTTTTGCACAAATATATATAAAAAATAATAAAAAAAAAATGGAAAAAAATTGTGGTCTGACTGAGATTTGAACCCACGCTCCAGTAACTCATACCATCTTCAAAAAGTGAAACTGTTTCAGTTGTGTTTTAGAACTGTGCGGTGTTGAATTTTTCGTAACGATAGCCGTTTCAAATCATAACCATACAGTTCTGATTTTTTTTCCCTCTGTGTATGATTCACGGAAAATTATAGTTTCTCAAAAAAACTCAAAGTTGAGGAAAATTAGTTGTATGCAAATTTAGGTGTACGAAAAGTAGGTACTCATGTGGGTTTTGGGTGTTCATATGATCAAGAATCGCGCCAAAAATGTTCGAAAACATTCAAATTTTGATATTGTTTATTTTGCCAAAAGAAAAAGGATTATGGTGATTGGAAAACACAAAACTTAAAAGATTGTAACGTGTTAAAATTAAAATAAAATAATTAATAATTCTAATAAAATTGTTGCTGCTCAAAACTTGTTCTTTAAGAAATGAATTTAAATTAAATTCTGATGAAAATTTTAATTTTTAGTCTTTGCAAAACGTACAAAAATTAAATACTTTATGAAAAATAATAAAGTATAACTTGGAACTGATAAAAGACAATTCGAAAAACCTTACTCAAGTGTTCCTTAAGCATATTTTGTATTGAATTTTGTCTTTTCTACTGAAGCGTAAACTCTACTTAATACTGAAAATTAAATAATTCATTCATTGAAAAGGTTATCTCTAGAGTCGAAAACTTTGAGGAATCATCATAAAATAAGCAATTAGGAAATTACATTTTTTTAAATCCATCGTAACTGGAATGCCTTTTTTTTTTAGAAGTGATAATTCTGGAGGTGGTTCCTCTTAAGGAACCTGTTCTATATAAGTATATACTGATGTCCCTGCAGGTACGTCCGTACGAATATCATTTATAGTTTTTCACATTGTGTTTAAATCCGGTTTTTTCCAAGGGATTTATTTTATAAAAAATTAATTTAATTGCATTGTTTTATTTTTTTAGGGTATTTAAAAATTGTAATTTTTTTAAATCTTATATATAAAAGAGACGTGTATGTTTGGCACCAGTAGACGTGGAAACTACTGCACAGATTCTCACCAAAATTTATGTATGTGTTCTATGGGTCGTGAGTCGTGTTGTGGGATAGGTTTTGACACGCCCACTTTTACCGCCCACAAGTTAGAAAATACGTATTTCTCTCACATTTTTGCAGAAACTTCGGTGAAATTTTTACCTTTCGGTTTCAGGGAAAAAATTTGCTCATGGGATAAGTTTAAGAATGCAATTATAAAAGTTTTTTAGGCCCAGCAAAGCGGGTCGGGCCCAGCTAGTTTTGAAGTATTTACAACATACAAGAAATTATACACGTGCTTTGAATATATTTAAGAATGAAATTCCCTTAAAAAGGACTTATGGCAAACTCGATCTATTTTGTGGTTGGGCGCTATCAAATAAATTTGCGTCCAGCATACTCACACACTCACAGTTTCCATGACCGCCCACAATAACTTATCGCAGCCATTAGATTTCGAATGGGTTTTCCATGCGCACATATTAAAGCCGGAAATATTACAACTGGAAAAACAAAAACAAAAAAGTAAAATTAACAATGCTAAAATGTAAAAGTGAGCACATCGTTGGCATAATGAGCACAATAAAACAGGAGAACTTGAAGTGTACAAAAGCACAAAAGGACTCAAGACTAAACATAAAAACAGTTATTCTGGGCCAAAAACACAAAAGCCGACTAAATGTACACACAAGAAGAACAAGAAGACGACCAGAGTTGATGTTGACGTTGAAGAAGTCGACGATGAAGCACTTTTGGATCTTTTTTCTCTCGGACAAGTAACGAACGAAAAGAAAAGTTTACATAACATTTAACAGGGCCAAACACAATGCAAACCCTAAGAAATGAACATTATGAATAACAGTGCAATAAAACAACTTACCGAACAACAAGCAGCAAAAAGGAGGCATGACTATCCTTGACGAACGGAAGCAGCCGATGAATACTTAAGGGAACCTTTTAAAATTTGTGTTTGGACTTTTGCAAGAAAAGATTTGCACAAGAAAACAATTCTCGCAACAAATATAAACAATAAACAACGCCAACAGAAGAAGGGAACAGGAATGGTGAAGGAAAAAGTCAATGGCAGCGCTCATTTAGCAATGGCGTCCGACAGCCAACTACCAACATGCCGCTAGCCGCTCAACGCTCACCGGAAGTATGCAACGAATGAATAAATGCTACTTCCGATTTGCATTCATTCGTTAGTTTAAAATTATGCTACCCGCACTCTTAACTGGCAGAGGGACTGCCTACGTACGGCTGTTTGCCTGTTGTTGTTGCTTTTTTTTTTTTGTTGGTTTTCCTTGGTTTCGTTTTATTTCATGGTTTATTGCTTTTGTCTGTTGTACACGAATTTTGTTTAGTTTTTTTTTTGGTTGTTGTTGTTTTTGTCTGTCTGCCATGCAAATGTGTGCCACACACACAAAAAATGAGTTCCTTTTTAAGAGCTGAAGTCTAAGAAAATGGTAACTACACCTTGCCACAAGTACACCGAAGTATTACAATGGGCATTCGGCACATCATTATGCTTCTTACTGTCCATGAAAAGTTAACTCGTTACAAGAAATAATTTCATTAACAACAACAAGAAACAGTCGTTAGTCGTGGAGTCAGACAACAGCGTTGTAATTTAGTACAGTGCCACACTGTGTAGTTTGGGTCTTCGCTCTTCTCTGTTTACCATAACAATTCCACTACTAATTGTAAATTAAGTTCACTGCTGGGAGTTGTGGTTGTCTGGGCATAAGCACTTTTTAAGTTTTCCCATTAAGGTGCCCGTTTCTGGAGGTGGTGTAATATTTTTGTATGCTGACCCACTGTGTCTAAGCAGTGGGGGATGAACATTTATTGTATAAAAGAAAATGTTAAGATGGATGCACTGAGAGAATTTCTTATCTGAAAAATATTTTTTCATAAGTTTTTTTTATTAAATTTTTTTTTTTACTTTAAAAAAATGTCCATTCATCTGGTCTAATACTTCTCAATTTATAAAATCCTTCCACATAAATTATGCACACTTTTCCACAGCTCATAAACGCCTTCATCGCCTTCATCACCTTTCAGCCGCCCTCACAATATTTCCACATGATTTACCGTGGCGCTGACTTTACGCGAAATCCAAAACTATACGGGGAAAAAAAATGTAAATGGTTCGCATTCATTTTGCATGCCAATCCATTCACATTGCGAGCGCGGTTCTTGGCATTTTCTTATGCCACCACATTTGCGGATGGCGCGGCGTGCGCTCGTTTACCTTTTTGGCGCAACCGGAAGTAGTCCTTTTCAATAAAATTTATGACGCATGGAAACATTAGACGAAGCTAAAGCAAAAAAGGCTGAGCAAAACATTTCCTTTGACAGAAATGATGTTGGCATAATTTATGGCCCGCCGGTCAGAGAAAACTTGCAAACACTTTTTGGTAGACACAAAACTAATTTTTTTACAAATTGAAGTTCTTTAAAGAAAAATATTTAAATTTTCAACACAAAAATTTCATCATCTTGCTAAACCCTTCATTGTTTCGTAGTCGCTCTCCCTAAAGAAATTGTCACAACCCCAGAATTCCAATTAAATTTAATTTATGACATTTAATTTCGAAAACGCTGTCAGCCTAAAACGAGACTTTTAAAACTTAAATGGCAACATCAACACACTCACACACACACACAGACGTTGTTATTGTGCGACGCTTAACCCTTTTTACCACTGCCTAAAACTGTGCTACGAATCATTCTGCTCGTTAGTCGACGAAAATTCCACTCTTTTTTTTCTCTCTCTGCACACTCTTCCTGGAAGGTTTTCCTGATTCTTGTTGTTGTTGCCATGTCACAGAAGCAACCTGCGGAAATGATTCGACGTAATTTTCCTTTGTGTAATCAACTCCTTTGTAGGATATGTTTTTACTATGTTATAGTGCTTTCACTCACCATACCCCCACCCTCCCCTCATTTTTCGTGCATAAATTTGCTAAAGTTCGCTTTTAGGCGCAATTTTCACCTTAAGTGTTCGCACACACATGTTGGATCGAGGCTATTTAGTTGTGTAGTTTTATAGGTTCCATGTTGTTATTATTGTTGTTTAAGTTTTTTTTCTTTGCTTTCAAAGAATGAACATTTCGAACGGAAACTATTTCCAGAACTTCCCGTGTGCATCTTAATTAAGCAATTAAATATTTGAGGGTGCCGACGCTGCACAGGGGATCCTAATGAATTACTGAAATTTTTAAATTCTAAACTGTTTACAGTTTGTTCAGAACATTTTAAAGAAATTGAATTTCTTTTTGCACGAAGCAATCAAACCTTTTTTTTTAAATTTGTCTTCTTTGAAATTTTTGATTATCCAATTAAGCTTACACGAGATGGCAATGATATCTAAGAAAGTTAAATTGATTAAATATGGCAAGGGTTTTATACATATTTCCTGTCGTAATTTTTTCCACAAAGAGGACACTCACATCAATTCCGAAAATCAACCATTGTGGCTCTAAATTGGAAAAGTTTTATAAACGAAAAAAACCAATTCGTTAAAAAGGCCACCAACACAAAAAGGATATCATGTCAGTCAAGAAAAAAAACATATAAAATGCAACAAATAATATAAATTGATATCCTTTTCTCATTGTCAGCACAAAGTCTTCTCACTGAAAAGCAATTTAACTTATGAAAATATTAAATATTGAAAGTATCAGCAATTTAAAATTTGTTTCTGTTTTGTCCTCCTTTTCCACAAAGGAGCTTTGTGGAAACTTTCGTCCAAAGAAATTGAACTTTTCATACATGTGGACAATAGAGGAGTTTGGTCTTTTTTCTTTCACTCACACAGAATGTAATTCAATTAACTACTTGAAAAGAAAATAATAAATAAAATTACTAAATCTTTCTAGAATCCAATTCAATTCAATTAAATTAAATTATATTAAATTCAACTTCTATCTCAATTTAATGCAACTTATTCTCAACACAATGAAATAAAATTGCATGCCATCCAATTTCCCATCGAAATTAATTTATGCAAATTAATTTTCTATTGAAAACATTTTCCAATAAGCGATTTACAAATTAAGAAAGGAACAAAAAATAATTCCCTCTCCCCTTCAGACAATAAAAATCTTCATTAATAAATCATTGCGCAAAGAATTTTCTCTTTACAGCGAAATTTTTCTGGAATATAGAAAAAAGCGAGACGTAAAATTTCTGCAGGTAATTTTTACGCTTGCTGTCTGTCCTCAGTGCTTATCATCCACGATGCCGCGCCAAAACTTTCCCTGTCAATGTAAACCAGTGTAACCCCTCATTTCGTCTCTCACCCACACCAATTCTCGAACATCATCAACGCATAATCTTCGAGTTTCGCTGGGATTTTCGCCCGCTCATCCCTTGATCATAATAAGTTTGCTGCTACTGCAAACTGTGAAATCCACTTAATTTCAAACTCAGACCACTTATTTGCCCATCAATTGCTCATTATTCAAGGTTTAGACGAATATTGGAAAATTTACGCGTGAATTTCCCTGAGGTATTTTGTGGCGTAAAGTTTGCGGGAAAAGTTTTCCACCACCATAGGGAAAAATAGCAAAAAATAGGAAAAAAGAAACCAACAACAACAAATTAAATAAACAATGAAATGCATATAAGGAAATATTCTGGTTGGGGAAAAATTCAACATTTAAGAGGAACTAATTCAAGAAGAAGAAATTAGGAAAATGTTTTATTAAAGAATTTTTGGTTAAATTTTGAAACATTTCTCCGATTGAAGTATTTACAATAAGGGTCATATTGGTCATAAAGTAATATTGTTGTATAAATATACAAGAGTCATAAAAATGTTCTTGCTTTTTTCCATACAAAAAAATTTTACGACCAATACAACTCAGAAAATATTTCAACAAAGATCGTGGATACCACCAAAACTCTTCCGACCATCAACTTTGGCCAGATTGCCACTTTCACCACAGGGCACACGAATGCCGGGCCCAGAGGATTTTAGAAGCATTTTGAATGCATTAAACATGTGCGACTGCTTGAAAATATTGAAACAAAGCTCACGTGAACCACAGAATTACTTCCGACCGTTGATTAGGGTTGCATCACCATCATTCACCACCTAAGCGATTGGTGGCGTGCTACCCGGGGCCAACGAATTGGGTTAGGCTCGACATTTGTAATGTAAGAGAGTTTTTTTGAAATGAGTGCGCTCACAACTATCGTATTTTTTCAAATATGATTATATGACTTTATGATTTACACGTCATAAAGTCGTATGTCATACATTTTTTTTTTTTTACTTTCTCGCCACATTTTTATTTGACTTTTTTTTAGTTTTTCTAGACTTTTTCAAGTCTAGAAATACCACATAAAAATGATAGGATGTCCATAAGTGTAACTTTTTTCGAAATAGGACTTTCGATTTATGAACCTTATGAACGTCCGTGCTAGTTTTTCTATAATTTTAATTTCCACTTCATTTCTAATCCATTTTCAAATTAGTTCCATTTCTATTTTGTTCCGATCCGCTTCCATTTCATACCGTCTCGTTTCTCACATCGCAATATTTCTCAAGCTAGACTAACACAAAGAAATTTGTTCCATTTTGTAAAAATGATAAGAATGATTTCCCCGATAGGTTCTTGACGGATAAGGGTGTTCATTCGAATTTGGTAACCAACAGAAATTTTCAATGGTAAAGTTAAAATTTCGGTTGTCATTCGGAAATCCTTAAAAGGAAATGTCAGGAGGCCGATGATTTTTGTCCCACAAAAATGTTCTGCAGATAATTTTATATCCTTGATCCCAGATTTATTTTGAAGGGTCTAATACATAGTGTAACTACTCCATAAGTCAAAACATTGAAAACACTTTCGCTGCATCGGTATTCATAAGAATCTTTAACTTCATACCAAACCGGGAATTAATTTATTTAAGAGCCTACTCGTAAAACTGATCCAATATGGTAATTTTGCATGTTCCCACCCAAACCGCTGCTTTTCCAATCCTCACACTAACGCCGCTGGTGTACGGTACTTCACACAGAGAAAACCATACATTACAGCAATGCAAAAAAAGCGCCGCACAATCAGGAAAGATCAAAAAGCCAAACCGAACGGCAGATGGATGCATTAATAAAATCCCATATTGGCAAATCCATTATGAATATTACGCAAAGTACCCGGCGCATTGCAAAGGCAAAAAATCAACCACAGCCGCATAAAGGCCAGAAAAAAATTACAACCACACGGCCACTTACCACCCACCTTTGCCCAAAACCGAATGAACAAATGCATATGATGTGAAACCGGTCAGTTTGGGCCGAGCGACGGAAAAAAAATGATTGAAATTTGCGGAATTTTCACTTCTCCGCAATTTTCGGAAAAAGTCAATGCCGACAAAAGGATGGAAAGTGGTCAAAATCACCCAGAAAAAAGCGAAGCAAATGTTTACATAATAAATTTACGTGATTGAAATGTGCCGAGTTGGCAACACTGTTTCACCATTGAAATGAACAATTTGATAAAGCAAAGTCGAAACTGCCCCGGGCTGGTTGGCGAGGTGGTGGGCGAGCAATACTCGCAAATTTTTACACATGTGCAACACTAATTTTTATTAGTTGTAACAACAAAAGCGTAACTGTTGCCATGTGTGTGTGTGTAAAACACGGAATGTTAAATTTTTGCGCCCTTTTGTTGCGCACTCACAAACGAAAACCGCAATTTGGCGAAAATTATGAACGAGACTTTGGGCAAACAATTAACGGTTGAGTGGCTTTGATGAATTTAAAGCTTGCCGAATTTGTGGCAGAATGTTAGGTGCTGATGTGTTGTTTTGCCTGCCAAAAGAGCGTACATGGAGTAAAGTTTTGACAAAGTTTTTAAGTGATATTAGTTTGATTTTCACTTATTGACCTTTTAAATGGCTCGAGTGGTGGAACTGAAAATTTGCCTACAATTTTAGAGGCACTTCCTGCAGACTTATGGGTGAATGAATGAATGAATGAATGAATGAATGAATCAATCAATCAATCAATCAATCAATCAATCAATCAATCAATCAATCAATCAATCAATCAATCAATCAATCAATCAATCAATCAATCAATCAATCAATCAATCAATCAATCAATCAATCAATCAATCAATCAATCAATCAATCAATCAATCAATCAATCAATCAATCAATCAATCAATCAATCAATCAATCAATCAATCAATCAATCAATCAATCAATCAATCAATCAATCAATCAATCAATCAATCAATCAATCAATCAATCAATCAATCAATCAATCAATCAATCAATCAATCAATCAATCAATCAATCAATCAATCAATCAATCAATCAATCAATCAATCAATCAATCAATCAATCAATCAATCAATCAATCAATCAATCAATCAATCAATCAATCAATCAATCAATCAATCAATCAATCAATCAATCAATCAATCAATCAATCAATCAATCAATCAATCAATCAATCAATCAATCAATCAATCAATCAATCAATCAATCAATCAATCAATCAATCAATCAATCAATCAATTAGGACAAATTCTTTTATATTCAGAGATTGTAGGGGTAATACTTTATGCATACCCTCAATTAACAGGAGCCCGATTTTGCAGGAAATCGGGCTTTCCAAGTAAGCTTGTTTAGCGAGTCTCGATTATCATCAACAATAGTTGCAAATGTAGGTACTTATGCCTTCCTTAAAACGTGAATGTAATGTAACGTGGAAAAATTGCGAAATTAACCTGCGCAAAATGGGAATAGAACGGAAATGAAGTGGAAATGGAAAATAACGAAAAACTATCGTAAACAAAACTGAAAAATCGATTGGTTGTAGATATTATACTGCAAGAGCCAATTTTCACGCAGCGATTCTCACTGTTAAATTTTTGAAGTGCACCCACAAATTGCGTTGTTTTCCGTATGTTTATGATAGCTTTTCGATATTTTCCATTTTCACTTCATTCCCGTTCCATTTCCATTTCGACCTTTTTCCACTTCCATTACGTTCCCGTTTTATTGCTTAATTTGTTACAATTCCATTTTGTTCCGGTCCATTTCCATTCCGTTCCTAATACTGATCAAGAATATATTTACTTTTCTATACCTACCACGCCTACTTCGGATACAAAATAATGATTTGAATTTTTGGAAATTCGTAGTATGCCATTATACCTATTTCCAATACCTACAACCTGCCCATGCTCCCGAGCCTAGTGTATTTTCACTGTGACACAGTGTAATCAGTTTTAAGTTCCTTATGACATTCCCATGCCGTTCTCGTTACATTTTCACATTTTCACTTTTTAAGTTATTATTTTCATTTCCAAATTTGTTCCATTCTCACTGTGTTTCGGTATATTCCCGACCGCTTTTCTTAGCAAATAAAAAAAAACTCACGAAATTTGCAGAAAGTATAGAAAAACTGGTAAAAATTCCCACAGACAGTGTGTTCCAAAGTAACATGTCAATAAGTATGGACGTGATTCCTTGAGTAAGCAAGAAACCAAACTGACGAAAGAGAATTTAACCACACATCGTAGGGAACATAGGGAACAATAATAATTTTTATAGCATACTTTTGGGAACTTATTGCTCAAAATGTTCCTCTCATAATTAATTTAAACTACAACTAAGTAAGTTAAAGTTATTTGCAATGTGTTTTCAATCTCTTTATTAATTTGCCATTAGTGTATTCGACAATTTTATGAAATGTTTACAAAGTACTTAAAAATAGTTGTTTCAAAAATGTACCCAACGTAAACACAAACGCTGCAGCAAATGCGAGTTCTATTTGCCCACATTAACCGGAGGCCAGCGCGCGCACTTAACCCTCAAGAGCCGCTAACACAGGGTTGCACTAAACATTTGAGCGGTAGAAAAGCAGACGGGCAGGTCGAGGGCCATTGCAGTAATGCCGATGTTGATGCCGATGCCGCCGCGGAAAATGTTGGTATGAAAAACGCTAGAAAAATGCCAAAGTAAATAATGAAAATACGAGAGATGAGAAAATGTTACTGTGTCTGAAAGAAATGCAATTCTGAGTATAGCAAAAAAAAAAAATAAAAATAATACAAAAAAATAGCGGCATCATAGCCCTACTCATTGCTGGGTATGCCTTTTACTCTATTTTGTCTATTTTGTGTTCACATAAAAACTCACCAACTATGTATATGGTGAAAAAAGTAGCCTTGCACGCAGCAAACCATTATGTAAGATTTTAATTAAAATTAATTACATTAAGTGCAGCGAGTAAACAAACACTCCGCAAAACACAAAAACAAATATACCATATAAAGCGGAAGTTGGTCGGGTGCTAGAGACGAGGGACGAGGGTAGGCAGATAGAAAAGTGCTCACAATCAAATGAAAAGGCGGTGCGCGCATATACCGAGTAAGCCGCGGGCCGCCTTGACTGAATGAAGAAGCAACAGAAAGGAGTAGCTGCCATTGCTGTTGCTGGAACATTTCAATGCTTCAATGGCCGAAATCGGCTTAAAGCGGCAAAAGTTGCAAAACTAAAAACTTTAACTAGAAATGAAATTAAATCATAAGTAAGCTTTTGAAAAGGTATTGCATGTGGCACATATGCGACTTGCACTAAAGCGAATCTAAGCTTACACATAAACACTTTCGTTAACTAGATCTTATTACACTCTTTGTTTGCTCATTGTTATGGCCCACAATAACCGTCAACAGGCAAACGAACAGACTCTTTATTTTGTTAATCTTCACACTTGATGTTGCATGTAATTTCATTCATTTGGCCAACAGAACATTCTGCAAACACTTATTGTCCATGACCCAGTTGCCCTTTTCCTTTTTTATTTCTTCTCTGTTACAATTTTGGTTCTGGCGAATTTCACTTTTTGGCAAAAATCATTTATTTTGCGCTAAATTAAACGAACGACCTGTTGGGAGCTTTTGTTTTCCAACTATTTAGACCCCAGTTGGGAAATGGTCTTTGCAATGTCTGCGTATGTTTTGAATGGAGTGCCACATTCATGGCAACAGAAGCTACTATCCTTTGAATGTGCCATAACGACGACATACTGACCCAAATCCTTGTCCTTTTTTATAGGCATTTAAAGTTGATTCTTTCTACTAAACCTTGTAGTTGTTTCAATTTTATTTAATGCCTACCTCGCTCTGATAGCCATGCGCTTAGATTTAATTGAAAATGCATGAAAGTAGGGAGAATTTGAATTGCGTCAGTAATGTCGAACAAATTACCCCAGAACTAGTCGGGACCAGGGTTCGGACTTTACTACGAAAGTATTAGATCTACTACGATTTTGAAAAATTCTTCAAATCTACTCCGTCACTCCGCTTGGGCTAAGATCTACTACGATTTTTTTCAGACCAAAATAAATCGACGACACTGATTTATTGCGCAAAAACGCACTTTAACTGCGAAAATGAGCAAGTCATATTTCAGTTAAAGTATGTTTTCTCAATTAGCAATGCCAACTGTTATGTTTCGATTTAATTATTTAAAGGCCGGTATGAAGATACTAAAAAATTTCGCTCCGCTAAGCAAACCTGTTTAAAAAACAAAGCAAACGAAAAAAGAGTTGCTTTTATGCTGCTTTGAAAAAAAATTCTATCGGCAGCACAATCACTTCCCAAATTTTTTTTTACATTTTTATTTAATTGTATTTACAAAATTCAAAAACTTAATGGTTCAAAAATATTTCGCTCTACAAAAAATGAAAAATATGCTATTTCTCCAGAAAGGAATTCCGCCGCATGTGCATACCGGGCTTAAAGCTTCGTTTCCAACTAAAGAAAAATTTGGCGAAGCTCATTAAGCTGTAAAATTGTATTAGAGCAGAATTTTTTGACATGTCAAAAGTCAAAACTATGAATCTACTCCACAAAAAAAGATTCTACTACGCTTTTTTGTTTCATTTACTCCGCAATTGAAGTTGCTTAGTCCGAACCCTGGTCGGGACACATTTAGTAAGAACCGGTTTCAGAACGGGTATCAAAATTATTGGTTCTATCTAGAGCAGGGGTGCGCAACATGATTTGGAGTTGCTTAGTGAGCAAGAGAGAGATTAGCACAATCAAGCTATGAAATGCGCATCTCCGCTCTAGAGTCTAGACTTATGAAAGGGTCCCTATGATCCCTTTTTATTTCTTTCGGAGGTTTTAGCTTAAAGCAATAATTTTTTTGAGTTTTCCACATTTTTCATGTTCTGAAATACGTATATTTAGGTTAGTTCACCATTACGTGTAAACATTTTAGACACTGTAAAATCCTTTGTAAATTTTTCCAATATTTACCTTTTTTATAACCCTTATATTAACTTGCTTTGGGCGGACTATATATCGTCAAATCTGCGGCGAGCTTTTTCATACACTTCTACATGAGCTAGAGAGCTGAAATTTGGAACACTGATAGAACTCCGGTGACAATGCATTCTATTAAATTTTGGGGTCCATCAGAGGCGTAGGGGGCCGTGGGGGGACTCGAACCTTCCATAACTTCCAATTCCTTCAAGATACATTGATGAAATTTGGTAGGTGAGTTCTTATTGACAAAATGAAATTTTGTACCCTTTGGAAAGGGGGATGTGGGGGCAAAGGGGAGCGGGATAGCGCCAATTTAAAGTTCGAACTCTCGTATTTTGTAAGCTACAAGGCTGAAATTTTTTACTTAGGTTCGCATTTGGGAAAAAGAGTGAAAAATCCAGTGGTATTTACATCTGGGTAGCTGGAAGTTGAATGTATTAGGTAGAAAATGGCAAATCTTTCCGTCAAAGAATTATAATTAAAAACTGATATTGTACCCAAAATATTGGGCACACCTAAACTTCTTTTTGCAAAAGTTTCGCCCAAAAAGTTACTTCTATAAAAGAACGGTGAATCCAAGTCTGAGAACCATAGACTACTTCAAATGGAAATTATCGAAAATATTGATAAAATTTGGAAAAAGTATCCAAAAAATGTAGGGCCTCAACCAAATGTTTGTGGGATGATAGCGTCATATGTGGTAGATACAATTTCCAAAACTCAAGAAATTACTTGTTTAATAAAAAAAAAAAATTACTAAATTATCTCAATCAATTCAAATGCTGCAGTGTTTTTGCTAATAAAAAACGGTTTGGAAACATTAAAAGTTATGATTGAGAACATTAAAAAAAATTGTGATGAGGTGGAGCCAAATCCAGCTAGGGCTTTACTTTTGGTTTACACCCAAAAAAAGTTGACTCAAATTGTTACATCAATATTGGAAAGTTATCGATAGTTATGCAAAAATTATCGATGAAATATTGAAAATCTTCAATAAAATTACCGAAAAATTATCTAAGAACGTATCGTACGCGCAGGGTGTTTCAGCTTCGGTGAGACTGGAGATAGTTCTTTTACTAGTTTCTCTTTTTTAAAGGATATACATTTTTTTTTGTATCATAAATAAATTTCTTTAATTAAAATTTCACTTTTATTTATCGTTATCCGTATGCTGTGTCATAAACGAATTTATTTTATGACGAATTTATTTTATGTCCTTAGCGTATATCCAATAACACTATGCGTGAGTGATTGTATGCAAACTTTGAAGGTGTATAATTATGTGTGCTTATGAGACATGAGCGCCTTTTCACTTACTTTCAAAACAATACCGTATGTGAGAATGTAAAGTCTGCCTAAGTTGCGCGCACCACACTTTACCACCGACTTGCCGCTTGTTAAATTCTTCTTCTTCGCTTGTGAATGCGCATTTGCAATCGTATTTTTGAGTGGTGTTCATGTGTGTTGTACATTTTACGGGCGTCGTTTGTTTTTTTGTAATTTTATTTTCTTTTTTCCCCGCTTTCTTTAAACAAATGCATTTTCGCATTCACGCTTTGCTACACATTGAAGAAAAGTCTTTCTTCAATTGCTTTATGCTTTTCATGCAATTTCTCGCTTTCACGTTGGGCTTGTAGGGTGCGCAAATGTTTCGCAGTTCTTTGAATTGCAAAATTCCCCAAAAAAAAAGAGGGAAGCAAAAGAACCAGAAATTTGTGTGTGTGAATAGTAGGTTCATCACCTGGTTGTTGTACAGATTCTAGACTTAGGGTAGCAATTGAATTTCGTATTTTCGCTTTAAGCTAAAATCGTGTTTATGTGTGAATCCCTTTTGAAGTTGCAGCGTACTTTTAGGCTCTCAAACAAAAACAGAAAATGTTGAGTTCACTCGTTTGCCAGGGCCCTGAAAGTGATTTCAACTAATTCGTCACACTTATTGGAAACATACATTCCCATTTTCCACCACCACGTTCGCAAGCGTTTTCATTTCAGTTTTGGACCATTTTTTTTTTTTGTTGTTTGTTTGGAATATTTTCATAAAATGATTGATGGTTTTTCCGAGCAGAACTTTTTTCTTGCTTCTACTTCTTTGACGTACGCTTTTCCACTTGAATTTCCTTTGGGCAAACAAAGACGCCAAAATAAACATGCCGTGGTATATCAGCAGCCTCCATTCTCGACGTATTTGGTCTCGATTTCGATTTGGTTTTGCTCTGTGGGCTATGGGGAGGGGGGCTTTTTGGCCGCTGTGTGCTCCCCTGCACTTATCTCTACGGTGTATTATTTTCGCTTAAGCACTCAATTGTGGATTACGCATTATTTATGATTATATTCGCTGGTATTACAAACTGCTTCCGTTGATAGGAATCTGATTTTGCAGTGGTTGTCGCTCTTATTGCCTTTTCACTGTTGTTGTTGTTGTTGTTAATTGTTGTTGTTGTGCATGACCCAGCAATATTATGTAAAAGCATTTCTCTATCGAATTCGTTGGTTGAGTATCTACTGCTACTGATGCTTGCTCCCCCCCCCCCTCCCTTTGTGGCTCAGCAAACAACTTCATCGTGATATTATTTTTTTTTGTTGTACGAATTTTTTATTTACTGGCAAATTTTTGCTACATTTTTATTGCAAGCAAACATTTTTTTTTAAAATTTTGTACGTAAAACTTTTTAAATTGCAACTACGAGGAGGCAACATTTAATTGCTCAGAAAAAATGTTGTTAAAAAGTTTTTAATATTTGTCAATTGTTAAAATTTGTACTTTTTTGTGGAAAGTACTTGGGCAAAGTTTGCAGCAATTGGGAAACAAGCTATTGAGTTGTAATTTTTTCAAAAGTTTGCTAACTTTAAGTGATTTTTATGTTTATGTTGTTTTGTTATTAACATTTGCAACCACTGTTGAGAACTTTAACATTTAAAAATTGTTGCGATATTGTTCACAAACTCAACCGAATTCCCATTGTTCTGAGAACAAACCAGAAACACAAAATATGCGAAATTTCACAAAACAGCATTTAAAAAGATGTGATATATTCTATTTAATGATAAAAAGTTAGCTAGTTAGTACACACAAAAAAACAGTCTATCCAATTGATAAAATTTTTGTCAATATAAAATGTTTATCAATTGGATCTATCGTGTTTGTCGAATGGATAACATTTTTGTTCAAGTTAAACCATTTTTAGTCAATACAGTATATTGACAAAAACTTTGTTCATTTTTTGTATGTTTTCTCCACGGCCAAAATAACATTACTGATAGATTTTGAGATCATGATCACAATTGCGTCCTTAATTTCTCTCTTCACTATCGTTGTAGTTAAATGTCACTTTCAGTTATTTCGGATCCCGTTTTTACCAAAATTTTCATCCTTTCAAATAAGAATTGTCTGAACGACAAACTTTATGACAGTTGGGCGTTATGACCGTTTTCTGGGTGGACAAAATGCCGAAATTTATTTTGGGTCTTATGGCCGGAAGCAAGGCAACCATAAAGCCCAAGTTTTATTTTCAGCTTTATGGCCATGGGCGACATGACCGGGCACCAATTGGAACAAAATGTTAAATCGAAATTATCGATAAATATTGAAAATTATCGATAAAAACCAGATAATATTACCGAAAAATGGTGTAAGAATATATCATAACTAGAGACCGACCGAAATCGTTTTTTTTTAATTTCGGTTTCGGCCGAAATTTTCTTCTTTTTTTTCGTTCGAACCCGAAATGGCCGAATTTTAATTTTTCGGCCGAAACCGAAAAAATAATAGAAAAAATTTTGAATTTAAATGTAATAAAGTAGTAAATAATTAAGCGCATCAGTAGGGTGAAATCGATAATTTTAAGTTCAGATCATGAATTAGATGAATTAAGAAGCAATGAGTTTGAAGGGGCAGGGTTCTCACCTTTTGCTACGACGAGAGTAGTGGATATTCGATTTTAGGGGAGTATATTTGAAGAAAGGAGAGTAGATTTAATTTTTAGTAGATTTAGATATGCGTTTCTGCGTAGAGTACTAGAAATTCAACGAGAGTAGTAGAAATTTCTGCCGGGGAAGCAGATTTGTTGAAAGAGTAGTAGTTTTGCATTATATGAAACTCACATAATATTTTGAGGAGTAGATTTCTTACAATAGTAGTAAAACATATCTTGAGGGAAGTAGAAAAATCTACTACCGTAGTAAAGGAGTAGAAATTTAAATTTAGTAGATCTACTCTGATAGGAGTAGAGTGAGAACGCCTTAATGGATGAAATAAGTTTCAAAGTTTTCCATTTTTCCTTTTTCAATACAATTCGCGGTCATGTCTTCTTTGTCGCTTCTGATTCCTCGAAACTATGATAAATTCTTAAATTTGTGTTACATACCGATTTTATCCACTTGTTGTTCCTTATATATTTTTCATTATTATTTTCGTATTCGGCGTGGCAAAATACATAAGAATTTATCTATCAAGTCTAGTTAACACAAAAAAAGTTCAGTTTTGTCGATCTGTGTAATCTTTGTTTTTTATTATACCCCCACACTCACTGTGGCAGGGTATACTCACTTTGTCACAACGTTTGTAACGCCCATAAGGAGGCGTGTCCGGTATGGAAAAGTATATATATTCTTGATCAGTATCACCTCCTGAGTCGATTTCGCGATGTCCGTCTGTCTGTCCGTCTGTCCGTCTGTCCGTCTGTCCGTCTGTCCGTCTGTCCGTCTGTCCGTCCGCACGATAGCGGTCGCAGTTTTGGAGATATCGATTTGAAACTTTTTTTACATGTTTTTCTCGTGAATACTGAGATCAAGTTCGAGAATCAGCCAAATCGGACAAAAACTGGGCGTGGCTCCCATACACCGAAAAAAAAGGTAACAATTTTTTATTGTTGTATTCGATTGGAAATGTTTAGAAACGTATTTTTGACATGTTCCGAGGTTCCGAAGCCACATATATAAGGGTCTAAATGGGGTCTTGAGACCAATTTTTTTTTTTTTGTGGATTTAATTGGAAATTTTTAGAAATGGATTTTGGACATGGTCCGGGCTCCAAAACCACCTATAATTGGCTCAAAATAGGGTCTTGAGACCACATTTTTATATGTTCGAGGTACTTCTTCCTACTGTGTGGGGGTATTTCAACTTCGGTATAGCCGAAGATAGTCCACTCTCTAGTTTTTTACATTTTTCGTATCAAACATGGTACTTCGTCACTTTTGATAAAATCGTCAAAATTAATTGTTTTTTCTATTGACAATTGATTTGCTTTGTCACTGTGTGGTGTACTAAAAAAGTGAAAAATTTCACAGTTGGACTTAGGCCAACCAATGAATAATACTCTTCCCCTTTAAACGGTTAAATCCCCCTAACTCAGAATACAATCATATTATTAAATACAAATACAAATTCAAATAAAAAAAATCGAATTCGTTCTTAGCCTTGGGGACATGAACAGGACTTAATGCAGTGTAATACATTTAGGCAACAACTTTTCAATTGCATAAAACTTTGCGTTCAATTCAGTTATGTTAATTTGACTAATTAAATAAGACGACAAAGAGGCCAAATGGAAAAAAGAGTTCAGACAAGTTAACAACCTAAAAAGTCTACCAACAAGAAGAGGAAAAAAACAAATGAAACTCCAATAATTTCTGAAAATTGCCAAAGACAAACTTTTCAATGGCTTTAGGCTATTTTATTAATTGGTGGAAAGTTTTGGAATGTACGTTTTTGAAGAATTTAACGAGGCACAATTGGAGTATACTTTAAACAGTTTGTGGACGAAAAATACACAAATTAAATTAAACATAAAAGTAAATACAAAGACTGCACCATCAAATGCGTCCACAGCTAAATGACACAATGGAAACCGCAGGATTCATCACAAAAACATGAAAAACTAACAAAAATAACCAACCAAGCCGCAGCCTTAGAAATAGAAACAAAACCTGCCCGACGTTCTAACCAGTTTAGGCGAGCAACCGACAAGCATCGCATACCGCATTCCCCTACCATTTTCTAAATGCATCTGCAGCACAAAAGGTTGTTCTGCTTCAGCATATCACAGTACATAAGCGGAGGCACAAACCTAAGCTGCATGCTGTTGAACGCCATCTCAAACTATGGCTGCGCTGCTGCTGTTGCTGTGGCCGCTGTCGTTGCCTAAAAGCACACTTCAAAAATGGAGAGTTTATAAAATTAACATCGTCATGACATTCTCATCGTCATCCTTGAGTTCGTCCTCATCCTTATCGTCATCCATCCGCGCCATTCGTCGTCCTCTTTTGTCCGTCCTTTGAGTTGATGTTGGCATTTGTCGTTACAAACTTAATTAATGTTATGCTCCTAAGCCCTTGACTCTTGCTCTAGCACCCGTTGGAACAACGCAATCCGCTACACACACACACACACACACACACACATACAGCAGCTGTCAAATTCAGCTGACGTTTGGTGTTTCTGCTGTTGTTCTTGTAGTTGTTGTTGTTGTTGCTGCTTGTTTGTTGCTTAGCATGCGTTTGCATGTCATTATGCACATGTGGGCGTGGCATACCATGCGGTGTTGTGCGGAGGTGATGTGGTGGCTGGCCCCATTGACATTGCACCCGCTTACTCTGACTGTGTGTCGTGCATGATATTTTGTCAGTGGCAACTGACTTTTTTTTTGTTCTTCTTCTTGTTCTTCTCCTGTGTGCCTCTTCCTGTGTGTGTGTGTGTGTGTTTTGTTTTTGTTTGAGAAAGTGCCAACTTGGCGAAAATCACATTGCACAAGCATTATCCTTGTTGGGAGGATAATTTGATTTGTCATTGCAAATTAGTGTCAACAATGCCATATCAATCACACATGTCTTGGCATCATCAGCAGCGTCATCATCTGATGCGGGTGCTTTGGCTCGGGCATTAGCGATGAGTCGAACGTGATTTTTACAATGTAAACCAAACTGTCTTCACTGATATGTGGAATAGTCGAGAGTTTAAATGGAAATCTGGTAAAGTAGAAAAAGTTCTTTTGCGCCCTTTAAAGACTCGCTCAACTTCAACTTAAATGGTTCCGTCTACTTTTGAGAAGATTACCGTTATAGTTCCACAGTCTCGCCAATAGTATTGCAGAGTTATCTCTTCCGACCTGCACCAAGTTGGCAGCCCAATTTAATCCGATTTGTGTTTGACTTTGGCGCCAAAATCAACGCGTTTCCCCAACTGAATCAACTCTCAGCGAATTCCAACTTCTGCCGCTACTTTGACGTCTTCAGCGAATAACTCATGTAGTTACAAGGCACCGTTGCTATTATTATTATTATTTGTGCCGATTTGTTTGCTATTTGACTTAATTTAATGAAAATTTTGCAATGCTGCAAAAGCGTCTTTACACTCTCTTCTGAGTAAATCCTCCTGGTTGTCTGTCTTCGTGCCAGCAATAACCGAGTTGCAAGGCAAACAAGGCACGACAGCGACTTGAGCGCAATTTCTTTTGTTGCAAACAAACATTAATACAGTTATGCTTTTAATTATCCTGATTGCGTTGAAAGTGAGTCGCATCGCTGTACCTTGTGTTTCGACAATTTTTTGTATTTCATTTGTTTGTTTTGCTTCGCCTTTCGTGTGTGTCTGTACTATGCGGAATTTTGTATTTCTTCGTTTTCGTTTTGCCGTTGCCGTATTTTACCTAAAATGTTGAAATTTTCCGTTTTGCAATCATTGCGAAATTCTCTCCTTTCCACTTTCAACTCCAATTTCCACTACTTGTGCATTGAAGTTTTGCCATGCCAATTTATTGACACTGCTAATGTCATCAGAGTTTTTGGCTTTTACGGTTTGGATGACTGACAACATGTTAATTTGTCAAAGCGTTATTCGAATTGACAATGTTAGTTTTGAATGTATGTGTGCCAGGGCAGCCGTGAGATATTGTCCATGGGGGTGGGGGTTTTGAATAAAAAATTATTTTCTTCACTTTGGACTATTTTACGTCAAATCGGCCAGCGCCTAAAACTAAATGTTTCCAATACTAACTAAAAACAATCCTTGATCGAGCTGATATATGTATATTAATTTTTTCCTTAGCAAACGAAAAATATATATGTGTCATTCCTTGCCAAATCAACCGTGACTCAAATTTCATGCCTCCAAATTGCTTCTAAATTTTATGGGTCGATGGAGCGACATGGCAATGAAAAAATCCAAAATTGGAACTTTTTTGACATTTTTTTGGATGTTACAGTAAAACATTTATAAAAGTACCATTTTCTTTATGTTTGAATTATTCGTTTATCGAGTTCGGTTGGAGATCTTACCTCTTCGATGATTTTTCGAATAAAATTGAATATTTAGTTAGACAAGATTGTGAATCGCCATCTACATCTCAAACTTAAATATATATATAAATCACAGAACAGAGGGCGCTGGACGTAAACAGTGTATATTTTGTATACTCGTGTCAGTTTGGAAAAATGGACGTATCAGATATAGTAGCTCTCCTGAATCCACCAGTGGACATACGAAGCATAAATATTGTGTGAGACCATGGCTAGAGATCGTGGTAATTCGAAATATGGGCGTGTGGACTGTGGAAAGTAAGCTCTGCTGAAGCAAATCGTGGAGTTTGAGAGTGGAAATTTCACACACACATATTCAGTGAGACCATGGATACATATTTCCGATACGGACTTTTTCGAAAAAGGGGCGTGGCAATGGACGTGTTCAATAATGGTCAGTGCGAAGTCACTTGTAATTTACTACTGGGTTAAGGTTTTTATAAGATGCTTCTTCAATTTATAAGCAAATTTGTTGACATTTAAAGAAATATTCCAATATGGAGTTTCCCCTCTTGCTGGCGGCCCTGGTGTGTTTTTTAGTAGAATTTAAATCGTTTAATTTTTTTCTATTGATTACTAAATGCAAACAATTTTTTGATGAATTTAAGTAAATAAAATTCCCAACTTTTTTTTTACAGATTTCCAAAGGCCTGAACTTTTGCGGCTACAGTAAAATTGTTGTTTGTACAATTACTAAAAAATTTATTACGCTCGCGTCAAGTGTCTCGTCTTCATTTTAATGTTGTGCCCGCTGCAATTGTATTATTTGGTGTATAGTGTTGACAGATCGATGTAAAATATGAATTACCAAAAAGGTGAGTTTTAACCATTAAATACAAATTAAAATCACAACATTTTCAATAAACACTTTAAAACCGTATAAGGGTTCACACGAAATTTGTGTAATTTTTTAAATTCTCTAGTATCTCTCATTTGGTACTGCTGCCAACATATGGTACTGTCTGCCTAGTTTAATGGTCATTTGCCAACATACTGCTTCTATCATTTAAAAAAATAAACGAAGTGAAACTCATACATGGGTGGAGGTGCAAAATCGACACGAGTCACATGTTAAAATCAGTGAAACGCAATACGACGCCATGACAGCCAATATGGCGTATCGAATTAATATGTCAATATATATAAAAAAAAGCAGAAAAATAACACACAAACGTTGCAAAAATGCGACAATTTTGTCACAACTAAATTTATGCTTTTGGTTTGCAAAAATATTTCGAGGCTTCGTTTCGCTTTCGGTTGAGTGTAGATTTTTTTGTTCACTGTCAATTATTTTTTTTCTCTCCATTTTGAAAAACAATATTTTAATGGTTCAATGACTTAACCCAAGCGTCCAAGCACAGACAAATTTTAGCCTTCGTTTGGAGTTTTGATATGATTTTTTGGGTGATTTTTTTTTATGGAAATATTCAACGGATTCTGGCGAATATTATTCGAATGGTAGCCATTAATTTGAATATCGAATGGAAATCAGTAACGATTCAATTGTCAGTTGGCAGTCAAATTGGAAGTGCAATGGCCGGGGATCGAATTTCGTTGAATACTTTTAGTGACATAAAAGCCAGAAAGTGACAACATTTCTAGTCGATAGATCAAAAATTACATTGTTTGGTGTACCTGCCTGCCGTTTCACAAGATATGTGTACGATGAGCTAATAATTATAACAATTATTGAACAATCGACTTACAATTTTGGCATTTTCTTGTTTTTCCGTCACTAAAAGTATGCAACGAATTTTGTAGGTAAAAATCCATTCCCTGATTAAGTGCTGATAAAGTCTTACATTTTTTTAACAAAAAATTGGCCAAAAAAAAATTGTTTTAAACCACTTTGCAAATCATCACAAAATTTCGAGTCTTTAAGCGCCAAGTTATTTAAAAATTCCACACACGCTCGCCTTTCGTTTCAGTTTGATTTAATTGAATCATTCCACCCCGCAATCTTAATGTGTGTGTGTGTTATTGTTATTGGCATAAAACTGCACAATCGCTCCGTATTTTGCAGCAGGATTATCCTAGCGACAGGACCAAATCACCGAAGACAGGGCCTAAACGCCTTCGTGTGTGCTTGTGTGTACGTGTGAAGTGTGTTCAGTGCGACAAAACACTAATTTCGCATTCTTGTCAAAGCTGCTGCACAGTGGTAGTGTTTTCTACCCATGTTTTTTTTTTGTCTGCATAGACCTGAGAGTAGATTTTGTATGTTGATATATTGGCATCCTTTCAAAAAAATTCCAACAAAAAACCGAAATGAAATAAAGGCACACGAAAAAAAAAACGTAAAAAATACTTGAAACCACAAGATTACGTTGTGGTTTTGACAATTTGAAGATTTTCGTTGAGGTTTCGTTTCGCAGACAATTCAATTATGGTTGAGTCCGTTTTTAAGTTGAATTCATCTGCACTGAGAGTAAATCAATAATGAATTGAAAATGGCTTTTGTCCACCATTTTAAATGCCCATTTCATTTATTGTAATTTTGAAATATGTGAAAATTCATTTGTTATTATTCTAAGAGCCGTAAATCATAAACAATTACATAACATTTTTCATTTAGTTACAAAACAAAAAAAAAAATTAGTTTGCTGAAAATTAAAAACTGAAATTCGCAACAAAATTGTCTGAATGCTTACCGCATTTTCCGTAGCGTTGCATAAATTTGTTGCATACAGCAACGCCAGATAACAAAGCAAACCCAAGTAGCCCTTCCGAGCGCGTTGCCATGTTTTGTGCGAAAATCACTCAAAATTGTGTTTAACTAAGCGTAAAAATTATAAGCAAATTAATTTATGAAACAACAACACAACAGCGTTGGTGGAAGCAGCCGTAGCATCAACATTTCCATCCTCATCAACGCCAGCAACAGCGAAAAGTAGAGAAAAGTTTCATAACAAAAAAATTACTTGTAAAGGGAATTTTCTTCGGTCTTATCGAAGCTAGTATGCTCTACACATACAAGTAAAATTATCGATAAAATTATCGATAACATTATTGGCAAAATTATCGATAACATTATTGATAAAATATCGAAAAATGTACATAAAGATACTGAAAAATTATCGAAGATGTGCCTTCTTCCATCGATAACTTTTCGATAAATTTGGAGGCGATATCGCAATAATTACGGCAGACGGACAGACAGACATCGCTAGATCGACTCACAAGGTGATGCTGATCAAGATTATTTATACAAACGGTGCGACAAAAACAATATACCCTTGGACGATTGAGTTTAGGGTACAAAAATATAGTAAAAAAACCTATAGTCTGTCATATAGACTCTGAACAATATCGTGCGGAATACTGCGGACTGTAATTTTGAAATTTTACAGTTGAAATTTTTTCATTTGTAATTTATTTTAAAATTTTGATTCTTTTCCATATCATACTGGTCCATTTCTATTTCGTTCCAATTCCTTTTTCTACCCCTATCCCTGTTTCACTTCCATTTCAATCCTTTCTCTTTTCAATTTTAAGTCTGTGCCAATTCCAAGTTATTCCCGTTCAATATGGTTTTGTTTGTGTTCCATTACCATTCCGTTCCGGAGATAATTTCCAAAAAAAAAACAAATACAAAAAATGCGCCAAATCGGTACAGTATTTCTTAAGATAATGAAATAATGAAATGTGGGCGGTCATTTTGTATTGGAAGTAGGCGTAGTTTTTTCCAATATTGCCCATTTGCAATACTTTCCAAATATAACTAAAATTAGTTCAATGGATAAATACCTACGACAGACAGATTATTGGCGTTAAAGATATAGCTAGATATGCAATAGTTCAGCTTAGAATTTATTTAATTTAAAAATATTTTTTAAACTTGAAATAGTAATTTGGCTTCTGATTATATTTATAATGCTACTAAAAGCTGTAGCGCCTGGCAGTGCTTGTGAAAAAATGAAATTTAGTAAACATTCCTGGCAACATCATTGCTTGCTGCAAACGCTTAAATTTTTAAACTACCGTAGTGTTGCCTCCGATTGTAAAGTATTAAAATAAATTTAAATAAACTTTACATTTTGCGCACAAATTTGAAATGGTTTTTTTCCTTTTAATTGTCTTAACAGCTCTTCGTTTAAACAGAGTGGAGACGGACCAATATCTAGGAATCGTTTAATTAAAGTATTTTAAATTTTCAATAATAATGTCCTAGCACCTCTCAATGCATGCCAGTAACACATCAATTGAACTTGAAATTTTCTGAAATCTCAAGTGTTTTGAGTTTGAACTTTTGCCTCTTTATGGAAATGGTACTTACTTAATTTTAAAATGGTCAACACACACACATCCGCTCAAGAGGAGGTACAACAATGCAATGCTTTCACAATCGAATGACCAGCTTATGAAGGAGCACTTAAAAGCGCTACCGCTACAAAGAATATTCGAGCATATTCATTGCTGATGATGATGCTCGAAAGAGTAGCAAAACAACAGCAACAATAGAGAATATAAAGCGACCAACAAAAACCACCACGTGGTTGGTCAGGGGTAAGAGGACATTTAGGATAAAAAAAAAAAAAATACAAAAGGCCTGTGGCGGTTTTGAGAGGCCTCCTATACTAAATTCGGTACGCTGCTGCATAGAAAGTGGTACGATTTGTACGATGCACAAACCAATTTAGCTGTTGGAAATTCCGACGCGCCTAAAACAGAAGGCTCGTTTCGTGTTAATTTTAATTTATTCGTTAATTGAAACCGCTGAGCAAATTGCGCTTTTCCCTGACACTATTATATGAGCGAAAATGCCTTCCACCATGGTGGACAGTTTGTGCAGGCTCTAACCAATGTACAGTATGTGGAGCCTGGAAAAGGATAATTGCTGTTATCGACAATCGATTAGTCGAACGGTATATTTTGTTTAGTAGTAAGGCTGTTTGGTATTTCGAGTGAGCGGCGAACTGTGAGTGTGGTGAACAAAATGTAATACCTTATGGCATATATAGGCTAGGCATGGTTACGCACATTCTGGCTGGTCCATGAGAGGAAAATAATCGAAAATCCACTTCTGATTGGATTAGTTACCCGGACAGTTCAGTTCAGTTCTCGTTCGTTTGATTAGGATTGCAGAAAAGGTGAAGAATTTAATTTTAATTGTACAGTTAAAGTGAATGTATTCAAATTAGAAAATGTTTATTTTACTTGAGATCAGTATTTATTGCAACCCTTGACATGCAAGTCACAATTAGTCACAAGGATAACAGCGATTATTGACCAGTATGGTTTCGCCTTTATATCGTCGGAAAAAAACACCCAACTCTTTTGCCACCCACGCCCCTTTCGAGCGTATGGGTTTGTGTTTTGTATGTTCTCCTTGACGATTTCCCTTCGCTACAAGAGGACAACAAAGCACAGCACAGCACTACAAAACGCTGAATCATGCGACTTCATTAAGAAGGACGAAGCGAATCGAATCGAATCGAATGGAATGGAATGACTTGAAATCGTATCGCCTCATATCGTATCGAAAGCAATCGCTTGTATTCGCTGCAGTTGAATTTGTTCAATCATCTTTGCTGGATTTGTGATATTTATCGGTGGATTTTCTGCTGTTGCTGTTATTGATAGTGGGGAGTTGCCGCTCAAGCCTCTTATGCTGTTGTGTGCCGAGATTGCTGTTGTTGATTGTGCTCTATGTTAGTTCTGCATTGGCTTTCTTTTCCCCATCATTTCGGTGGATTTATTTATTTTCGGGCTATTGTGTTGTTTTTTTTTTTGTTTTCTTTTTAGATTCTTTTAATGGTTGGGCGGTTTTTATCTTTTGGCATGGAATATGTTCATAAACATTGACTCAGGATGACCCGCGTAATTTTTATGTTTCCGTTGATTTACTCCCGAATGGTTGAGTGAACAAAAGACGAGATTAAATGACTGCAAGTGATTATCGTCGTAATGCAATAAAATTTGTCAGCAGCTTTTTGATTTGTAAAACTGGGTGGATAGTGGATAATGTGAAGTTGGTTTTTCATGGGAAATTATAATTTGGCATAGGCATATTATTGTAGTGAGTTGATGGGTGAAAATGGTACTACAATGGTTCTCAATTGACACGAACGCCTTTGCGAGTTGAGCTGAGACTTTTAAGCCGGGTATAAACTAACCATCCAAATTAAGGCCTGCGCACACAGAGGCGTTATTCGTGCCGCAGGCGGTTTCGAAATAAATTTTGTCAAAAATCATTGTATTTTTGAAAATATAGCGTTTTTTATACAGCCTGTTTCCATAGCAATGCAATAAATAACAAACACAAAAAGCCAGTTTCAGAACCATTTCGAATCAGTTTGAAAATAAAATTTTTTACTGTATCAATAGTAAAAAATAAATATTTAAAGCCGTCGATAGCTTTGTAGCTCTATGTACTAAAGAAAGTGAACCCTTCTCCGCTAAGCACAGAGTTATAAAGACTTAGTGTCTAACTGCAGTTTTGAAAATCAATAACATCGTAATAATAAAATGATATATGCACCGAGGTGCCAAACAAAGATTTCATCTAGCCATAATGTAAAAATTAACGTAAGCGCCAGGCTCGTGGGAAAAGTGAAATGAAATGTACGTACTGAACGCCGTTATGAACCTTTCATTCAAATACGAAGTCATGTAAGACCAACTACACGGACGCAATCATTTTAATTGCATTAGTTTTCGTCTGTTCCACAGTGCACCTTGACAGTATTTATCTTAATTTTCCCTACTCATCATCATCGTCATCTTCGGTAAACTACAACAAGTTCCAATACAATCATTACACTTGCACAAAATCATTTCGATAAAAACACATTACCGAACAAAAGGAAAAAAGCGGGACAACTTTTGTACAACATGGCCCCACCTCCACCATTCATACAATATTTATGGGTGAAAACTTTTCCCTTTTCTCCCCGTTCAGGGCATGTATGATGATGATGATGCCGCCGCAAAATAAAAAGAAGTCATACGCACGTATGAGATTTCTTATTTACGATATTAGATAGAAAAGAAAAAAATTAATACAAACATAGACAAACTCCAGTCGAGTAGAAAAAAGCCAATGTCGCCCCACAGCAGATCTAAGATTTGTGGGTGAGCATCGAAGATATTGTAATGGGGGCCAATTTACGATAAAAAGGGGAAAATTGGAAAAGTTTTTTTCTTCTTTTCCCTTTTTTTTTGCTTTCTTTTTTTACTTCGATTTATTTGCGCTGTCGTTCGTTGAAGTAATGCATATATGAGATTATTTATAAAGTCTATGGAAACGTAAATGAAATTGTGATTGCCTACTGGGTAATGGAGGCGTATAAACGCTTGGGAAGAGCTTATTGGTAATATTCTGACATTTTATTAAATATTGCAGGAAGGTAAATAAATTAGGAAGAAAGACTTTCTGTTTTATCGTGGGTCCATGATTTAGACTACGTGGTGGTGGAAGTTTAAGAAAATGTATATCAAGTTTAAATTTGTAATCAAATATATTCTCAACATTCATTTCGATTAAAGAAAATAATAAATTTCCATTTAGCTCAAATGGTCCACCAAGAAGTGCCACTAGCTGACATTTATTTCCTCCGCACTCAAATCTTTTGTTTCACTCCTTGGCAAATTAAGAAAGCTGACAATTTTCTAAACTGTATAACAACTTAATGAGCCTGCATAACTTTTGTGTGCCGCCTCATCCTCAGCCGCTTGAGTCAACAGAAAACAATGCAGCAACACACAGCATCAGCAGTAGTGTAAAAGTCATTATTCACTCCAACCGCCCACGTCGCAGAAATTGCCTTTAAAATGTTTATGCCGAGGAGAGAAACGAAAAAAATCCCTAAAAAAAAATAATCAACTTTTACTTGTCACACTGTCTGTCGTGGCGTAAAAATATGTTGTAAAACTTTTGCATGGTAAAAGTTCGCCCAACTCAGCCGACTTCCGGTTGGGTGACAACGTGCACACATACAGTCAGACAGACAGACAGACAGCCACTCTCACGCGGAGACTCGCCTCCTCATGCTACGCACATTCGAACGCCTGAGGCTCATGCGGCAGCGGATGCCGCATATGATGCGACAGGATTTCCTTAAGTCTACTTGCCTCTCCACTTAATTCTAAATTTTTGTGTGTCGCCAACACTCGCAAACACACATTCGAACCATTTTTGGACACAAATGGCGAATTAATGAAGTGATTTTCCTACTTACGCCATTCCGGTTATGCAAGAAGACGAAATAAAAAGCAGCGAAAGCAAAGTGAGGCAGAGTAACATCCTTGTTTTTCGTCGTTCAGAATTCAAGGGTGCATGGGGTACAACGTAAAAGTTTGCTGTTTCATCACCATCATCAGCAGCAGCAAGCGTACAGCAATTGCTGCATATACTTCAATACACGCAATTTCACTTCCTTTGTTGTTCTTGTTCTCAGTTTGGTTGTTGTTATTATCCTGATGTTGACTGTATATGCTAATGTTGTCGTTATAAAACACGCAAAATAAACAAACTTTGAGTTTTAGGCCGAAAGTAAATTTTGACTTTGCTTGCGAAAGAAAAAAAATCCAAATAGCAAAAGTATGGAAGCATGGAAGCGGGGTGGTTGGAAATTTTAATTATGCTCTTGCCAGTTTATTATTTTTTGGCAACACTTGATGTTGATATTTAAAATGCGGGGAGAGTGTCTCTAGCCACAACGTTGCAGGGGGAGAACTGATAGTTTTTTTGGATTTCCATAAAACAGCTGCACCGAAATGGAAATGGTTTTGTGGTTTTCTTTCGAAACTCTTTTTGTCGAAAGCAAATTTATGTTTACACCTTGCACTCAGGATCCCTTACTCCTCCTCGATATAGACTCGCTATATTGATAGTCGAGAGGTCACACAGGCTGTTCAATAATAATTATACCAGCAAGTCCCTTCTACGACTTGATAGTGCCGGACAAGATGCTCTCCTGCCTCCGGTCTCATCATCCGCATCCTCTGCAGTTCCTAGAGAAATCATTGGAGCACACACCAATACCAATCAAGCAGTGACCAGGGATCACACCTTCGATATGATAGAGCCTCTTCGAACGCTTCTGATCCAGGAATAGCCAGATGTGCATTGCTACACTCAGAAAAAAATTTAGAAATAAGTACAATCAAAATAAAGTTAAATACGTCAAACTAAAATCGTAAGTCTTGAAATTGCACCACTTCAAAATAAAAATTGTACAATTTTGAAATAAAAATGCACGTACTGAATTTTAAATGGGAATTTTTGAAGTAAGCAGTAACAGCTTCAAAATTAAATTTTCCAGTACAAAGTGAGGTTTTCGTATTTTTTTTAATTTTCAACTTCACCAGACTATTATGACGATCTCCGCTTGATTTGAGGTGTTTTTTTTTTCTGGGTGTATGTTACAGTTGAACCCGTTTAACTGAAACACGAATTTGTCAGTTATGCGGATTTTTCACTTAAGCGAATTCGGATAAGGGCCACCAAAATCATGGGGACTCAATTTTCGTTTCGCTTTAGCGGGTTTCACTTAAGTGGGCTCGACTGTACTTCCAGAAGACCTTTTTTTGGTCAAGGCCTATTGTCCCTGGGCCCTTGAAGTGCTAGACCTGGGTCCAACCACCCAACAGTCCTGTTACTCAAAACAGAACAGCCGTGTCACAGAAAGCCAGAGATGAGGATTCACCCACAACCTGCACGGGCCCCCCACTGTCCATACTACCACATCGCCCCCGGTCGCCTTGTCATACAAAGCGGCCAATTGACAACCACCGTCCTTTTTTGGAAACCGAGTTTCCTACCGGCCTTTTGAGAGTGCCGGTCACTTTAAATTTCTTAATCAAATTCGGAGCATTCATTTTGAATCCCACGAGTTACGGAGAAGGGAAATGTACACCCGCACAGAGATCCGCATTGTGCGGGCCAGGCTAGCTAATCCGAAGGGCGCCTGGTATACGGATACTCCGTTCCCGACTGAGCTATTTAAATGGGCCCTCAGCCTGGTTGACCCCGGCACGGATCGTGTGACACCTTAATGCAGCCCATGATTATCTCTTGGTTGCAGGACTCTTCTGGGAGTATTCCGAGAATCATTGACTCTACTCAGCCCCCACACAATGATAAGGTGGATGTTAAACTGTTGAGCCACATCATTTAAAGATGGGCGACAGTCTGAGGCTACCTTTTGATGTTAGTAGAACAAATTAATGGAAATTGTGTAAAGCTTCGGCCATTTTATGATAATTTTTTCATAATGTTTCGATAGTTTCCGTTCCATTTTTAATTGTGTTCCATTTCCTTTTTATTCTCGCGCATTTCCATTGCGTTCCGCTTCCATTCCTTTCTCTCAGTTAATTCCAACCGAACAGAATTCCAAATCGGGCCAGTATGGAATAAAAATAATTTTAATTTGGCATTGGACACTAGAGTAAGGTTTCCGGCTATTCGCCTTGGATACAAGTTTGTGACAATTATTTTCTGACTCAAGCACACTTTAGGGAGGCGACTTGGTAGGATTATTTCGTATCCACTCTCTTAACTGTGCCAAGTAAATTAATGGAGTTTATATAAAACTTCACTTAAAAATCAGTTGGGTTTTTTTTTTCATTTCCAAATCTCAACCGCAAGGGTAGTGAAATACCAACTATATTTCAAAGTGACGCAACCCATCCCCAAACAGCCACGTACCCAACGCTTGTTCGGACAACAAATTGTTTCTTTTGAATAAATGAGAGCACTTAATGCAAAAGTCATTACAATCATTAATTTGCATGTGTCCCACTGTGCAACAACAACAAAACACAACAACGTACGAAACGCAATCAGGGTTGATATTTCATTTGCTGTCGTTTGTTTGTTCGGGGTTTTTTTTTTGTGTTTGCCTTGTAAGTCTTTGCGTGGCTGGGGGACAAAATCTCAGCGTTACTCGTTACTTGTTTAATTAGTTGCATTTGACTCAGGACTCTGGATTCAGGATTCAGGATTCAGGGTTTTTCAAATTATTATTCCAAAATTTTCCGTTTTACTTGTTGTTAATTTATTTGTTTGTTGTTTTTCAATTTCCCCCAAAAACACACACATACACACATGCTTTGTTTCTCGTTTAGTTACAAAAATTCATCTACCAACTTTTTGGGTATTTTTGAGCGCGGGGTGTAAGCGCATCAATTTTGAAGCAATTCCTTCCCGAAACCCCGAGGCTGTTGCGAAACAAGAGTTCTGCGTGAAGTTTTCGGTCTGAAGACGTGCAACAGAGCGTGGTGGCATCGTTATAAATGTTGCCTGCTTAAATTTGACAGCTAAACGCGCCGCGCAGTGAGATATTTGGCAATGAGTGTGAAGTTGGCGGCTGTGATGTTTGTCTTCGTTTAATTATGGTTAAGAAATAATTGTCCCGTGTCTGTTCTGTAGATTGCTTAGGCGGTTATTTATGGCCGGAGTGCTGAGTGTTTTTAATGAGGTTTGATATGCCGTTGGAAAATAATAGAAAGGGGGGTTAACTTTAGAGGGAAAAATGTACAGGAAGATGTCAGAATAAATAAAAAGCTGACAGAATATCAACGCATCATATGCCAATTTTCCTCATTGCAAATCCATTATTTATCTCCATTGACTGCTAATAATTACAGTTAATTAACCACCCTTCCAATTACCCCCAAAAACCGAATACCAAAACTCCCCACCTTCTAAACTCTTAACACACCAAAGTGACACGAACCTTGATGGCTTCCTTAATTTTGCCGCCTCTTAGCCTCACTTCACTTGCCCTCGCCGTATTTAATCCCTAATTTTTCTTCAAGCCAATTGCATTTTTCTTATCGCCAACTCGACGACGACTTGACTTGGGCCATTTACAATTTTCGCTTACGGTTTGCTTATCTGCCAACTCACATAAGTTGTTTTCCAATTTCTTTAAATACTCCAGAGTATATTAATCATTGGCCAACGCACCCCATGCCGCCGCAACTCTTCCCAACCTCAAAACTTTCTCCCCCATTAAATGTGAATCAGTTTCGTTTGCTTTTTGGTTCGCACTTTTAGTTAGACGTCTTCGTCCCACTCGGTCATGGCACAATGCGTTTCATTAACTCCATGGATCGAACTTTGTTTGATTCTTCTTCGTTTTTTTTTTGTATTTCCAATTTACTGTACTTTTAATACCTGCTTTCGTGTATCACTTGGTTTGCTTCCTGTTTCCTATATGCAGCCCCTCGCCGCCATCGCCAAATCCAATTATAATTGCGCGCTTATCAAAAATAAGTTTTGACTCGAGTTCGACTTGGGCTTCGGCTCCCCTCAGGAGTTACTTACTTTTGACACTGCGCTGCGCTGTGCTGTGCTATGCTGTGCGTTTGCCAATTTCGCCAATATGGCAATTTAATCCATACAATCAGTTTACTGGATCGCAATTTATCTTGAAAGTGCGTTTTTCCGTTCGGCAGAATTACGTACACTTTGCGGTTTTTATGTTTTGCAAAGACTGATTTTTTTTGTTTGTTTGGTTGTTTGGCAGAAAGTTTAATTGAAGGTGAAATTAGTTGTCAAGGATTTATTTATTAGTTGAAAGAACTTCTGATATGACATCAGAAAATTGGTTGAGGAATGAGATAGCCCCTTATTGAGGGAACCTTTGGAAGTTTTTCATCGATTGTAATTGCAGTTTCCAAATTATGAATACCATAAATAAATAAAACACGAGTTTTGGAAGTGCTTGTGGACATCTGATGAACCTTCAAAGATTTTAGTAGCTACTTAAAAAGACCGTCTGTGCTGGGCTCCATTGACTACTGAGCGCAAAGTAGCTTCTGTTGGCTAGAGCTTGATCTGCAGTTTGACACTAGTATCAAGGTAGACAAAGTCTTTCAGTACTTCGAGATTATAGTTGTACTGACACAAAACACTTCGTCTTGTCCTCGTTCACCGCGAGAGCCACTCGACGTGAATTTCATTACTACCCCCTATTTCACCCATTATTCCCAAACTCTCCTTATTCCCTAACTTCCGTTTTTTCCCGTTGAAATTCCCTAAGACCCTCATTAGAACCACTTAAGGCACCTTTACCACATTTAGACTTTCTTAGATCCACCTTATGTCAGCTTAGACTCCCCTTAGAACCTGTTTGACCTTATTAGGTGCTATTAGGCCCTGTTAGACCCACTCCCACACCTTTTACAGCATCTGTTATTACAGCAACTTTGGTACACTGGTGACTGCATTACTTTAAACTTCCCACTTTTGGAAAAAATAATTAGTTGGGCTATTTCACAGTGGTGCTACGCTACCTTTTATGATATACTAGCTGGGCCTGATCCACTTAGCTAAAAAACTTTTATTGTTGCATTGTTAAGTTTATCCCATAAGCAATGACTACATGGTATTTGCTATAAGAGAATAGTTTCTGCAAAAATGTCAAAGAAATACACAGTTTTTCTAATTTGTGGGCGGCAAAAGTGGGCGTATCAAAACCTATCCTAGAACACGACTCACGACCCATAGAACACATATATAAATTATGGTGGGAATATATGCTTCTACTGGTCGCAAACATACTCGCCACTTTCATACATATAGATTACTAGCTTATACCCACAGCTTCGCTCGCAATAATTTTGTAATTTCCTGTTAACGTAGAAATGTTATATGTATTATTTAAGCAACTGAAATAAAAATAGATTTTGCAAGTCATCCCTCTGCCCATTCACATCCTAGCACCAAATCCAAAATTTCAGCGAAATCCCTTGAATAGGACCCGAGTTACAGAGCTTTACAAATTTTAAGGCGTGGCAGTGGGCGGACTGCAAATTTTCAGAATCAACACGCCCACTTTGAACGTTTATGAAATGGCATATAGCCTATGATGAGGTCAATTATTACCTACATTTTGACATGTGTTTCATTAAAATCGATCAAGTATTTCTTGAGTTATAAGGGAACAAACATACAAACAAACCTACAAACCTACAATCAAACTCACAAAGAATTTTATATAAGTAAGGATGAAAAGTATGTGCATTGCGAACCTTAAGCCGTAGGGCCATCGAAACGAAACTACTCTTCCAACTCGGAGATCAGTGTAGGTATCTCCGAGTTTCTAATCGCTAAAACCACTATCAAGGTAGGTCAACCGTCCGAAGCGCTAAAAAAGAATTTTCTGGTCTTCCCATTTCGGACAGGTTTTTTTTTTTTTTCTTTTTTTTTTTTTTTTTTTTTTAATAGTAATTTTATTCAATTGAATCACCTAATAATAACTTAGGTCTAACAATGATTTTTCAAAAATTCAGAAATTCAGCTTATTTTTTAATATTTAGATTAAAACTATTTGCCCTATATCCATTGATTTAGGCAATGTAGAGTTATCATAACTAATACATGGGGAATATATTAGTTTCGTTTGAGACGTGAGGGATTCAGAGGTCTCAGTAAATTTCTAGCTAGAATGTTTGGGTGAAACATGAGCTTCTGCTTG
Source organism: Heteromyza rotundicornis (assembly GCA_951394025.1). NCBI lineage: Eukaryota > Metazoa > Arthropoda > Insecta > Diptera > Heleomyzidae > Heteromyza > Heteromyza rotundicornis. The sequence goes on along the minus strand of OX596010.1, from coordinate 70,602,272 downwards.
TACTTCGAGGTAAATTTCGGAATTTCGTCTTTTACTGCAGGTATATTCAGGTCTCTGTGGATGGTAGTATTTTTTATATACCAAGGGGCTCTGGCAATTTGTCTCAGGATTTTAGATTGGACTCTCTGGAGCTTTTCCACGTTCGAGGGAGAGGCAGTGCCCCAGAGTTCAATTCCATATGTCCATATGGGTTTTATTATACTTTTGTATATTTGGACTTTGTATGTGAGATTTAGCTTTGATGTCCTTGAGATTAGCCAATTTAGTTCCAATTGCTTTAATTTGATCTGAGTGATTTTGGATTCAATATGTTTATGCCATGTGAGTCGGCGATCGAGATGCATTCCAAGATACTTGGTTTCGGAACTTTCAGGGACGACTTGGCCGTTTATCTTCAGAGCAGGACACATGCCCCTTCTTAGAGTGAAGGTTAAGTGACAGCTTTTGGATTCATTGACCTTGATTTTCCATCGATGTAGCCAATTACTTAGAGTGTCCAAGTGTTTTTGCACGTATAGAGATGCCATGTCTGGGTTTGAGTGAGAGCACATGATAGCAGTGTCATCAGCAAAAGTCGATATGAGAGTTCTATCACTTTTGGGCATATCTGCAGTATAGAGAATATATAGCAGAGGCGCGAGGACACTGCCTTGTGGTACTCCGGCCAGTATTTCGTATTTTCGGGAGACAAAGCTTTTGTATTTTACTACAAATTTTCTATTCGTGAGGTAGTTTTTGAGTAGACAGTGCATATTAGCGGGAAGAATATGCTGTAGTTTGTAAATAAGTCCTTCGTGCCAGACTTCATCGAAGGCCTGGGTGATATCGAGGAAAACAGCGGAGCAATACTGTTTATTTTCGAAAGTGCCTTTTATTGAGTCAACAATGCGGTGCACTTGCTCAATAGTGCCATGATTTTCGCTGAAGCCAAACTGGTGATCGGGAATCACTTGTTTTTCTAGAATTTTCGGTAAAATCAATTTTATTAAAAGTTTTTCGAAGAGTTTCGATATTACAGGGAGCAAACTTATAGGCCGGTATGACGTCACATTACTGGGATCTTTTCCAGGTTTGGGAATCATTGTAACTTGAGATAGTTTCCAATCATCTGGGTAGTGACATGTTCGGAGAATCGCGTTAAATATGTGCAATAAGTGGGTTATTGCAACTGTTGGCAGTTCTTTTATCATTGTTGGCGTTATCAAGTCCGGTCCTGGTGCTTTTTTCGGGTCCAAGCTTTTGTTTATTGCCTGCATAAGTCGGACAAGTGAACATTTATTTTACTTTAACAAGGTTCTACTGAGAACCAATGGAAGTCAAATGTAGAAAAATAATGCCGCTGTTTGGTGACCCCAAATGGAGATTGGGGTAATCGAGCAGTAAAATCACCTTTACGTCCTTCTTGCACCCAATCCTTAAACGTTCCACTGGAAAATGTAAAATTAAAAACTTCTTTCTTTTTTTTGTAGCCCACAGCTTTTATTCTTTCCCCTCTTTGGTTAATCCTAAATTATAGCAATTACCCCCGTCTTTTTTTCGAAGTGCCACTCAAATAATGCAACGACGCCCACCCGGCCTAGTTAAGGCCGAAGTGGATTTTTTGTTTAAATTTCACCTGCAATTTAATTAAGCACACAGCAATTGTTATTTATGCTTAATGGCATTTAATGCAATCAAAATAATTCACAAGCCAATACAAAAACGACACCACTCGAGCCTCCAACCAAACCGAATCGATGTCGCATCGAGGCGATACAATTCGCCAAATTAATGACGTTTGGCCGCCATTTAAGTGCGAATAAATATCGCGCGGCAGTGACAGGATTCGAGTGGATTATTGTAATTGTTAATGATTGCTGTTGTTGATGTTGTTGTTATTGTGATTATTGTCGGACTTAATGGTTTTTGTAAATTGTAAATTTATTTTATTGGACCTAGTCGTTTCTTTTTGGGTTGGTTGTGCGGCATTGTTGTTGTTGTTGCTCTACCCCCTTTTGTCATCGCGCTACATTTGTAGGCAAATCGATTCTCGATTGTATGAATTTATTTATTGATTGAAGCCAAAAGCAATTAAGAGCAAAACAAATAATTTAAAAATTATTAAAATATTTTATATCCAAACATTGACATAAAAAATGGCGGATGAAGTTCTCGCTGGGCTTTATTGCAAATTTGGGAAATTCAATTGTTTCATCTTTTTAAATGGGAAAATAAATACAAAATATTTCCATTAATTTACAATTTTCAATTGACTTCATACAAAAGTGGCTCATTACCCAAACCTTCGCTTTTTCATGTGGACCCCTCGATGAAGAACCAATCCACCTTTTCACATCCTCCTGCTAATCTTTCCATCTTGTGATGAAGTAGCAAAAAAAATTCAAGTACATGTATGAAAATGAATCACAGTTCTCTCTCCTCTCTGCTGCATACATACATACCTTTCCAGCATTTCACAAATCACAAATTACATTTCAGCATTTTGTTTTTGTTGTTTATGTTGTATTTATTGAATATGCAAAAAAGGGTGGGGGGGGGTTAGTCGCACAATTTATTGAAATTACCCTTATAGCCTCTTTTATTCCATCCGAGTGTCAAATCGAAAAAGGGTGTCAATTGCTTGTAAGTATTTACATTTTTGTTCCTTTTTGTCCCTTCATTTCGTTCGTGCGCCGTTTCACTGTCAAGTCAACATGTTGCAACATTTTGCCGCCGTCACTCATCCACCAAGTCACTCGCCGATTCCAATCGAATCGAATCACTTGCCTCTCGCTCGTGTTGATTATTTTTCTTATAAATAAATATGAAATTCAATCCGGCCACGTTCCCTTCGTCGTAATTCAGAAAGTGTGTCGCTGTATTTTTATGTTTTTTGCTCCTGATTTGCGATATTTGCGTCGAGTGTTTTTAGGCAGTGGGTGGATGGCGGTCCTTGCGACTGCCTGTCATGGGGTATGTTTATTGAAATGTTGTTTGCAACACTTTTTATTCATATATTTTGTTATTGTGTTGCTTGAGTAGCGCAGAGGTGGCGGGGTTTCCTATTTATGAATACAAAGTTAGTTTGTTGGGCTAGCAGAAAGGAAAAAAGGGAAAAAAAAGAGCGAAGAAAACAAACATTGGCTCAAAGTTATGAATAGTTATTTAAGTGGCTTAATTCAAGTAGCTAAGTTGGCTTCTTCTTTATAGGAATTTGTGACAAACTTCCTTAAGAAATTGGTTGGGCAAATAGTAAATGTATATTGCTTTCGTTGGTTATGAAGGAAGTTTCTGATATCTTATGGCGGTACTATTCGCTATAACCGAAAAGAATCGACACGTTCGGAATACAAATCAGTGCTGAGACATTTCTGTTGACCTATTTGTTATAGTTTTGTAATTGGATTGTGTCTTGTGTGAATACGAACTTCCTTGACTTAAGGTGAAACTTTTCCCAAATTTAACTACTGATTCTACTGCGACATTCCCATTGAAATATTTTCCGAGTCAATCTTCAAAATAACATTATTGGCAGGTCATATTTATACCCCCACTCACTTTGACAAAACGTTTGTAACGCCCATAAGGGGGCGTGTCCGGTATGGAAAAGTATATATATTCTTGATCAGCATCACCGCCGGAGTCAATTTAGCCATGTCCGTCTGTCCGTCCGCACGATAGCGGTCACAGTTTTAGAGATATCGACTTGAAACTTTGGGTCGTGGCTCCCATAAACCGAAAAAAAAGGTCAACATTCTTCAAGTCTTTTTTATTGCTGCAGTCGATTGGAAATGTCTAGAAACGTATTTTTGACATGGTCCGAGGTTCCGAAACCACATATATAAGGGTCAAAATGGGGTCTTGAGACCAAGTTTTTTTTTTTGGTTGATTTGATTGGAAATTTTTAGAAACGGATTTTGCACATTGTCCGGGCTACAAAACTATTTATATGTGGCTCAAAATGGGGTCTTGAGACCAAATCATTTTATGTTCGAGGTACTTCTTCCTACTGTGTGGGGGTATTTCAGCTTCGGCATAGCCGAATATAGTCCACTCTCTAGTTTATATTATCACTGAGTAAGAAAAATCGTGGAAATAGTTGGCTTGTGAATGGACTCAAACGAAAATCTCTAGGATAGATTAGAAGGAAGAGATCTGTCTTAAGTCCCTGCTTGTAAGTCCCTACAAGTGATGGCTAACCAATAATTATATTTTTGAGCATATGAAAAGATCTCATTAAAAAAATATTTGAATAATCTTCAACGCGTACGATACCTTCTTGGACCAATTTTCGGAAATATATGATAACTTTTCCATATTTTATCGATAATTTCCAGTTCATTGCTGATCCTTGTCAAAATTCTGTCCCATTTCCATTTTGTTCCGGACCATTTCCCTTTCGTTACAGTTCCACTTCCATTACAATACGTTAAATTTATAACTTTGTTCCAATTCCATTTTGTTACGTTTCATTACCACTTCGTTCCAATTTCAGTCCTATTTCGTTCTTGACGCCATTTCCAACCAAATAAAAAAAACTAGTGAGTGGACTATCTTCGGCTATACCGAAGCTGAAATACCGCCACCTATAATTAGATTTGGACCCCGGACCATGTGAGTGTGGTGGTAGAATGAGTCCAAACTTAAAATAAAGGAATGTGGTGGCCATTTTGCCTGGGAGGTAAACGTGATTTTTATCAGACCAAATAGAAACAAAAAGAAGAGGAAGGAACTAAAATCCAATGCGGTTCCAAAGACTTCCCTCACAAAAGAAAGTTGATAATTTTGAATCGAGGTCGGAGTCCAAGCGTTCTCACTCTACTTCCATTGAAGTTGATCTACTACTGTCACCTCTCAAGGTATTTTCTACTACTATTTGTGAGAAATCTACTCACAAATCTATTAACAGACATACCTTTCTACTATTATCGTAGAATTTCTATAACTATCCGCAAGAAAGGATTCATACTTCCCCTAAAATGAAATATCTACTACTTCCGTCATGGAAAAATGTGAGAAATCTACGACTGAGTCCCCTTCATGGACGATATTTTTCCGGACCGTAACGAAATACCTAAAAGCAGATCTTGTTACATATAATAGTAAAGGTAAAAAAGGCAAAAAAATACCTACCCTTTCCCCTCCCCTCCCTTCAAATTTTTGGTTATTTTCCCAACGTAGGACACTTGTGCCTAAATCCAATCCCATAATAAGCTCGATTTCGTAAATCTGCACAAGCGGCTTATCTAATCTGATGAAATGCGTTGTTGCTCAACTGAAGTGAACAGAAGAAACGGGAGAAAAATGTACCGAAATACGAACTATACGCTTATGATTAAAATCTCAGGCGTACGCTGACTTCCGGCCAAATGTCGAACTCAACTGAACTGCAGTTTCCTGTCAAACTGACAGCTTAGAACAGTCGAGTGTGCGGTGTAGGGCAACTTGTGACGTGCGTGATGCGTACCGTTTTGTTTCTCTAAAGATAAAAGAAGCATCAAGATACAAGACAAGAAAACAAATCAAGAATGGGGTGTGGCGTGGTGTGGTGTGCCTGCCACGACTGACGAATTTTCGCGAAATGCCATTCTACTTGATTGGCATCGGAAATTGAAGCGTTATTATTAATTTTTTTCGCTTCTCTCGCTTTTGCCAATTGTGTGAAAATTCCAATTTGATTTCGTTTTGGCGAAAATGAAAACAATTTCATTATTTCGTAATTTCTGGTCAAAGAGGCATGCCACGAATTGCGTTCACGCAATTTGACAAGAGGGTAACAGAGCATTGATGTGCGGCTCTGGCTATGATATTTGATAAGATTGACAGACGTTCATTGATATTTGCCACGATAAGCTAAGCAGATTGTTGAGATTCATCGATAATTGAAAGGTGATTGACAGCAGCACGTTGGTTGGCAGCCGCTGTCGTTGCAATTGATTTAGTTGGGAGTTTTTAACACAAGCAACAGTTGATTTGGTGGAAGGCGGAGGGAAATTAATATTGGATTTGGGGTATATTTTTTCCCAAACACATTAAAAGTAAAAACCATTGAAATTTGTGCAAATATTCTTAAAGCATCTGTGGAATTTTTCATCTTACCAACTACCTTCGCCTACGAATTTCCGAACTCATTAAAATTCCGTAAATGCTGTATTTATTTTCCACTCATTCATTTCGTTTATTGTCTCGAGAAAAGGAAGGCGCAAGTCTTATCAGATTGACTGTACCACCAGCCAGGCGTCTTCAGTTCAATTGGAGCAACTCCTACCACACTTATAGAAAGCCTTCGCCTGCGCCACCGCCCACGCCCAAACTTCCTATTGTTCGTACGCTGTCATTGATAATGAAGACACAAACAGTATTGTCTTGTCTGCCTGGCCGCCCGCCTGACTGACAGTGTTGCCATTGCACAGGACGTGACTCTCTTATCTATTCAACTTATTTAGTCTTCGGCAGCAATTAAAATTCGTACTCAATGGCAGTGAAATATTTTATTCGAATTCGATTCAAATGGGCGCGCGCACAAATCATTTTCCTTGGTATTTTCAGTTCAGTTGTTAAAATGAAATGCTGCGCCCCCCTTCTGCCAAAGCAATTGAAAATGCCTTTTGCAATTTCATAACGCAATGAATTTCGTTGTCCCCCGTCATCTCCCCCTTTACGTAACGATGCAAAATGGGCGTTAATTGCGTGGGTTTGGCAGATAAGCGCGTGATTTTTTTTGTCGCATTTATGCCTCGCGGGAAAAACGTCTTGAAGTTTTGGAAATTTTTGAATTTTTGCATTTTTGATTTAAATGAGGGGCGTTTTTTTCTTTGTTGGTTCCACTCCATTTCTCTTTTATTTGTTGTACCTATTCTCTGGCTGATACCTGGCAGGGGAGATAAGCACTTTTTTCTGAATTGGAAAAACGTGTACCAACTTGTAATTACTTTTAAATTTTCATTGATGGTGGAAAAATCAACTTTTGCCGTTCATTTGAGATAGTATACATTCGCCATATTTTCTCAAGTTTGTTTTGAAGTTTTGCTACGTTTTTGCAGATAACATTTTTTGGTAGCTCAAAAATCGATGTGTAATCGTTGTAACAATGAAGAGTGTCTTCTTCATGCCTTCAATAATAACATCCGTCCTGTGTTTTGGCATCAGTTTTCCAAGCACCTGTTTGATATTTAGCGTGATTTATGTTATTAAATCAAATTAAATCAGCGAATGAGATAAAGCCACGAAGATGGGTCCGGATCAGCCACACCCTGCGAAAACCGTGTGTCGCCAGGCTTTGGCATGGATCCCCACAAAAAAGCAGGAAGTGGGTAACACCGAGACCAACGTGGAAATGACATTGGAAAAGGAACTTAAAGAATCAGGGCGAAGTATAGGCAATTGCAAAGGACCACATACATGGAGAAAAAAACACAGTTTCTCCGTTAAAAGCCATCCGACAGTCAAAAACTGTTAAATTGAAAACTGTTTAAAAAAGCGAAAACTGATAATTGTAACAGTTTACGCTGTCAATTGACCAAATTTTCAACTGTCGGATGGTTTTTAACAGTTTTTTTTCTCGGTGTACGCTATCATCGTTTCCTTTGGCTTCCCTCGGGAGATCTAGGCGACGAGAACATAATATTAAATTGAAGTATTCAATATCTGTGATCTACAACGTTGCCATTTTCGAAATCATGCTGTCCAGGAACCGGCTTTTGTTGACCTAAAATATTTGTTGCATACTTTCAGTGGAAAGTGACAAAATTATTATAGGTACACTAAGCAATATAATCATTTTGCCCTTCCCTGCTATAAGCGATAGCTTATTGAAATGTTGTTCATTATTTAGTAAAATAATAGGTCAGGTTAAGTTAGGTGGCTACCGGAGCACTGATACACTGAGACCAAATAAGGTCCATTGTGATACCACATGCATCTTGCTGCAATTATCATGGGCAAGGATATGATAATTGCATACCTACAGTTTAATGCCGGATCCGAACCTCGAATAGAAATTGAAGCATTCCTTTGCAAGTTATACTCTCGTAAGTTTGCCAATGCTTACGAGAGATGGCGGTCTTACAAAAAAATGTGTTCTGTAATTTCCACCAGGTAGGGATTCAACACAATACCTTCCGATCGTGACACAAATGCGCCACGGCTGCCACTAGGTCAGGATATAAAATATAAAGTTATTCAAATTCATTTTGACGAGAGACTAGCGCTTTCGTGCTCTTCCGTCGAAAGTTCGCGTAGACCGCCTTTGATCTTCCTTCGTGTTCGTCGGGGTGGTACGCTTTAAATGTTCAGTGTTGCTCATACTGCTAATGTCCCTTCCAAATTTGAGCCTATTAAGACAATATGATCTAAAATATTTTTCTAGGATATTTTGTATAAGTATTTTGTTAATCAGACTCCGTGACAGTTAATTTTTCAAACACATTTAGGGACATAAGCATAACCAGTTTAATGATTTTATCTGTGAAGTGTATTTGGATTTATTGTCCATTGCTCTGCTGACAACTTCAATAACTTCAAGATTCCATTATGAGCCGGTTCATTTCCACTTATATCCGGTACCATTTCAATTGCGGTTCAGTCTCGTTTCTAATTTTACTGTATTTTTCATAATATTTTTCCTACACTCAAAGAATTATTATGTTTGGAGGACGTTTGCTGCAAATATACTACTTTTGAATACTACTTTTAAAACAAACGAAAAGCATTTGCTCCAAATTAAGTCGCATTGCCGCAAATAATAAATAAATTTGCAACAATTTAAAAACGTTTCCAATAAAAGTGTTGCATTTTACTTTTATTGGAAACGTTTTGTAAATTGCTGCAAACTAAAAACTAATTTCTTTGTTTTTATCGACCAGAACGAAAGTAGCTCAGTGTCACAGCGTGTATGTGCGTAACTTATAAACCTTACATCCCGCGTTCAAATCCTAGCTGAGATAAAATTTTTTTTTTTCGTTACTTAAACGTCGGTTGCAAACGAAACAACAAACGAAGTGTGTTTGTCTAATTTTTCGTTTCTTACGAACGGAAAAAATCTTTGAGTGTACAATGGCGATTTTCGCATCTAGCTCATAACACAATAACTTTCTCAAATTGGTAACTACCGAGAAAACTTCGCCATAACCGTACTGAGTGAGGTCGTGCCAATTGCCATTGACTTGAGTAATACCGAATTGATATTTTTCTATACAATTCCCTATGAATGTAACACTGACAGGGAAACATGCTGCTTCCCCCCCAGGGGCTATTTCATAACAAGTCGTATTCAATAAAACCGTATTTTAATATGAACGCACAAAACACACCCACGTACCTGCCCCCATCCAGGCTCCAGAAGTATTTTATTAAATACTTGGAGCAAATTTTATGAAAGAACATAAAATTTGATCGCAACTTTTGGCAGCGCTCGATATTAGCATCATTTACACCTTTATTGCCGCACTTACCATACTATTTATTTATGCTAATCGCAGCGGAAAGTGGAAACTCCTCCACTTTCGCTTTCTCTGGCGCCCGGCATTACAAAGTATTACACTAATTCCGCCCTGAAGCGTTGTAAAATCATAAAACCAAGTTGATTTTTAAGCTTTAGCGTTAAGCAGTAGCAGGACATTTCATCAAAGCATCCCCCGCAGGTAGCTCCTCTGTCATGCGAACCCACCACCCGGACGGACTTACACACACACATTTGGGTACAGATGTGTGTGTGCACTCGAAGTAACATCATCAAGACGCTCTCCAGGTCGTTTGTTTTTCTTGTCTCGAATGCGTTTGTAATTTCCCCAGAGTGTGTTTGACTTTGACGACTTAAGTTGTAAAACTTTAACATTATCATTTTACTATGGACCCGAAAGGACCAGCAGCAATGAAGACGCTCTCTGCTACTGGCTCTGGTCCTTGGATGCAAGTAAGCCAACAACACCAACACATACACTCGCACAAGAAACGCAGTCCGCAGCACCGAAATACCAGACGCTGGTTGACACGTTGATGATGTTGACCTTCAGTGTTGCGGGCTCTTCGGGTTTTTTGTGTGTGTGTGTGTGTGTGTGTGTGTGTTTCTCTTAAGTTTTTTGTTGGTCCAGGAACTGTTGACATATCGCATTACAAAGCAAAGAAAGTGAAGCAAAGCATTTTTTTTGTTGGTTTGAGCATAAAACTTTTCAAAGTAGATTTCTAAGAGATTGCCCGCAAAGTTAAACAACAAACATGCAACATTGCTTGCGTGCGGGCATTCCTTCAAATAGTAGAAGAAAAAAAAACCGTAAGGAATTCAATTTAAAGAATGTCAAGCGAATATTCTTCTTAAATTTTACTCACCTCTTCTCCGATTTCATTCCACTGCTTACCAAAAATATCGAACATGTGTCAATTAGTTCAATCAAAATCAACCGCACATGTCGCGCATCAAATGACACTAATCCTTCTTGTACGTGCGTCTCCCGAACGCGTCACATTGCACACGCTTAACGAAAATCACCCAAAAAGTATATATTCTGCAATGGGGTTTCATGCTTTATGTGCCATTAGAGATTTGAAGCACTCGAAGAGTTTACAAAATCAAAATTAAAATCAAAATAAAATAAAATAAAATCCACCCTCTTCGGATTTGGTTTTTCCATTGCAAATAAAAAATTGTTCCAATTAACTTTCCCAAATAGTTGACACATTGCGTCACGTGATGCATGCTATTGTTGAAGGAATATATTTGACAGCTTAAGTAAATACTGCAAGACTGTCACGATTTCCATTCCCTTCTGCTTCTTGTGGGTATTTCATATACAAAGTATCAATTTTCATTGCGTTCCATTGTATTTGGTGTTTGTGGTGAAAACATTAAACATTCCAAGGGAATATGAAATGGTAAAAGTGTAACATAATAGGTGAATATGATACATACGATGTGGTTGTATAAGTAACTATCTTTGCTCGGACATGTACTACACGGAGGAAAAATCAAAACGAAAACTGAAATTTCGAATTTTGGCAACAAAACGTTTAAATAATTTTGAAACTGCCCATTGATGAATTGAATCGCCACATTGATGAATTGAGACTGAAATTCTCTACAAAAAAATTCTGCAATAATTTTTCCCATTCGATCAATAGTTTTTCCTACAAATCCGATTTTTGAACTTTAAAAAAAAAAAAAGAAAAATTCTCAATTTCATACTAAATTAAAAAATTTTATACAATTTATTCTGCAGAATTGGGATTATAGCTAAAAAAAAGTAAGTACAATCGTACATAAAAAATCAACATTCTAATATTGACACTGTCACGATCTATTTTAGAACTGGACCGTGTTGGTTTTTTCAAAGCGATACCCGTTTCAAATCATAACCACGCAGTTTTGGATTTTTTTTCTCAGTGTAACAGTGGTGTAAATACCCTGCCGCGAACCCGATAGCGATAATTTCCAGCCCAAAAATTCTGAGAAATGCTGATGTCAAATGGGAGTCATTTCAAATTTGCCCCTGCCAGTGATCGAATTGTCAGCTTAGGAGTTCAGAGAATTGGGATTCACATCAAACTCAGTTTGGAGAAAAATATGAATTTAATCAACAATTTGCTGCTTCATATCGATACACAATCATGTTATGTCCCATTTCATGAACTTAACATTTTTGGATTCCTTAGAAGAAGCTGCTTGAAGTAGGCTATAGACGTTTTTGGGACCGCCCAAAATGGATAATAAAGCTTTTTTCTATTAATTAATATTTTTAATTAAATAATATTTCTTTTGTGGTGGACCCTACTTTTTTTCTAATATTGAATCGCGCAACTGATGGTCTGGACTTATCCGATTGGAATGAAACACATTTTAGGTTGGTGGGAGAGGGAAAATCGAATAATTTTCATTCTGGGCTGGTCTTATCTGCTTGCTACTTTGGGACCGTAGAAAGTTCTTTTGCATGGGATCGAAGCTATTCCCAAAATGGTTCTTTGCTCATACCAATTACACTAAATATTTAATAGTTTCGCCTAGTTAAACGGTCGCCAGGGTTCAATGCGTTGCTGTAATCTACTTCATCATTTGTAGTATTCCCAATTTTCAATAAGTAAAATTTGCCACAAAAAATGATGTCTTTCGTAACTAATTTTTGCCTAATTGCTGTAAATTTTGAACAAAATATCGAGAAAATACTTCAATAATGTTGAAACCATTTTTGGTGCATGTTTCGTTTCGGAAATGCCAACCACGGCAGATATATTTCACGGCAAACATGACTTGACAACATACCTTGGCCAAATATGCAAACAAATAGTTTGGCAATTGCCAAGTATGCCATGCCACGGACGAGTTGAAGGGGGTAAAGGGGAGTCGAAATAACGTTTATTGTGGCATGCGGTAAAACTGCCAGCTTGCAACATGACACACACGAACGCACAAACACGTACACATGTACGAAATAAACGACCCTTTAAATTGAACTTTGTACACAGCCCCGAACAACAACAACAACAACAACAATACGGTAACTGGCAAATAAACGCTCGTTTAAATTATGTTAACCTCAAACAACCGCACCCACTACTCAGCTCCGCTCAGCTCAGCTCCACCACTTACAATAGCAACACTAGCAGCAGCAGCAACTATTTAACATGCTGCCAACATGCGTTGCAATTTACAAATTATAAATTTCACCTGTGAGTTTCGGATGAGGCGCTTTGCCTTATGCACATTCGGTCTTCATTTGTCTACATTAGGGTGGCACTTAATGGAAAACTTTTCCCAAAAAGTCCATTCGGTTTTAAGAAAGTCATTTGAATTAAAGACGTGTCAGAGCTGAGTTGAATTGACCAAATCGTTTAAAATACAAGATACATATTTTTTACACGGCTATGTCCTACGAAAAGTAATACCCTTTCTGATCGAACAGTTCTTTGTTCTGCAAAAGCCTAAACATTCCTCACAGATACACCTAGCAATTCATATCACCATCAATCCAGTTTTGATTAAAGAATTCTTAGTTCATGAAAGTGTTACATTCCTCAGTTTTCTTCTGGGTTCTTATGAAAATATTACAAATATAGCAAATGTGAAAAATAAACTAGAGAGTGGACTATCTTCGGCTATACCGAAGTTGAAATACCCCCACACAGTAGAAAGAAGTACCTCGAACATAAAAAAATGTGGTCTCAAGACCCTATTTTGAGCCAATTATAGGTGGTTTGGAGCCCAAACCATGTCCAAAATCCATTTCTAAAAATTTCCAATCAAATCCGAAAAAAAAATAAAATTGGTCTCAGGACCCCATTTAGACCCTTATATATATGGCTTCGGAACCTCGGACCATGTCAAAAATACGTTTCTAAACATTTCCAATGGAATACAACAATAAAAAAGACTTGAAAAATGTTTACCTTTTTTTTCGGTGTATGGGAGCCACGCCCAGTTTTTGTCCGATTTGGCTGATTCTCGAACTTGATCTCAGTATTCACGAGAAAAACATGTAAAAAAAGTTTCAAGTCGATATCTCCAAAACTGCGACCGCTATCGTGCGGACGGACAGACGGACAGACGGACAGACGGACAGACGGACAGACGGACAGACGGACAGACGGACAGACGGACAGACGGACAGACGGACAGACGGACAGACGGACAGACGGACAGACGGACGGACAGACAGACGGACATCGCTAAATCGACTCAGGAGGTGATACTGATCAAGAATATATATACTTTTCCATACCGGACACGCCTCCTTATGGGCGTTACAAACGTTGTGACAAAGTTAGTATACCCTGCCACAGTGAGTGTGGGGGTATAAAAATTCACTTTAAAAAAATTGTAAATTGCGTAGCGATGGAAGTAGGCAATGTATTTTGAAAACTTTGGGCTTATTTAAAAGCGAAAAATGCAATTGAAAGGCTTGGGTTAAAAGTGTTAGGAAATGCTATTCCCAGACACACTATTTAACTGCCACGTAGAGTTTGCAGAATAATATACCACACCGATTTTTATATAAATTCCTGCATTGGAACACACTCAAAACCACGGTTTAATTTTTATACCCCCACACTCACTGTGGCAGGGTATACTCACTTTGTCACAACGTTTGTAACGCCCATAAGGAGGCGTGTCCGGTATGGAAAAGTATATATATTCTTGATCAGTATCACCTCCTGAGTCGATTTAGCGATGTCCGTCTGTCTGTCCGTCTGTCCGTCTGTCCGTCTGTCCGTCTGTCCGTCTGTCCGTCTGTCCGTCTGTCCGTCCGCACGATAGCGGTCGCAGTTTTGGAGATATCGACTTGAAACTTTGGGTACATGTTTTTCTCGTGAATACTGAGATCAAGTTCGAGAATCAGCCAAATCGGACAAAAACTGGGCGTGGCTCCCATACACCGAAAAAAAAGGTAAAAATTTTTTATTGTTGTATTCGATTGGAAATGTTTAGAAACGTATTTTTGACATGGTCCGAGGTTCCGAAGCCACATATATAAGGGTCTAAATGGGGTCTTGAGACCAATTTTTTTTTTTTTTGTGGATTTAATTGGAAATTTTTAGAAATGGATTTTGGACATGGTCCGGGCTCCAAAACCACCTATAATTGGCTCAAAATAGGGTCTTGAGACCACATTTTTATATGTTCGAGGTACTTCTTCCTACTGTGTGGGGGTATTTCAACTTCGGTATAGCCGAAGATAGTCCACTCTCTAGTTTTAATTTAACCTGCCACGCCCATTTTTTTAATAATGTAAATTTGTTTGCGAAATATTAGAGAGTCTCTGCAAGCAATCCACACGAATTATATAAATTTATGCATGGAAAAACTATTTAACTGTTTTTGGATCGGAGCTGCAACGCCCATTGTTCTCGAATTTCCCATATTTTAAGTAAAACTTTAGGCACCGCAAAAAAATATTACACACAAAATTTTCAGAATGATTGGTCTACTTCTCCCACTTTTTTTGATATAAGAAAATATGCAATTGTTCCTTGAAAAGCAAATTGGACTCTCGTGAGATTCAATAAGTCGCCTCTTTACCGATTTTGCCAACTTCAATTCTCTTGTAATATGTCTTAGTCGATTTTCTCCTCTAACTTTCAGAATTTACTTTCGTCTCGAAAAGCCTCACAACGTACCGGTGCGCCCTTATTAAAAACCCCAAATCCTCAAATAAGTGACACCCTAGTACATGAGCAAGTATTTATGTCGTACAGCCAACAATGTCTGCTCTAGAGTTTTAAACGCGCGCGTTCGCTAGTTCGCTTGCTTCATTTCCTAGCAGCGCACAATCCGACAATTGATCGTCGTTTCCGGTTGCAGTTGCTGTTGTTGCCATTACTGCTGCTGTTGCTCGTCGAAATTAAGTCGACGTTTCGGTTCTGTTCTCTTTCAAAAAGGGTTTTTCCTTTTAAAATGCCTCAATATGCTTGTTGCTTGGCAGCCAAGTATTTTGCCTATTTTAAGTTAAGTTGCTTCAAGGTTGGGGATATTTTAATGTTTCATTGTGGTGGCTTTTGAAAATGTACCGTAATAAATTTCAAAAGTTTTCCTCAATTGAAAATATTTTGTTTTGTAATTTGTTTCATTGCATCTTTAAAGTGGAATAGTTTGGGAAGGAAAAATAAATTGTGAAATGTAAAATGTAAAATGTGAGCTAGAAGAGTGTTTTCTCAAGGACTGGCTAGTAGGCAGATTTATGGCTCAGTTACTCACGAGGTAGAAATCGCAAACCCAAACTTTTTTGAATATTTCTCAAAATTTCCCATTCTTACTTGCCATTATGTCCTTATGTCGTTAATGCAATTGTCATTGAAAACCATTTGGGCCCGCCATGAATACCAAAATGGTACAAGTATCACACATCGTGTCACATATCGTGTGATAATTGCAGTCGGCACATCCCTCACGCACATTTCCTTTCCACATAGCAGTAGCGAGATTTAAAGGTGGCTACGCATCATCAGTGTCATCGTCGTAGTCGTGGTCGTCGTCGTCATCGTCGTCCTAGTCGTCGTCATTATCCATATGACAATTGCGCCATATTTGATTTCATTTACAATTTGCGCACGTTTCGTTGCATTCGATTGTCGTTTGTTTGATGTTGTTAATTGATTTTCAAAGTCGCCATCAACTGCTGCTACCGCGTCTCCTCTCTATTTATGCAGTCACTTCAAATAGCCACCCTCCTCACACTCAGCTCCACATCCGGTTTGGCACATCGAACTTAAAATCATTCACGTCGACAGCAAAATCGCTTTCAATGGAATTTCGCTGTTGCGGCTTTTTTTAAGAGGAGTGGGGTTAGCTGTATTGTTACTCAGGCAGTGTATAGTAAATCTGGGTTTCGTACTCGGACTCGCACTCGCACACACACACACACACACACGGCGACCAATCGAATTGCAAAACAGTTTATACGAGGTTCAGCCAAGCGCATTCGCATCCTTAGCTCCGACTGATTGTTTATATGCGTTCGATCGTACCTCGTATTCGTATGTTTGTTTATCCTGAAGTTGTTGCTGTTGTTTTTATTGTTGCTGTGGTGCATTTGTGTGCGTGCATTCTATGCGGTTCAATCAAAGCGCCTCCAAAATGTCCACAAAATTACGCAAAAGGACAAGTTGGTTTTGGCAATCTGGTCGATGTGTACGCTCTGTCCATTTAGGACTTGTGTGAGTGCCGTTACTCCTTGTTATTGTTCGTAATGAGGTTGACGGGTGGCGTTGGGAAATATATTGTTATCCTTGTTGTTGTTGTTGTTGTCGCTGCCCATTTACATGCATTCGTTTGAAGTGTATTTGCATTATGCGCTAAATAAGTTTACAAGTGGCACAAAACATGACAGTTGCATTAATTTTCGATACACCTACCCCCCCCGACACTGTAACATATCGTATCGCCTGTGTGCACATTTGAGTGTCCGTTTTGTATTTCAGCCGAACGTACACAGAAAAAAAAGATAGGTTAATCTAACCAAAAAACGTTGTAAAAAAACAATTTTTTATTTTATATGGAAAACACAAACAACAACTACAATTGTTGTGGTTAATCTAATCGTCAAAAAATTGTTAAATGATTTGCCAACCATGCCGCAAATATTTCATAATTCTGAAACAGCATGACATTTTATACAAGAGAGAAAAATTATTATATATGGCTGTCTCGTTTACGCTCTCAAAGCAACAAGTGCTGCATAATATATGAATAATTTATATTCGACACTTGACTCATGAAGTACTTGGTTCCATTAGTATGCGATACTATTATTGGTATTTTAGGGAAGTTTGTATGAAAATTGTTGGGTCGTAATAATAGAAACGCCTTAGAGCTATTGCTACGTGCATTTACTTTACTCAGAGATTTTACTTCAAATCAAAATTGAATGAAAATTATCGTAAAAAGTATTAAGTATTCACAAGAAAGTATCCGGTTGTATCGAATACAAAAAAATCGAATTTTCGCCGCACTAGAAGATGGCGTCGAATTTGTTTACATTTTACATTTTTGATATTTCGAAAACAATTTTTAAAAACAAATTATGACTATGTTATTATTAATTATTAACAAATATTGTGATTTTACGATTTTAAAAATTGTGCAGAATGTTTTTCAACTCGTTTTTTTCCGGGAAAACATTAATTTCAATATTACAATATTATTGTAAACTTAATGAAATATTAAAATATTGCGTTTTGTGGAAGCGCGTTAGTTCTAAGTAATGAATATTATATATATTCGAAGTAGAAATGATGTTGCCCGACAAATTCGTGTACGAAATGTAAATTATCTCGTTTTTAAAGTCTTGGGCTTACATTCAATTAATTTAAGCTTCATAAATATATTTCAATACAACACATCTACAGAAATACCAAACACATCAGCTATCTTTTTCTTGCATTCTTTTTTCAATATGTATCTATTTATTTTTTCGCTCAATTGGATAATTGCTTTCTCTGTCTTCCATTTTGTAATATACGAACAATTTTTAATTGTACGCCAACAACTTTGAGTCGGTTCCATTTACAACGTTTCTTGGTTGCTGCATTTTTAATCGTCTTTTTTGGTTAGATTTACCTACTTTTTTTTTTGTGTGTAACAATGTGGCATACACGTAGACTCGTAAGTCATGTCAATTGCTTTATTCGGATTTTGATACACTTTCGTGGATGTTTGTTAAACGAGTGCCCACTGTCGTCTACAAGTATTTGATCATCTACAAAATGAAGTAGGTATATACTAGCACATGCTTTTAAACCAAGTGGTCTATAAGGATAATGTATTTTCAAAAGGAATACTTCCATTAAGTGAATTAACATTGATTTATTTACGG
This sequence comes from Heteromyza rotundicornis, assembly GCA_951394025.1. Lineage (NCBI taxonomy): Eukaryota > Metazoa > Arthropoda > Insecta > Diptera > Heleomyzidae > Heteromyza > Heteromyza rotundicornis. The sequence goes on along the minus strand of OX596010.1, from coordinate 70,583,997 downwards.
TTTTTGCCAGTGCTTACGATTACCCGGCTATACCGAAATTCGATTATCAGGATTATCCGTACAGAGTCTGCACGTACGAAATAATATTTGTCTGACAATAAGTAATGATCGCATTAGATCGATAAAGGGTAATCCATACTGCTTTCCTAACTTTGATACCAAAGAAATGATTTTACATTCGAGATTTTAGACACAGTGATTCCCTGTCGTGCTTCAGCCTTCAAATTGATCTTGAAGAAAATCATGCCTGCTGCTGATCTCAGAATAACAATCACCTTTGCCAACAAAAGTGCCATGTTATTTGGGTACGCCGCCGATGACATCGACATCATTGATCGCATCAGCGTCAGTCTGGAGATCAATCCAACCCTTGCTGCTTTCAGTTCAGTAGCCAATTGAAAGTGTGGCTCTAATAACGTGTTAAGTGACAACCCGTTCCTGAACCAGATTGCAATAAGTTAGTATTGTCGCACTTTCTGCAATCGGGTTCAGGTTGTCACTTAGCACACTTTCATTTGTCTACTGAACTCAAAGCAGCAACACACGTTCCACTGAGGAGCAGATAACTCTCTCGACGTACCAAAAGCTCTAAAGTGCTCTTATCGACAGACATGATAAGAGCACTATGGCGTCAACGCTATGATGTAAAATTATGAGCGAAATTAAAGTAGCGTTTGAAAGAAAATTCCTGCGTAGGGTCTGCTATGAGAAGCTGAATTTATGGGCTGCATGTCCACATTGACATAGTTCGGAATATAAAAATCCAGCACCTCTCGTAGCTTGGTCCTGTGTATGTTGAACGTTTGGGTGAAGCAACTTCAGCTAAGAAGGTTTCCCAATCGACCACTGTGGGCCCCTGGTCCGCCGAATTGCGTCATTTGTGAAATTTGCTTTGGGTAACCTTCCTAGCATCAGCGCGTGCATTCCAGAGGCGACTTGCATACCCCGGCAGCCGAAACTTTCCAACGGTTGTGAGGACAACATAGTTAATATAGTAAGTAAGGAGGTTTGTAAACTTAGTCCCACTTGTACATTGTCATTGTGTTTCTAGTGGACACATATTACTGAACAATAGTGTACACATAAAATGTCAACAGCAATGTAAACGAAATCGACACAATCAGCAAATAAAATACTTTTGTGAAGCACATTTTAATATTTTCATTTGAAATTATCTACCCCTTCAATCATATTTTTACGACCACCCCCACCTCATCCCACCCAACCCACTCACTCACTCACTCTATTGAGCCTAATATTCTCCCATAAATTCACAGCCATTATTCTCGTAAAACTCCTATTAAATGCTTAATTGGACTTGACTTTCTGCGGCAGTAATCCGCAACTTTATTAGCGTCAATTGTAAATCTCTGCACTGTTCATGGTATGTATATATTTATTTTTTTCTTACAGACATTACTCTTGTTGTTGTTTATGATTATTCTTTTGGTCTTGTGTTTATGATATCTTAAGTCTGGTATTTGTTTGCATATTATGTCCACTCATAAATTGCCCATTAAAACTGGCCATTATTGCTGTTGTGCGTATTTCCATTGATGCGGTTTCTTGTCTTATTTACTTAATTACTCCTTCATAGTACAGTTTGTTGGCTACTTTTTGCCATTTAAAGTTTCTTATTTTTCCTTTGCTCTCTCTCTCTCTTTCTATCTCTTTGTAAATTGTCCCCCACACTCGTGTCCGCTTATTAGCTGCAAATCTGCAAATCTCTTCTCCACTCATTTAAGGCGAATTGCCCTTCTTTGCACTTTGCGGGCGTCATGTGCTGTGCATTTTAAATGACACCCAAATAGTTGGGGACGAATTTACTGCATGGTCATAAAGGATTTATGTCCTAATGGGTTGTGATGTACTCTGACAAATAGCTGCATGCGTCAATGCGCTGCAGTATGCGTGACGGAGATTCATGCTGGCAGAAATCATCAGTCGGTAGGAATTAGTATTCCTAGCCAAGGGTGTCTCTTCGAAAGTAAGTGAGTTGCGGCTGATGGTCGGCAAAGACTTTTCTCTGTCAGCGAAGAATGTTGGCATTTTGGTGGGTTCTGTGACCAAAACAAATATATATATTTTGGAGAACCTAAGTCCTTGCAAAGGACCATTGTGATTAAAGTGACTTGTAAAATTTAATCCAAATTTTCGAAACATTTTCTTTACGTAGGTACTCGTATGTACTCGTTCGTATATGTAAATAATCAAACTCCACACACACACACACTCAAATAAAACACAAAAATAAACATGATGCGAAACATGTTGCAAACAATGCAGATACGCAGCAGTGCCAAACCTTGTACAATGTTATAGAAAAGCTTGTAAATCAAGTGCATCTGCCCTAGAACAAATACCAAATACTGCACGAGCTGCATGTTGCGTACATTGTCCTGTTGTCAATATTTTAACGATATTTGAAAATGAAATGTGGAAGTATGTACAGTATATTGTCAGTAATATGAAAACAAGTACTTTGAATTGATAAGAAAATAAGCAAACTGCATAGAACAACATGGAAATAAGGTCAAAGGGTTTCTATGGCAAAGTGCGCACATTGGAGTGTTTGTCTTGCTTTTATAGTCCAACTACGTTTCTGACCTCTTCAAACGTATTCTACGAAAGTAACAACACATAAATATCTACATCAATAATATCCACCCCCACAATATTTCAATTTAAAAATCAACAATAAATATTTAATAGAATTTTTGCCTAGTAAATAAATTTTTAAAAATAAATGAATCTTCAATAACAAAATTTAATGGCCATCCATCTCTTGTCGCACCCCTGCTATACGCCATCAAGATGCTGGCAAATGTCAAATTTTATATCTCAATCGCAATCAATTTGCATTTCATGAGCGATACATCTGCATACAATCGTACATACACACTCGCACAGCTTTCTGCTGAAATAAGATATGCTGCTGCCATTGAGAAAGAAACCACAAAAGTCAACAAACAACGCTGCGTTGCTTGAGCTGAGGGGGGGTTGTCTCAAAACTTGAAACATAAAAAATTTCATTAAAAATCAAAACAAACAGTGTGTCTACCACGATTACCGACCGTTCGGGGGGATGTGTGCTTGCGAGACACTGCAATCAGCGCAGTAAAGAAATAAATTGAATACGTTTTTATGGCAATTTCGATTTAATATTTAGTGGGTGTGTGTGTGCGTGTCGAGCTTCCCAGTCAGCCATGTCTTCAAGTCATCCCCAACTTATGGTACAATACATACTGTAGAAGATCAGTCCAATTGACCAAACAAATCTTTGACAAACTGGACAGTGGACAACCGCCACACAGTATGATCCATTTAGAAGTAAGATCCTCTAATACAAACAAAATTTGGTCCCAAGACCTCATTAAGAGCCATTTATAGGTGGCTTCGGAGACTCGGGCCACGTCCAAAATCCATTTCTAAAAATTTCAAATCCACCAACAAAATTTTATCTCAAGACCCCCATTTTGAGCCATTTATATGTGGGTTTGGAAGCTCGGACCATATTGAAAACCCATTTCTAAACATTTCCAATCGAATACAGCAATAAAAAAAGACTAGACAAATTTTGATTTTTTTCGTAATATATGAGCCACGCCCAGTTTTTGTCCATTACAAACGTTGTGTCAAAGTTAGTATACCCTGCCACAGTGTGTGTGGGTAATAAAAACAATTGTAGTACATTTGTTGTAGTACATTTGTCGTTTTGCAGCAAATAATAAAATAAATTTGCAGCAATTTTAGTATGTTTCCAATAAAAGTATTGCATTTTACTTTTATTGGAAACTTACTTAAATTGCTGCAAACATTGTTAAAATCGAATTCGAAATAGACGTAGTCTTTATTGACCTGAACGAAAGTAGCTCAGTGGCACAGCGTGTATAGCGGAACTTAAAAACCTTATCCTGTCTGAGTTGAAAATTTTTTTTTTCGTTTACCCGGCTATGGTCGCAAACGAAGTAAGTTTGTCTAATTTTTCGTTTCCATTGAATGAAAAAATTCTTTGAGTGTAGGTATGGCTCAAAATGTTTTGACATCTCCGAATGCATATTTCGACACAATTTCGCCTATAGATTAGAGCCTGGGGTCAGATGGATCTCACATTTCCAAACTTTTATTTCTTGTTTTGACCCTTGAAGTCAATCCCTGTTTACTAACATGTTAATTCATATTACTGACGCCACTCTCATAAATAATTTTATATTCCTATAATACTCATCTACGTGTTAAGAAATCTGATATCGGAGTTTTTGAATTACATTGTGGCCAAGTTTATCGTATGAAGACAATTCCATGCACGAAGGTTTGGCCAACTGGGTTCTTATGAAACATAAAATTGAAAGTGGTTTTAAATTATGACATTTTTTTGAAAACATTTTCAAATTTTGTCAATCAGCAAGACCCAATTTTTCCACAAGAACATTTATTTTTGATTTCGTGAGACATTCGGAATATTTCGCTGGGAGTTAGGAATAAGAATATGTTTAAATAAATTTAGTTGGATTGGTTCATTGACATTGAATTACATCAGTGATAAAGTAAACCAAGTCTGTATTAAAATCACCTATATTTTAAAATTATTTAAAATTCAAATATTTGGTTTGTGAAACCAGGAACACGTTGGAAAATTTCATAAGAATAAAGTGTATACATGCAAATAGACACACGAAATTCACACAAAAACGGACTTTCAACTTTATTAACTTTACACATTTTGTTGTCTACTAAATTTTTCAAGTTCAAAGTACGCCTACGAAATTCTTAATATTCCCCATGTTGTTCGTGCAAGCATACTCGCTAGCAGCGTACTCGTTCAACCCGAAATAGGAACAAAATTTATACATACCAGCACGAAACAAAGTTGTTTTGTGGCTGCAGCAATTTATTGCATTAATTAAATTTGCAATTTCATTTGAACTTGCAACTCACATGTCCGGGGCAACAAAGTGGTACAATACGGCAACAACAACAGTGGAAACGAGCAGACAAATTTGGTCACAAGTTGACCCAGGATACGCACATACACACGAAACACACTCATACACACGACCACAGTCTAAGGGGTTAGACTCAATTCACAGTGGCTTTAAAAAAAGTAGTGACCGCAATCCAAATGCAATGCAGATACAATAATTTGATCAGAGCATGTGATGTGATGTGGTGGGGTAGTCGCTGCCGCTGCACTTACCCCTATTGAAAACCTATAAAAACGTTATAAAATTAAAATGTTCCATGTGAGTGTGTGTGTGTGTGTGCGACTCACACAAAGAATTAATTTAATAACAAATTTAATTTGCGGTCAAGTGAAGCAATTTTCATTTTTTTTGTGCGCTCGTTTCATTTGTGTGCTTGCAGAGCACCACAAAAAAGAAAAAAAAATGCTGGCCACCTAAATGGTTTTAAGTGCTTTTGGTAACATTTTTTGTTTCCAGTCACCCACACACATGTTCGTCCGCCCACACTTACCCACGACAACAATTTCGGTTTAAGTTAATGTGTTGTCGCGCGAGGCATTTAATTAATTTCCACTTATCACCATGTTCGGTACGATGTGCCGCCACACGCCCGCCACACCAAATATCCATTCTCTTGGTCGGACCACAATTCTTGATAGCCACGTTTAGACGATGACGACGACGATGGTCTTATGAGAAAATTTCTCAAATACCGCAGACAGCTTTTGGGTATGCCCGCCTGTCTAGCTGTCGTGTGATAATGCGGTTAATTTTAGTATTTTTCTTACAATTTGCTTGTGTGGCAAATTGTTTTTTTTGCTTTTTTTAATTTAAAATTAAATTTTCATAAAATGACCGAAAGGGTCTTTTGTAGGGAATTTTGTTATTATGGTTCTTTTTTCGGTTAGGATAAAAATAGAATGTTGGAAGAGCTGCATCATAAAAAATTACTTAAATTACCACAATCAGTTTAGGACAGATTCAAAATTTAAAATTAAAAAAAAAACAAAGTTTTTTAATGCATTTTTTTTTTCTTTAAGAACTACCCGATTACTTTATTAACCAATAGTTGCTGTGCTACTAGTCGAAGGCAATTACTTAAAAGCTTATATTCTTGGAAGCTATAATGCACATCTAATGTAATGCCTAGTTGTTGGACATTTTTTCATTTTAAGCCATCACATTTTTAAACAAAACTCTATTGAAAGTTAATGACAGTACACTCAAAGAATTTTTTCGTTCGTCAGAAACGAAAAATTAGACAAACACAGTTCGTTTGTTGTTTCGTTTGCAATCAACGTTTACCAGCTCAGCCAGGATTTGAACGCGGGACGTAAGGTTTACAAGTTGAGCACGTACACGCTGTGCCACTGAGCTACTTTCGTTCTGGTCGATAAAAACAAAGCTTATATCGAATTCGTTTAAACGTTTATTATAAATTAGTTTTTAATTTGCAGCAATTTAAAAACGTTTCCAATAAAAGTAAAAAGCAATACTTTTATTGGAAACGTTTTTAAATTGTTGCAAATTTATTAATTATTTGCGGCAATTAATTTGGAGCAAATGTTTTTTGTTTGTTTTTTCGTTTAAGTTGGTATTCAAAAGTAGTATATTTGAAGCAAACGTTCTCCAAACATTTGAATTCTTTGAGTGTAGCTAACATGCGACAATTTCAAATTCAAAGTCCTTTTAGTGATATCGCGTCGACAGAAGAAGTAGCAGTAAAACTGTTCGCTTTTTTCTGAATTGTATGTTTACTGCCGCTGCCGTATTGTGAATACTTCTATACAAAATAGTGTATTCTAAAATTTGGAAACAGCTACTGCTTCTGTCAACGCGATATTGTATTTCGGGCTTACCTGATATATGGGAATAAATAAATAAATCAAAAATCAATCAAATTCAATGGAAATTATATTTTGACCTCTTTGAAATATCATTCGCCTATTTTCTGGGCCTTTGCTGATGCTCTCGTTGCTCTATCTGTCTCAGAAAAAGTACGCGGAGGGATATTTCAGAAGGAGATTCGAGAGAATCATAATGACAATTGGCAGCTTGAACTGCAAAATATCCAGTGTAAATCAAATGGGCAGATATTTACTGTGTCCAATAGATGGGCAGCTCCGATTTTCACTTATCGCCCTTTTTATCGAAGAAATAACCAAATTAGAACATGGCACTGATTTTTTTCGTTTCTTGAGACTAATAGCAACAGATGAAGCTACGGATAATATGGTTCTGACCACGTTATGAATGAAATTGGTCGACAGCTGGGCAGCTCCCCTTAATTGTCGAAACTTTAAACCAATTTTTGGATTTTAAGAATGGAGACTGACATAAGACTAATATGTGTATTGGCTTTTCAAATGGCCAGCGGAGACAACAGTTGTAGTAGCGCCAATTCTCGCAGCGCTTCATTTTTGTGAATGCGTTGCTAACTTCAGAACAACAGCTCAAAAAACTAATACTTTGATTTACGAAATTTCATTGTCATTCAGTGAATATTCACACAACTGTTGTCTCCGCTGAATGTGTCGCATGTTTATACCTAAATCTGGTTAGCATTGAGTTGAAAATATTAAAAATACTGAAACTTAAACCTGAAAAACAACCACCAACTAAAAATATGAAAAACTGATTTAAGTCTAAATTTAAGAGCATTTGAACGCATTTGTGTTAATTCACTGTTCCAGCGGTCTAGAAGGCGCATGAATACTAGCTGCATATGCCAAAATAGAGCTTTGAAGTTATCGCACCAAAAAATACAAAAAAATAAAAGGAAAAGCCACAATTTCCACTGACAATGAGGGCGGCTTCAGTTGCGTTCTCGTTAAAATGAAAATTTCAAGCGGAAATAGGGAACAGCTGAAAGCGTTATTCTTGCGAATTGGCGCTTGACTGACTGGCTGACTGACGTGCAGATGGTGTTACTGCCGAGCCATGGTTGCCATTTGCTTGTTTTACTTTTCTTTTCTTAGCCCTTCTTTGTATTTATACTTTATTTTGGTGTGTTCGTGGCTCGTGAGCAATTTCATGGTTTTATGGGTTTTCGACTTTGTCGTCGTTTGTGGATTTTGTTTATGTTCTTGTTGTTCTTACTGTTGTTGTTGTTGCTGTTGTTGCTGTTGTTGCTGTTGTTGTCGTTATCGTTGTCGTTGTCGTAGTTCACTATTGTGTTTTGTTAATTGAAAGTAGAAACTTGTGGTGTTAGTGTGTATTCGCAGACGAAAAAGTCGCAGGCGTCACACAAATAGTGGAAATGGCAAAACCGGAAGTAGACGAAACAATTGCAAAACTAACTTCTACGTAGTGACTATTCAGTAAGTCGCCTTTGTTTCATGGCTTTTAAAATATAAGAAACTGGAATGGTTTTTTTTTTTTGACTTAGCGGTTGAATCACTTTATTGGAGCTTGCCATGTGCATGAGTATGCAGAAAATTGTTCATCCAAAAAATTACATTTAAAGGAGCGAAAGCTTAAAGTTGAAACTAATTTCCTGTATGGCAACAACATGTTGTAGAGTGTCCAATAATTATGAGCTGCCGAGCGGTGCAATGGATGTCATCTAGCCTGTATAAAAGCCATCTTCACCGTTGCTTGTGCGAATTTTTCAATGGGAAAGTCACTTACTTTAGTTTGCACGCAATCACTCGACTGGTTTCGTTTCCGTAACGAATCAATTTCAATTTTCTAAACATTTTTTTATTTTTTTTATTTTTACGTACTGCAATTTCCCAACTGTCGTCTCCCTAACTGCGCCACTCTATTCGAAATCCATTTGCAGTTAGTCGCGCGTGCGAAATCAATTTGCTGCTATAAAATTATGTGACTGCTGCAGAGCAGCATAGTTTGTGGCGCGCGCTCGCTCCGACGAGCAGTTGCTGGCTAGGTGTTGCTGGCAGTCATCGGAAGATGTATGACAATTTTCGTGTTATTTCCGCTTCCGTTGTGTTTTGTGTGTTTGTGTGTGCATTTTTGTTGCAATTGCACAGTTGCAATGCAGAGTCATGAATTGCGACTCTTCAGTCGTCGTGGTAAATCCACTTAAGACACAAACACACACACAGACACATAAATACTTACAATGACAATTTGTTGTTTTATGAAAGCTTTAAGAGCGCTCAACTGTGGTTAGCTTAATTCTGTGTTTGTTTATTGACTGTGTATGCGTGTGTGTGTGGGGTTGTGAGTGAGTCTGTGATTGTATGTGTATTAAGTGCTGAATAAAACAGCAATAGCTTGGGTTCTACGCATTGATTTTATATTATACATTTGCCCACACATGAACCGCTCATTTGCAAATACTTTTGCCTAAGCATACCACATATTAAATTAATCTTTAATCACTATGCACAAAATTCCACAAGACCATTACATAATCACATATAATTTCTTAAATACCTCCTTCGTTGTGAAACCCACCTTGCGTGCCTTCAACAAATTATCAACGAATTCGAATCTCATATTCGTGCCCTAAAAAAGTAGAAAAAAAGAAACGGATAACTCCATTCTTCACTGCTTTTTTTTTTTTTTTGCACTTTCCTACCCACGAGGCAGTAAGTAAATCTTCAAGTGCACTCGAATGCCATCAAGATTTCTTACACGAATTTTGGCGCTGAAATACTTTCACCTAGGAGGTAATCGTTGTTGTTGTTTGCCTCTATTGGTCTGCCATTATTTGGCTGGGTTGTAACAACCACCCAACCCACCCCCCGCACACTAATGTCCCGTGAAATATATGAGCCCGCTTAGAGGTGATTTTAATTACACGAAATTAATTTGGATTAACGTTTGATATTCAGACCTTCACCGTATACAGCTCTTTAGCGTTCTTCTTCCTGTCGTTCATGCCTTCTCCTTACTCCGCTTATAATCCGCCAACTTGACAGAGATAAATTACCGTGTAAGTACGTAGTTCGATAGAACTTCACTCTTGTCGTCGTTTCAATTGTTGTAGTTTGTGTGTGAGTGTGTGTGTTGGAAAGGAGAACATATGCTAGTTTATTTAAAGACACAAATAATACACACTTTTGTTCAGTTATGGAAGAAATTTAATTTAAAATTTCGTAGGAAATTTTGTAAGAAATTTTGAGTAGAATAAAGTTACGTATACGTCCCCATAACTGTCTCTAACAAGGGAAAAGGTTGTATCAGACTAAATGCTGACTTAATGTTGCTTTAAAATATTTGAATGTTGTTGTTAAAGCTCATCACTTCTTTGACGTCACTTCAATTGTCAAAATGATCAGAAAGGAAATCTAAATGGGATGATAATCAAGCCTTAAAGGCATCTTCAAGCACGTCAGAAATAAAGATGATATATCGCTGTCTCGTTTACGCTTTCAAAGCAACAAATCCTGCTTAATATATGAATAATTTGTGCAAAGAAATGCTTACATTTAATTTATTGAAGTTTCATAAATATTCCAATACAACACATCTACAGAAATACCAAACACATCTCCTATCTTTTTCTGGCATTCTTTTTCTAATATGTATTTAATTATTTTATTCGCTCAATTGGATAGATGCTTTCTCTGTCTTCCATCAAGTAATATACGAACTATTTTTAATGGTACGCTAACAAATTTTCACGGTTCGCGAACAGCTGTGAGTTGTTTCCATTTACCACGTTTTTGGGTTGCTGCATTTTGAATCCTTTTTTTTTGTGTGTAGATGATAAATTATCACTGATAATGTATACGATAATTATGGACTGACAGTTTAATGGCGAAGCAGACCGACGAGTCTCCTAAAATAAAGAAGCTTGTGCTTGACAAGAGAGTGACAGTATACACAGTTTGCCCCATGCGGAAGTTGAATTTAATACCCTTTGATCGTGAACCAGAGGCCACCACGGCGCAACTGTCCCTAGTCTCTACTGACCCGAAAATTCCTTATTTATTTTAAATTTTAATAGTAATTTTTTTATCTTTCTTCATGTTTTCCTCCTATCCTAAGTAAAGCACAAATTTTGCACAATTTAAGCCATTGTCACACAATAGTGACGCCTGAAAGTTGCAGCAGCAGAAAATTATTTCATTCAATTTTAATTCGTTAACGAAGTTTCTAACGGAAGGCAAAAAAAAAAAAGTGAACAAAAAAGTATACAAAATTCCACAGCGAAACAATGAAGAAGACGCAACACTGGTTGTGGTAGTGCTGAAAGGCAAGCAGGGAAAAAAGCTTAAAATTTGCGCACAAATGTTATTTACAAACAAGGAACAAACTGCAACAACAAGAGCGTGAAGAGGAAAAAAATTAAAATGCAAATTAGCCAGCATTGCCAAATATTGGCATGTTGCTAATGAAGTTGTGGATGTTGCTAGCTATAATGGTGTGGTTGTCGTCATGCTTCCTTGTTCAGTTGGTTTTTTCTCTGTTCTTTGTTGTGTTTAATGTTTTAAATACTTTAAAAGTTTTAAAAGTTCAAATTGTTTAAAATTCGTTTAATTTTATTTGAAAGAAAATACATTTTTTGGAACAAGTTTTGTAACTGACAGCTGTCAAAGAACGATCACAGTTGAAAAGTTCCATAAGATGAAGCTTTTCCCTCACTGCAAAATAATTTGGACCGTAACTGGAGCATCAAACGATTTAATTTTGGCTGCTTTCGATTTGGGCCATCCCCTTGGCCAAGGGACATCATCTTTAGCCTAACTACTCGTTTTAGTTTCAAGTAAACTCCTACCAGCAAATACATCAAATAACCTTATTAACACATGCCCGCTCACACATGTACCCTGCCGGCTGACCTTTTTCTTTTTATAATGTTTGCATAAATGTTCACCCTGAGACCTACATAGTGAAAATGAGATTTCGGAGAGGAAAGAAATTACCACCTGATGGAAAGAAAGTGTTGCCACATAAATTCTGACATTTGCCATTGAATCGTTAAAATGAATTTATTGTTTGCTCAAGGAAGAATGAATTTCAGACCTGTTAGTGAAAAGGGGTTTCCATTTATTTTTGTTGGGTGTTAGCGTTGGAGGTCATAAAATGCAAATTAAGCTCGTTGGTTAAAGTATTTGAGGTTATTTTCTCGGAACAGTGGGTGATCTTGGAGTAAATATTGCTTAGCTTTTCAAACAGATTTTGTAAATATTTCTTCTACTTGGTTTAGTCTTGGTTTGTCTTGATTTGAGTGAAATTGTGTTTCGGCTTATTGGTAAAAGTAAAAATGAGAATTTATGATTGGGTGGAATTAATTAAGCACACATAAATCATAAATTATGATTAATATTTTATAGTTTAATGATAAGGTGGTTATGTAAGTATAAATAACTGGCACGAAATCATAATTCATGAATAAAATATTTATATATTATAGAGGAAAATATTCATGTATTGTGATCAGTACTCATAATTTAAATCCTTAAATGCAACCAAAAAAAAATTGAAAAAAAAATTAACTACCACGTCTGAAGACCGGCATTGTTGAACTAAAATCTAAATGTGTTGAATATTTTTCAGAAAAATAGGAATATAAACTATCATAAGTAGAGAGCGGATTTATATGCAAATGCATATTTTACTGGAACGCCAAATTGACTTCGAACCAAGTCAAAAATGATTTTTTTTTGAAATATTGTGATATGATCACAAAATGTTTTGCATATTTTTGCATATTTTGCATATGTTTTGCATATCTGCATATTTCTTGCATATGTTGCAAGAATCTTCATCTAGTATTCGAATAATGTCTAACCAACAGCTAAAGGTGTCCTCGACAACATTTTCGACCAAGTGATGGTCAACGGCACATTTAGGTTTAGTCAAAAGCAGTTGACCACTACTTGGTCAAAAATGGTTATGAAGACACATTTAGCTCCTGGTCAAGAGCTGTTGGTTAGACATAAGAGTATTTATGCTAGGTAGCAACTGTAATCCCTCCACCTGGCATTATTCACCCAAAAAATAAATTTGCTCTCTACTCATAAGTCATGGTCACACGTGCAGTTTTATGACTAAGTTACTCACAAATTATTCATCAAGTATTATAGAATAAATTAAAGATTTCATAATCCTTAATCATATTCACAGACATTCTGCATTATTTTTGTGTGCGAAATTACTGAATTTATGACTACTAATCACAATATATGATTAAACTCATAACTAAGAAATCAGAAATTTATGGGAATAGAATGGGAAGTGAATGAAAAAAACTTGGAAATGGATGGGGAATGGAAATATACAGTAAGAATTAAGAAAGTAAACGGGACTGGAATGGAATTCATCGGATCAAAATGTTACTGGAAAGGGGAGGGCATCGAAATGAAACAAAATAAAATGCTGGAGTATTTATACGACACGGTGCCACAGATTTAGTTTGTTATAAGCCGCATACAATTATCAGAAAAGTGTTGAATATTTAAAACTATAAGAAGTGTATAATCTGAATTAATTGCCGGCATAATTTACAGCTTCATTTGCCCGAAATTAATTCCATTAAAAGACTATAATCACATCCAAGGACGATACTCTACTGAAACTAACCTATTTCCTTTCGTTCCTCTCCTTTCAGGCATTAAGGATCCAAACTTGGAAAGGCACTCCAACAAAGGTAAAGCATGAGCTCAAAAATGTATTATTATTTATTTATTTTTGTTGTTGGAAATCATACGAAACTTTTGTAACAAATATTAAAACTATAATAAAATTTTAATATGAAAACCGAAAATTAATTAAAAAGCCACTTAAACCACTTGAGTGGAGTGGAGCTGTGCAGAGCAGAGCAGAGGAAGCTGTGGCAAATACAACAGCCAAACCAAAATTAGAAACAAAAACAGGGTCATAAAAAAGGATAACACGCAACCACACCAACAAACACCAGCACATACATACGTAGTTGAACACATACAACAGCCGCAATAACTATAAATTGAAACAGCAAACATGGCAGCGGCAATGCTGCTTCCATCGTTGTGCTTTCGTCATCGTCGGAGACGTCAACGGCAACGGCAACGTCTACGCCACGCCCACCGCACTTATGCTGAAGCCTTTTTAAATGCAATCAAGCTAAAAATTAATTAAATTTCATGGCAAACGAAAGCGTTGGGGATGTAAAATTAATTCGAACGTACAAAATTAAATTGAAACATTTTGGAGAACTTGAAAATTTCATTTCCATCTCCGCACCTAGTGCACATACATTCAAGCTCATTGAAGCTCCTGGCCAAGTAGCAGTTGAAGACGATTTCATTAAAACGTTATTCCGGTACGACAACATGACAGTTATACCGGCGCTAGGACGAGTGAGTCAGATAGAGAAAGAAGAGATTTTAATTTGACACTTGGCAGTAAGCAGTAAGCAGTGAGCTGTGAGCTGTGTAACTGGGAACCCTTTCACTTTCACTTTTATCGCTCCAACCTTGTCGGGGAAGTGTTTGCTGTCGTGCTTGTTGCTGCTTCTTAAATGCCTGAATAAGTGCTCATAATTTCACACTCAAACTGCTCCGAAAGACAGACGACACTGACGGCACAAAATACCCTTTGAATCCCTTGCAACCGCATTTTGGCTCTTCGAGAATTTTTTCAAAACTTTTACTTACACTTCAACCGAAAGCTATCGAAGAAAGGCAAGCAACTGCAAAAAAAAAAACATATCACTGCAGAATCCAATAAACTTAAGTGCGCTGCTGCATACAACGTTCGTAATGTTATGTTCCATTCTGTGATCCTTTGTTGCAATAAACACTTTCTTCTTCACATTTCTATTTTGTTGTTATATTGTGACTTTTTTTGTTCTTTGCTTCTGATGAAATTCCTGTTAAATGTTCGGTTTGTTCTTGTCTGCACTTTGATTGACTGCTGCTAAATGGTCTTGGATTTGCAGTTGACTGTAGCTTTGGCTTGGATTGAATTTCAAAATGCGATTAGTGCAATGGTGTGACACAAAAACTTTTCTATTTTCTTAACTTCCAGGCATTCGAAGAACAATTACGAAGTATATTTAAGGATCACATACTTATGGAATCCTAGAATTCATATAATAACATGATAAAAGACTTCTGGAGGTTATTCTGCAGATTTAGAGCTTCATAGATCAGACAGACTTCCGAATTATTGCAGTCTTTTTAAAGAAGGTGATTTCACTTATCATGAAACTAAGTATGATTGATTTTAACTATTATAGAGCATTGATTGACAAGCATTGTTCCCAGGTTGACATTTGTATTAGAGTGCTGTCGAGTGCAATGCAAAACCAATACCGGCATACGCGCTAACTACATTTAAGAATTCCTATCAATGTTATAGAGTATCAAAATTGAGAAGCCTTACAAAGCACGTAGAAAGCAGAGATACTTTACTTCATATAATGCTGGATAAATAGACATGATGCCGATGAACCCGAATCGAATCATCTTGCATCTGATCTTGTCTGTAAAACAAAACCATAGATTACATAATATACGACAAAGGCTTATATTGCCTACATATTGCAAACCAAAAATGGTCACTCCACCTGTCGTATCTCTAGATAGCTCTGCCATTTAGGGTATTAGCCAGTGCTCTCTCAAAATGAGAATAAATGTGTATACACTGAGACTTAAAACAACACGAGGAAGCAGCAATGCGTTGATGTAGTATTGATGCCATGTCATGCAGAGTGTCATGCATGAGAATGTTGCACCGAAGTGTTATTGATGAACAGTTTTGTCATTGAAGCCGGTTTGCTGTCAAATCGATGACTTTTCTTCATTACCTAGTCACTGCGGGCACATTGGATCTACTGGGACAGTCATCTACAGGGTGTCCCTTCTAAGTCGACAAATCGCAGAAGCAACCGTTGCTTTGGTCAAGAAACGAACAAAATTGTATGGGTGGGTGGGACAGCAAATGACTTAGTAAGGAGTTATAGAATTAAGTGTGCGAAAAATGGAAAAAAGTGCTTCACTCTTTGACCATACTGTAGGCACTGATTTTAATACTCGAATGCCAAAACAGAAATCGTTGTTTTTGTGTACATATATATCGCGCAGCGTAGATATACAGTTTATGAATGCGTTTTCATACAGACAATGAATGCTCTGTTCATAAGCAACAATGTTTTTTTAAAGAATTTGTACGTTGGGCCAATGAAAAAAATCTTATAACCAATGCATGCGGGTGTATGAACGAGGTTCACCGCTATTAGGAACCATTTTTGGTTCAGTGTAGTGGATGAAGCCAGTCTCAATCTAGTTTAGATCTTATTTCGTGTGCATTTTTTGCGAAGAGTACCCCTTTGCTGTCAGAGTGTAGGTAAATATTTTAGTTAGTAATAGATACACTTTCATAATAGTACTGATCTGACAATTCTAGTCAAGTACTTGCCATGGTAGAAGAAAAAAAGGTATTGCCGCTTCTGACACTATCCGCCATCTTAACCATCTGACATAAATAAGGATTGTGCTACCAGATATATTTAAAAAAATCTCAAGAAAAGGGCTGCCAGATGTGGCAATTAGTCCTAATTTTTCCAATTTAAACCCCGATTTTGTGACGAATTTATGCAACGGCGACATGAAACGATGTTACATTTGTAAAATCTGACCCTTAAATGTTACTGTATGCCAGAAAAACTAAAAAAAAAAACTTGGAAAGAGTAAAATGACGATAAGTTATGAAAAATATTTGACAACGCCAACACGTTTCTTAGAAAAATAATGTGGCAACTTTGTGAACACTAAATTAAACGTCAGAATCCTTATTTCTGTCATTTTGTCTGAAGTGGATCAACCTTATTTTCTTTAGCCATGGTACTTGCTTATATGGAAAAATATCCAAATGAATAAAAGCGATTGAAACTTTCGATGATTCTAGCAGCTTTAAAGTTTCTTCCTCAAGTTCAGTGAGAAAAACGAAAGATAAACCAAAAACCACAGATTTGTTACCGATTATTCCGATGCATTTAATAAAGTGTTTATTCCTGGACGACATTTTCAATTCAATTCACTGCACTGAGCTGCCCTGCTATTGCAAACAAAGACACAACAAGAGCCGAGAAACGACAAAAATGAAAATCGTAAAAGACCCTGCGCTCGACACAAAGGAAAATTGCTTTTCCTGCGCTACGCGCGTTCACGTGACGCGTGCACAAATAACTTACGCTTCGCAGGGAACAAAACACTTCTTTCGGCCAGGACATAGAGATATATGCGCCCACGAAAAGTCCATGAGAAGAGCCACAGGACTGGGTCGGCATTCGGCATTCGGCATTACTTTCGGTTTATAATCGAAGGATATGTTTGAGTTCTTTTTCCAATTTTCCTTTACTTTATTTTATTTTAGTTTATTTTTTTGTGCATTTTTTCGTATAAAACTTTTCTGTTCGTTTCTTTTTTCTTCTGTTTGTCTTTGCAACTCAAACTCCGCTACGAAATCGGAGAGACAGGGGCGTTGGGCGTTCGGGTTGGGGGCACATTATTTGATGATGCTTTTCGCGATTTTTTCGCACTTGAGTGGATGATTTTTATTAGTTGAATTCTTTTGGTTTTACTTTGGCAAGAAGAAAGTTTTTCCTTTTTTATTTTATTCTATTTTTTTTGCACTTTTTGTATATTCTTTTTGTTGGTAGAGACGTTGTGTGAGAGGGCGGGGCATTCTTGTTGGCAGATTTTTCCCTCTACTGCCATGAAGTGCAAACAATGAATTTGAATCATTGTTGTTTTCGTAACAAAATAGTTTTTCACGATTTCACTGCATTGCAATTTTGTTCTTTTGATGCCTGCGAAACAGTGGGTGTGGTTGGAGGGGGTGCGCGGTGTGCCGCACTGTGCCTTTTCGACGATTTTGTGCTCAATTTTGAAATGTTTGTTTTGTTTTGTTTTGTATTTTTGGGTAGGAGTCGAAGTAGTTACTTAAGTTGTGCCTTTTTGAAACTAAAATTCGCAATAACATAGAGTTTGCTGAGACTTAAACAAACAGAAGAAACAACAACAACAAATCTTTAAAAATTATTCAATCGGAAGACTCGCTTCGGGGGTGTTTTCTACGCTTTATTGCCAGGAATTCCTTATGAAATGTTCTTAAATAATATTTATGCAAGGTATTGTCTTTTCGATTCTACTTGATTTGCAATTTCTTTTGAAATCATTTCCGTTTTGTTAATTTGTTATTTCTCCCCTACTAGCCAATTGACCCATATTAACTCACATCCAATCGATCAATTGCAATTTCATGCCAAATCAAATTGCCATACAAAAATGAGCTCCAACGTGGCAGCACGCTTCTGCATTGAGGAAATGGTAAATGGTAAATGCCCCATGGCAAATTCCCATAAAGTAAAATAATTATCGCATAATAATTTCCCTTATAGCCCTACGCTCGGCTCGAGGCTGAAGCGACGAACTTCAATAATCACAATAATGGCGCCACTCAATGTTTAATTTCCTTTCAATTTATGCTAGAAATCGAAACTCGAGAATTGCACACACACACACACACACACACACACAAGCTAACGACTGAATTTGAATCGAATGGCTTGGAATGGCATTGCGCTGATAAGGACCACTTCATGCATTTTCACATTTGCACAGAGCGAGAGACCCCGGAAGCTAAAAGCCAATTTGCCAAAGTATTGCTAAATATATTGACGATATCCTGATGAGGAGCACAAGAAGAAGAAGAAGAACGACGACGATGATGATGATGATGACGATTATGATTATAACGATGATGTTGGCAAAAGCCACCCAAAGGTGAACGCCAAGCCAGGCTGAGTTCGTTTAATGCAAAATGCGAATATACAACATTGTGCTGTAAACACTCTGATTAGAACTTGGCGTATACAGGCGGTGTTGGTAGTCAGTCGGTCGCTTGGTCGGTAGGTCGGTCTGTTGTTGCTGCTGATGAAGATGCGTGGCATTGTGAGTGGCTTCACACCTACACTGCTTCCAAATGTGTGTACGTCCTCACATACTGACAGCCGCCCGTAAATGCTGCGAGTGTCAATCAACATCGGATGATTCACAAAATTCATTCAGGCAGCAAATGAAAGTGTATGTGTGTGTGTGTGTGTGTTTGTGTGTGCTGCAATGGATGAGCTCCATTCTAATCGATTTATGTTGTAATATTAAAAGTGTAACACCTTTTGGCTCCAGCAATGCCATGAAATTAACTTGCTGGCCTCGTGTCCTTTCGCTCGTTTTGGCAAATCACTTTTGCCCAACACTCACTCATCAACACCCTGTATTTGGTCTCTCCTCCTTCTGTATTGCATTTTTTTTTGTATACGAAATGAAAATGAGTTTTTGTATGTTGGTGTGAATGAGTGGTTGTGCTCGTCGTATTTGTGTCATATTAAAATTGAATAAAAAATCAATCTCAATTCTAGCATAATTTGATTTCTTTCGTATTTCGTATTTCGTATTATGATTTTTTTTTGTCGTTGCCTCGTTTTGAGATTGGTTCGGTATTTAAGGCATTTTAGAACGGAAGCCAATGGTGGGGTCTATTGGGTGGCTCTCTTTTCACCCAAGGTGTGTTAATAAGTTGTTGGATTTGGTTTCTCGTTCTGCTCTGTTGCCAATATACTAAAATGTATGTAAACACACATTAAAAAACATGATAAGGCAAAAATTTAATACTAAACTAAATTTGAATACTTAATTTGGTGAGCTGTTGTTGTTGGGGCATATGTGTTTTTTAG
Source organism: Heteromyza rotundicornis (assembly GCA_951394025.1). NCBI lineage: Eukaryota > Metazoa > Arthropoda > Insecta > Diptera > Heleomyzidae > Heteromyza > Heteromyza rotundicornis. Next base: position 70,564,395 of record OX596010.1, on the reverse strand, counting down.
GATGAATTGGGGTAATTTAAAATATTGGCAGTTTAGTTGGAACAAACATTTCTAACTTTTTAAATGTCTTTTGTAAATTTTTGTAGGATTTTCTTTAATATTCATGGAAGTGTACAAACATTTCTAAGTTCCTAATCGGAAATCTGACTACTCTGGAAGAATTCTGATATGGAAGAATTCTCTGGAAGAATTCCATATTGTAAAAAATAAACTAAATTTGAATACTTAATTTGGTGAGCTGTTGTTGTTGGGGCATATGTGTTTTTTAGGATGAATTGGGGTAATTTAAAATATTGGCAGTTTAGTTGGAACAAACATTTCTAACTTTTTAAATGTCTTTTGTAAATTTTTGTAGGATTTTCTTTAATATTCATGGAAGTGTACAAACATTTCTAAGTTCCTAATCGGAAATCTGACTACTCTGGAAGAATTCTGATATGGACTACTCAACTATAGCAAAGAAATAACTTCACATGTATATCATCTGATTGAAACTGATCCTTTCTTTTACTACGCTGTGGGAGTAAATTTATGTTCAACATAATTTCAAAACTAGAGAGTGAACTATCTTCTGGCATACCGAAGCGAAAATACCCCCACATAATATAATCCATTTAGAAGTAATTCAAAAATAAAAAAATTTAATCGCAGTCTGGCCCATTTATAGGCAGTTTGAAAAACAAAAAGTTCGCCCCTAAAGACCCCATTTTGCAAAATGTTCGCATTTTTGCATGAGAAAAAGCTCGTACAGCATGTGCACGGCACGGATTTGTCCAAACACTTAATCTTTATTTATATAAAATTGTGTGTGAGTTTGTATGTTTGTATGTATGTTTGTTCCCTTATAACTCAAGAAATACTTGACCTATTTTAATGATACACATATCAAAATGTTGGTAATTTCATTGACCTCACATGCCATTTCAATAACTTTGGGCGTTCGAGGTGGGCGTGGGAAATATTATTCTTAAATGCTATAATTAATGCTGTGTTTAACCGATTTTGCTGAAATTTTATATGTGCTTTTGAGTAATACCAATTCATTACGTGTTGATTCTGAAAATTTGCAGTCTGCCTACTGTCACGCCCTAAAATTTTTAAAGCTCTGTAACTCGGGTCCTATTCAAGGGATTTCGCTGAAATTTGGTATTTGGTGTTGGGTGGTGAAGGGGCAGAGACAGGGGTGATTGTGAAAATGTTTGTTCTGCCGATTGCCACACCTCAAATTTGTATAGGACTTTAACTCGGGAACTATTCGAGGAACATCGGTGATACTTTGGATTGAGTGTTGATTAGTAAACGGAGAGAGGGATGAAAATACAAAATTATTGCAAGCGAAGCTGTGGGTATAAGCAAGTTACTTATATTATGTGTTAAGCGATGCACTGGATGCTCTGGGAGATGACTCCGTAGAAGACACCCTAGATGATGAGAAATATGACAGTGACGCGAGCGTGGACAGGGTATCGAAAATGAAGGTGTCCGCAAGAAGGTATGCTACTGTCAAATCGAAGCATACCTCAAGATGTCCGAAAAATTGCCTGGCATGTCAGAAAGAAAAAACTCACACTGCATCCACCAATCAATCAAAGATGAAGCATAGTCGCATTTAAAAATCAATATTTTTTTCAGAAAACTTGACAGATTCTAAAACTTGAATTAGGATATTTCAAAACACAAATTCCAAAATACCATAAACTCCAAAAATCCCTTTTGGAAAAACTAAATTTTTCCTGGTCAGGATTCCAATTTTTCAATATTAAAACCTTAAAAATCCCACAATGTAGCTATTTAACATCCTAAAATTTCAAAGTTTTCTAGGGATATGATAAATGATTAGGTACAGATTTCAGCTATAATTTGTGCTGCTAGCTTCTAAGAAGTCCTGAAGCGATTTCGTTGTGAGGACAAATTTTGCTTAATTTATTTTTAAATGTGGATCGCTCACATTCGTACTCTTGTCAGGCATTCGCTCTTATGATAAATATATAAATTCTATAAATTTCCAAAGAGATTTCTCAGTTAAATATTCAGTGCACACCTTTTTGTTTCTTTAAGCAGGCCAAAAATCTATACCGAAAATCCTCAACTCATCTCACCTCATCTGGGTGCGCGCCCACGTCCCCGTCTCACAGTAATCGCATAAATCATATACCAACAACATTATCATAACGATAAACATATTTTTCTTAAGCAAACGTTTAATCCAGCAACTTGTCTGTGGCTGTTGCCACCAACATCAACGCACCAGTGCAACAACATAGTGCTACATTTTCATTTCCATTTCCGCTACCGCTACCGTTTCCGTTTTATTTTTACTTCTTATTACGTTATCAAATAATGAATATCAAATGTAATGCTTATCATTTATTTGCAAAGTAAACCAAAACGCACAGGTAAACCAGGCAAAGTAAACATTTGGTAGGGGGCAAGGAGGGTGGGGCAATCGACTCTGGCCCTTATATTATAATTTTTTCTTACTTAATTTTTATCTTTTTCTGTTTTTTTTCGCTCTATGTACCCCCTCTTATGTGCGGAGTATGAGAAGTAGTCATTGGGGTGGTTAATACAAATACAAGATACGTTTTTTTTTTGCTTTCACCAAAACAAACCTTGGCAATGGCCGCGGTCTTTTGCCGAAACTGCATAATAATCTGAAAGAAGGAGAAAAGAAAAAAAAAACGAATAAATAAAGTCAAGTGGAATATTTGAATAGAAGGGGGGGGGGGGGGGGGGGGGTGATGGTTTTGGAGTCAAAAATGAAATAGCAAAACACAAAAAAAAGAGAAACGGAAAATCCTTAAGCTGCGGCTAAAACGATAAGCGAAATATTTGAATTTTTAATAAAAGTTGCTTCAAGTTGCGGCAAGGGCACGAAGACTTTCAAAGGAATCCACATTTTCGCACGTCACTTTCACAGCTGCTCCCCCGCCACGTCGAAACTCAGCTCACCTCAGTCCAACGCACATTTTGATTCATTTTACATTAAGAAGCTGCCATCGAAAATTATTCAAATTCATTTCATTGCGAATGCCACCAGTCGTCCTCGTCGTTTGTGGTCGTCCTGCTCGTCCTGCTCATCAAGGAAAATCGCTTTCCCGGCCGCCCACACCGGAACCAACATTTCACAAGCGTTTTAACGCCACTGGGTGCCATCAACTTAGCGCAGCTAATCTTCGGTCATGCTGGCGCGCATTTGTTTTAAGTTAGCTGCGAGACGGCACCATTCCTGTGGTTGGTATCAGTGCGGTTTTCAGTGGCTCCTGTGCTTTGGTTTTCGTTACGTTTGCTCCATTCATTCGTTCGTTCTCCTCATCCCGCCTCCACCCAATTCGCAATCGCATAATATTAGCAAACACAATTAGAATTGGAAAAATATTCAAATTAACTTTTATTTCTTTTGTATTCTTCGTTCATGGCCATGATTTTCCACTTTTCACTGGTTCGCGTTCGGTCTTCAGGCTTTCCTGCTGCTGACGGTCGTAGTTGGGAAAACTTCTGTTGATTGGAATGCTTCGGTTGACGTTTTCGAGGGCGATTTTGATATTACGAATCTTTCGTTGTCCTGAGTGGAGGGTGGGGGTGAGGGACATTCTCTAATTTACATGTATTCGCTGTATTCTTTGGAAATTGTTTAGTCTACTGGAACAGGAGATTTTTGTAGGTGGTCTTGGACCACAATAGCATTCAGGTTGTTTCAATTTAATTGTAAATCGTTCACTTTACGAAATTTATTCCTCAATTTTAATGAAGTTTAAAAAACTCATTTTAAATAAAATAAAATAAAATTTAAGAACTTGCGAAATTTTGGTTTTATCTCTAATTTTTTTTTTAAATTAACATAAATATGACACGCTCAGAACAAAAAAGCGATGAAATGTATGGAGCGTCAGTACATTTAATCGCTCTTTTCCTCTGAGCATGTCATATGTAATATGTTTCCTTTTACCTTTCCCTTTTACCAAAATCTGCAGTTATAAAGTTCGGCACGTTCGGGATAGATACCATGGAATGTCATAGACGTCTACAATCTTCACGTAATCGATATGAGATCTTTGTGGACCCAATGCGGTATGTGCGAAGCTATTAGCCGCCACCGTAACTTAACCTCAGACAATGTCCAAAATCCGTTTCTAAACATTGCCAATCGAATACAGCTTTTTCGGTTTGTATGGAAGCAACCCACCCCCCCCCCCCCCCCCCCTCCTCCTAAGTTTTTGGGTCCTATTGGTCTGATTCTCGAAACTCTTAGGAGGAGAAAATCATGTGTCCACAGTTTGAAGTCGATACCTCCAAAACGGCGACAGCAATCGTGAGGACGGACAGACGGGCGGACATGACAGATCGGTTAAATTTTCGATGCTGATCAAGAATATATATATACCCCCACAGTAATGTGCGGGGTATTATGGTTTTCAGACGCGTTAGCACTCACTTGCGTAAGACAAAAGCATCTGACTAATGTCAACGAAAGTGACACCGTAAAGCCAAAAATACTTAAACTTCAACGTACATAAAAGTATTTGCATTTTACATGAAAGGTTTCGCAGTGATTTGGCAGCACTACACTCAGGGAAAAAAACATAGTAAAATCAAGTACGATCGTATTTACTCCTTCATTTTTTCAACTTAATGGAAGCAACTTTGAAATAAAGAGAAAAATACTTAAAATAACTATTGTCAACGTTGAAACAAAGTCGCAAAGTTGAAATGAAGTGAAAAATACTTCAAATAACTGTTGTCAACGTTGAAAAAAAGTTGAACGATTTGAAATCAAGGTCTGGCAAACTTAATATAAATTGGAAAATTTTTGAAATAATCGGAAAAAGAACTTTGAAATAAGTTTGTTTATTTTTGAATTTAAGTTTTAAATTGAAAACAAGTTTGTTCGTAGTTGTTTCTAAAATTTCCAACTTTACCAGACTTTCATTAACGTTTCTACTTGTTTTAAGGTGGTTATTTTTGATTTTAGGTTGTTTTTTCTCTGGGTGTAGTTACATATTCACGATTTGTTGTTGTTGTGATGGATTTAAGTTATGAATTATTCTATGGCTTTCCGGCTTAAGTCTGACGTCTTGTGCCACATATGATACAGAAAGTGTGGACACACGTTTTTCAATTGCGTTTTACTTAATAAGGAACTAAGTCAGTGTCAGACATTACGTGTTACATTCAACACACTTCAAAGCATTTTATCATGCAAATCCACCCAACCGCGTTCCTATCCGAATTAATAACAAATGAATTCACTGGCTTCATTAGTGTCATAATTACACACCAAAAATAAACCGAATAACGAAGTGGGAAAGCTTCACATGAGAATTTTTTTTCTCACACTCACACATCGGCAAATGGAAAAATGACTTGGAAAAATTGTAATTCTCCCACGAATGCAAAAAATAAAATATGTCAACAAGCGGAAAACAACAAACAGAAATTTACTCCAGAGAACATACAAAGGGAAAACCGACAATTAAAGAAGCACCGCACTTGAACCAGATTTCGTCAACAAGCGAACCAAACCAAGTGCAACAAGGATTTTCCACTTTCCACTTGGATTGATGCAGTAATTTGAGTATGAAACTAATCCAATGTCCAATTGTAATAAAAATCATAACAAAAAACAACACCGCGGTAGATTTTCAGAGAAAACCACAAAGAGTCGGTAACAAAAATCACAGAAAAGGGATGAAAGTCAAGCGTATAAAACGGCTACTGTTTCTGTTTTTGTGGGACTTAAAACATTTCGACTATTTTTTCTTTTAGAGACTAAAGGATATTTCATTAGTTTTGGAATAAAATAAGATACAAAAAATACTGGAACAGTCAATTAAAATGCAATGCAATTTGATTTGTGGAGTCTCAATTTGTCCCATGGCACCGACATACATCCAGTGAGTTGTTAAAGTTTCCTTATTGTTCCATTCGGATTTTGAAATAATTTCGAAAATGATTCTGTTGACTTTTGCTATTAATTGGTATGCGTAAATTTGCTGCGTACAAGGCCCGTTGTCATATACCCCAGGCATATTTTGGCATACCCTTCCCATTCCCAGGGCATAATACCCTGGCCATCGTTGTATTGAATTGTAGATTCAAATTAAAACGCAATTATTCCATGTGAACGTTGCAAAATCACGCAAATGGTATAGTAAAATCATGGAAGTATCCTATACACTGTAGAAATTAGTATAGTATATCACTATGAACTGTAATTTTACCAAAGACATCAAAGTATTGAAAACTTTTCCCATTCAACAACCACAAATGCAAAACTATTTCTAAGTTATAACAAAAAAAATCTTTTCAGTGTATTTTTTGCGCACATTTTCTGTTCCTAATGACTGGCTGCAATTGTCGTTGAAAAATACGCAACGACATTTGACATATTCTCTTCATTACACACTCATTGTGAAATGTCAAACAATAAACGTTTGTGTGTGTGTGTGTGTGTGTTTGTACTCTGTCAGGAATCAGGCTAATAATAAACAAAAATAACAGCAACAAAAAAAAGTTTACCCAAAAAATGATGAATGCGTACGGGAAGGCGAACATAAAGAATACGAACAATGGAAACCATGTAACGGGATCAGGAATCGGAATCAAGGGCAGGGGTTCCATTGCAAAACGCACTTCCGACTGAATATCGGAAACTGGTCGCTCTGGTGCGTGTGTCTCTGCTCAGGCATTGCTTTTGGGGGTGAATGGAAAAAAGTACCTAGTAAAAAGATGAGGGCTCATTAAAACTGAACCATCCCCGAAACATCCTGAACACGCACTCACCCCATTTTTCCTTCATTCGTTCTTTTATTTTATTTGTGTGTTTTTTTTCGGGTTCACATCAAAGACAGTTTTTGTGTGTGTGTGATTTTATTTTATTTTATTCTCGCTGTTGCAAAAACTTATTACAAAAGTTGACATTGTGTCAAACACGAACGAAGGACGACCACGTCGAGCGTAATTATTGCGTTTGAATTGTCGTAATTCTGTCAACACCCCAGTGAGCGTTGCGCCCTGGTAATCACGGTTTGGCATTAGTGGTGGTCACTGCACGACGCAGTGCTGCTCCCAGCAGGGTGGCAGCGGTGCTGCATTGACATATGCCGCCTCAGGGGTTTCGTTGGATTCGCACAAAGCACTAACCCTAGCTGCGCTGCCCACAGGATATTCGCTTGTAATGATGCTCGGACGGAAGTGTGTCATTATTTTTATTTGGATTTTTATGATGCGGTTTTTAGCACCTTCTGTAATTTATGTGCATTGAGGTTCGTTCGCTGATACCGCTGGGTGAATTTCGTTAGAATTCTTTGTGTGATTATGATTTGGCGAAAAATGAAAGTGTAATTACACTTTTCCGACAGTTCATACACAAAAAAAAGTAGCTCGGATGGAATAGATATCTTTTAAGTAATACGAAATTATTTTTTTTTTACAAATACAAAAATTTAATTCATAAGTAAACATAGCAAAAAAAATATAATTCAGTACAGGCAATGTTAAAAATTTTGTTGTTGGAAATAAAAAAAAAGTTTATTGGTAAAAACAAAAAAAAAAATGAATTTTTTCGATTTTTAAACATTAAACATTTTTTTCGAACAATCACAAATTTTTTATGTTTTTGTTACATACCGCCTTCATCCATCCATCCAAAATCGCATGGTTCGCTGGAGATCCACGATCCCCCTTTTATAAAAAATGTAATTTTGTAAGAAAACTAGAGAGTGGACTATCTTCGGCTATGCCGAAGCTGAAATACCCCCACCCACTAAGAATTTAGAAGTGCTTCGGACATAAATAAATTTGGTCTCAAAACCCCATTTAAAGGCCCTTTTCTAAAAATTTCCAATCTAATCCACAAACAAAATTTTGGTCTCAAGACCCCATTTTGACCCTTATATAAAAAATACGTTTCTAAACATTTCCAATCGAATACAACAATAACAAAAAAAGTTGGAAAAAAATAAATTTTTATTTATATGGGAGCTCCGCTAGTTTTTGTCCGATTTGGCTGATATTCGAACTTGCTCTTACTTTTGAAGAAAAAAACATGTTCCCAAAATTTCAAGCTGATACCTTCAATCTTTTCGATGCTGATCAAGAATATATATACTTTTCCATACCGGACACGCCTCCTTATAGGCGTTACAAACGTTGTGTCAAAGTGCCACAGTGAGTGTGGAGGTATAAAAATCACAAACAAATTTTGGCATCCTAGGTCAACATTAACACGTGCCCCCCGCTCGAATTTCCCACATAAACTGTATGGAAAATTTAGATTTTTGGAAAATCATTTTTAAAAATTCAACCAAGTTCTTCAGGTAATGAAAAAAATGCACCAAAAAATGGTTTCTTTAATTTTTTTGAATACCTGAAGGAGTTGTGAGTTTTGTGACAGTTTATTTTACCTGTCAAAGATGTAAGACACAAAAAAATGAAATTCAGACATCAGATTCGTGTTTCTCATACCAAAATTATCCTTATCCGAATTTATCAGCTTAAACAAAAATGGGCGCATTAGAGGGTTAAGAGTCATATTTCGGTTTCACATTTGAATCAAATTTAAGGCACTTTTCCGGGTTAGATTTCGGACTCCAATAAGAGTCTTATCTCATACATATCAACGTGCCCCATCAGGAAGGGAGAAACGGCATATATGGCTTCTATTGGGGTCTTTTCTGAGCAAAATGAGCGCCTAAAAAGAATAAAATTTTTCGCAGGAACCTAAATTTAATAGAAAAAGTATCAAAATCGTAAGTTGTAATCACATTTAGTTAGAATCTACAAATGATAACAATTTTAATAGTTTAGCAGTAAAAATAACGCAATGGGCTGTATGCTTAAATGACATTTCTATTGTGAATATTCAAGTGAAAAGTTATCACTACTTTTCATGCATACGGGCCAATTTCGCTACATTTTTATACCCTACACCTCATGAGGTATGGGTATATTCACTTTGCTCTGATGTTTGTAGCACCTAGAAGGAGACGTGTCCGGTATGGAAAACTGTGTATATTCTTGATCAGAGTCACCTCCTGAGTTTAGCCCTATCCGTCTGTCCGTCCTCTTTTCTTGTAGCAGGAGCTAAAAGAAAGCTAGGGATAACATTTTGGATTTATCCTTTTTAGGCCCTAGAAGGAGTTGGTATTGAAAATGAGCAAAATCGGTTGACTGCCACACCTATCTCCCATATAAGTGAAAATCGTGTTTTCACTTAAATATTTCCAAACTTGGTATCTAGGGGTTTTGGGGTCGCTGATTTCGAATTTGATGTCGAAATTGCTGAAGTCAAGATGGCGGATCCAATATGGCCCAGTAGGTGTAGGATATACATATATATAATATGGCTTTGCCCAACTGAAACTCACTCACTTGATTTTTGTTGGAATAGAATTTAATTGTCTATTGCAAAATTTATTGAGAGTTTTGGGTAACAAAAACAACAAATTTTCCTGGGCCATTCCAGATCTTCGTATAAAAGGCGAGGCAAACCTACTTATTATTTAACTCGATATCTCATTTTCCTTATTTCTCCGAGCCCTTTATCAGTAAAATTAATGGGAAACCACATGTTTCATAAGATTGACACTAGATTTTGAACGCAGAATATGAAACTTGCATGGCTCATTGGAAGACTGCCAGCAAATCTGATTTATTGCATTTCAAAACAGATTGTGTTCATTTACTTAAAAAAAAACACAATAGATTTTATTTTTTTTGCATTTGCCAATATGCACTACTATTCCACCCATATGTTCTATTTAACAGAATCCAATAAGAGTGTCCGTGGCAACGTGGCGTGGCAGGATGCATCCTGTAAGGATTAAGCAGGTTTATTTTTGTTTTGTTCCACTTGCTGCTACTCTCTGGTTGTAGTTGTTGTTGTTGTTGTTTTGTCCATTGGGACAATAAAAGTTCATCAGCGTTGGAGGGATTCATAACAATTTGTCGCTCGTTTGGCTGAGTTGAGTGGAAAAAAGGGATAAATTGCAGATAATGAAAATACAAAAAAGAAAGCAGAAAAAATAAAGAGAGGAGGAAACTTCAAACCATCGACGAATGATAGTAAAAGGGTAACCGCTGATCTGTTTGGTCGTTGCCACGTAGTGATTCACTTGGCATCGCACAGACTGGCGGTCGGGCCGGTCTGTCGGTCGCTGTAATCCATCGATTAATTAAAAATGTTGTCTTTGGTGAATGGCTTAGAGCGGAATTGATTTCAGTGGTAAAGTTGAAGAGTGAAAGGAGCGCATGGTGCGTGGTGGGTGTTTTACAAATGTTTTTTTTTTTGTTTTTGCTGTGATGAGCTGGTTTAGGAATAAAATTATGCGAGATTTGTGTGCGAAAAAGCATTTAAAAGTTTTTGGGCAGCCAATTTGCATAAAAAGATTGTGCTGCATGTAAACTTGGCGATTATTTCAAAGTTTCAACAATGACTGCAAATTATACCAGTTTTTGTATTCAAATTAATAGAACTTTCCTTTGCTTTCGCCGGTAAAAGTGAAAGTCTTTCCTTCCACAATTTATAATTTGGCAGAATAACATTTTTGTTTTTTCTTTTACTTGCACAAAACGAAAATCTAATGAAAAATCCTCCTGTAAATAAACGAAAGTGCTTTTTCTCAACAACAATCACAACAATAATAATGCGTATTCATATTTAGCACAAACCCCAATGGACCAGTGCCGCCAACGCACGGTGTTACCTCGCCTACAACAACAACCACAACAAAACCCTCTTAACAAGCATTTCTCCCTTGAGGCAAATGCCAAAAAAATAAAAGGTGGAACACAACCGCATTTACTTGCCATGTACGAGCCTCAAGTTAGACATTTGCCGTGGCAAAAACAAATAAAAAATTCAAATTTTATTTCCATTGAAAATATCATCCAATTTGTGTTAACCGTAATGAACTTATATTTGGCATACTCACTTCTCATTATATTTATATTTTCTGTTAGTTGCTAAAACAAGTTAGTAAAAGCAAATTATTTCTTATATGGTCCTTAAAGTATGAGCTGGGGTGGGGTGGAAACATAACCATGAATCAGAAGTAACTGACTCTATTTAACCAATACCTCTTTCCACACTTATATTTGCCCTGAATTCTTTACAAAATTTATATATTGAGTAGCCAATAAGCCCGCTATTGTCAGGGATTTTTCTCATCATTAGACTCGCCCCATGAAGTTGCGTATAAAATTTCAACCTTCTATCTAATCCGAAGTTATGCAAAAAAAAACAATGTATGAACATTCACCACCCACCACAAACACAGGGATTTTATAACATAGATAACTCACGTATCCCCAAAAAATTCCAAATTAGCAGAAAAATTAGGGACTTTTGGGTAAGGGTACCGAAAATTATTAGAAATGGCAGAGTACCTCAGTGGGCATTTTGGACAAATTTGGCATATAAATGTGATATATTGTAAAATGTTTGGTATAACAGCTGACCTTTTGGTATATTTTTAATACCATAACAATTGAATTTTGGTCCAAAAAACTTACTATTTTTGGTATAATTTTTCCTATTTATGCTAGAAGTAGTACATATTTTATACAATTTTGTCTAAATGTGTACACATTTTGTATCAAAAAGTGGTACATGTACAGTTGGACAAAGTGTGCCAAACCATACTGTGGCATGCTAGGTATATTCACTTTGTCACAATGTTTGAAACGCCCCTAAAGAGGCGTGTTGATATCGACTCGAAACTTTAAGTACAAAACCACAAAAAAAAAAACAATAATTTTCCAAGTCTTTTAAAAAAATTGTTAGTGCTGTCTTTGATTAGAAATATTTAGAAATACATTTTTGACATGGTCCGAGCTTCTAAAACCACACATAAATGGGTCAAAATGGCGAAATTTTCTTATTTTCGAGGTATTTCCAAATGATTATTAGTTCAATATCTTTCCTGGTACAAACCTATTGCTTAAAACAACTATATCGATGCCTTAAAGCACAACCATACTATGTCCATTTTTTCAAAACTCTGGAAAATTAATAACAAGTTTTCAAATTGGTATGTTTTGTATGGAAAGGGGTTTTTTTCCTCATTTTTCAATTACTTTCATCACGATTCTTACAAACCACTATAGCCTATCCAAAAATGCCAAAAACTCGAGGTTGGTTGTGCTTTAAGGTATACTTGCGCTTGAGGTTGAACCCAACTATACAAAAGCATTATTAACAAAATGAGCTCGTTAAATATAAAATTCAAAAAAAAAAATTATCGATAAATTGAAAAGTTATCGATAAATGGAAAAATTATCGATAAATTAAAAAATTATCGATAAAATAAGAAAGGATCGTAAATCGAGAAATACTGAACCGATTTGGACGCCGCTTTTTGTATTTGGTAGGAAATTATGTCGGGAACGGAATGGCAACTTCAAAGCAATGGAAATAGACCGGAAACAAAATGGAATTAGAACAAGTTTTTAAATGGATCGAGAATGAAGTAGGAATGGAAATTATCGATAAAATATAGAAAACTTCTCGATAACTTATCAAAATTATTGCCCCGAAATCGGCAATAGAATTTTCTCCATAGGGCAAATAATCAAAATATTGGCATATTGGACCTTTCTGAAAAAAAACGCATATAAATAACCAAAAATGTAAAAATTGCTAAATTTAAATTATGAACTTGAATACTGTATAGCGATTCTGGTCTAGTTTTATACTGTATCGTATTAAAACGCAACTTTACTAATTATGTTCTAGCTTTACTTTTGCTTAAATGCTATAATATAGCTTGTATCGAAGAGATTTCATCGATTATACCGACTGTACTTGGGCTTACTAGCTACATGCGAATATCTGCCTGCCTGCATGCCACCCTATGTGAGTGCGTTGTAAGTCTGTGGCAATGTTACCCTCTGTTTTTTATTTGTATTTTATTTGATTTTGGGTATCTTGTTTGGTGCTATAATTGCTTGAAATAACGGAATGGTTGTTGTTTTAAAATTTCCCATTTGTTATTTTAACAATTAGTAGGGCAAATGCTTGTTGGTGGTTGGAGTACTTTGAAGTACAAGTATTTGAAGTAATATTTTGAATGGTGTGGAACTATCGAATAGTCTCTGGTTTTGATTAGAGTCAAAGTCCTGACACAATAGAATCCACATTTCGCCAATGACTAATCCGAATAAAAGGAATACTCAAAAACCCAATCACTGACACGACATTTGTCACATAATACGATGCTAACTTCACCTCAGTTGGGCCACCATACTTCAATGAGTTTTAGAGAGCACCGAATGCGAACACGAGCACCAGAATGAAAGAATCGCATTAGCATGATACTTGAACAGATGTCCTTGCATTTGGAATTCACAAAACTAAAAGCATTTGGATGCGCGCGACACACTCACACCAGCCGAATCCGAAGTACTCAAAATCACCAAAATAGAAGAAGGTATTAAAGACACCCGCAAAGTGAAAGCACCGCGTTGGCCCACCTATGCAAAAGTGGCAAGTGACAGTTGTCACCCTCAGATGCCCATGCAAACGGTGAATGGCGTTAGAAGACTGCCGCAGCCACAGCAGACTGACGGAGACTGAATAAATTCAAATGCAAAGACTGACTGACAATGAGCGCAGATTTGCACTAGATGGCTGCGCTGCGGTAGTCAAAGGATAAATTTATACAAAGGATATACCTACTTTTGTGTTATTTTTTGGGTGCTGATTTCCAAGTTTATATATTCAAAGAGTTTACTTAAGTAAAGTTGGAGTCACAACAAACTTTCCTCCTAAGGAAATTTGCATTTTCAATTCGTTTCATTAACGTTTTTGGTATTGGGTTTATGGCATTAATGACAGCTCAACTCATCATAGCCCATATCGATTGCAATCGTTCTCCTTTCTGTCCTTGTGTTAATTCCATCAATGAACTGTCCTCTCTGTGAAATTAATTGAAATCATTGAAAACATTCGCTGCGCCTAGGGTTGCAATTTCCATCAAAATAAAGTAAATGAAAGAAGAAGAAAAAAATAAAATAAAATAAATTGTCATCAGCTTAAGTTGAATGAATTGAAAGAGTCGGCGGTCGTGCGCCGCACTCAATGCATATTGTTGTCAAACATGTCAACCGATTGCCGCCAACATTTGGGCGCGTTCATTTATCATAGCGTAAATCCTTTAGGGGTTTTCCGAAATAGGTTACGGGAGAAATGAAAAAAAAACCCGCTTCTCTCCCTTTTCAGAGTACCGTGGTCCTTTCAATTGAATTTGGAGTTTTTCGCGGTTTTTGAGCACATGTTTGTGATGCTTTTGTTGTCCTTGCTTGCCAGTGCAAATTTAACCAAGTTGGAAGATAAAATATTTCCCTGATAAGGGTTTAGAAAAATCAAACAGAAGCAAACCACTAAATTTCTGAAATGGTACCCGACAGCAGATAAGTATCGGATTTGGCTTGACAATAGACGGTTTTTTTTTTTGGTATTTAGTAGTACTTGTTGTTGCTGTTCAAACCATGCCAAAGCACTTTATCGAACACATGCCCAGAAATATACGGAAATAGTAAGTATCGAAATCGAAAAGGTCCCTCCGCATGTGAACCAGAACAAATGTTTTCCAACAAATGTTCCACAAATATTTTCAACTTATTTTTGTTGTTGTTGTTCAATTCATACCTTCGTAAACGTAATTGAAAATTTCACATATCAAATTGTCATATAATTATTCCCCCCTCCGCCACGCTTTCGAATGGGTAATTAACGTGAAATTCCCTCGCAATAAATGTGCTATCGTGTCACAAGTTAATTGTTTCTCTCACTTTTCTGTAACCATCCATTAAACCCGAAAATAGCATTTGCCTATATTTAATTTTGGAAACCCCCACCCCCCCCACCCCAGGTTATCCCCATTTTTAAGTTTATAAAAGTTTGAGCACTTAATTGTGCCTTCATTCCAATAATTTTGAGCATGTTGGTGATTATTGATATTTTTTGTTTCCTTCTGCTCCTTACCGCTTACCGGGCGGGAAATTGTTCTCAAGTATTTCCTTGTTGAACATATTAATTATAAGCGCAGGAAAAGTTTTTCACTCCTTAATCCATTCCCATTTTCTCTTCTCAATTAAATGGTATGTTTTCTTTCGTAGGAATACCATTTTGAAGTTTAAAGCCTTTTAGTCTGGAAATTTTTCAAAATTATTGAAGTTTTTCATAGTTATAAGTTTTAAACGTGTATTTACCACGAACACTAGTGACCAAGAGTATATTGCCCATAACGAGGTGTGTCGGGTAAGAAAAACTATATTTATTCCGGATCATTATCACCTCCTGAGCTATCTAGCTCTAAATTTTGGCATTCCTCTTTTGCTTATGTTTGGACGGTAATGACAATTGCCAACATCGGTTAAGAGCCCCGCCTACCTCCCAAATTTCTTCATTTTCATTTATATTGAGAAATACTTTACCGATTTGGAAGCCGTTTCTTGTATTTGATTGAAAATGATGTCGGGAACGAAATGAAATCGGACCGGAAAACAAAGGATGGATTTGGAACAAAATTTTGAAATGTGTCGAGAATGAAGAAGAAATGGAAATTATCGACAATGATCGATAAATTATCGAAAAGTTATCGATAAATTATCGAAAAGTTATCGATAAATTATCGAAAAGTTATCGATAAATTATAGAAAAGTTGTCGATAAAATATCGAAAAGTTATCGATAAAATATCGAAAAGGTATCGATAAAATATAGAAAAGTTATCGATAAAATATCGAAAAGTTATCGATAAAATATCGAAAAGTTATCGATAAAATATCGAAAAGTTATCGATAAAATATCGAACAGTTATCGATAAAATAAGCGCAAAATGTTCGAACGAAGTATCGTATACGAGTATTTTACTAGGTGTTTTGTATTTGTATGTTTGACGAAAACAAATTTTGCTACCTCTTGAATGACCGCTCCTCCAGCGAGACTGCAGCGCCGCAACGGCAAAACTCACATTCGTCACATCTACAACTCGCATAACCAGTGATCACTTCTCCCAATAGCTAGAAAGCTTCAATATAGATAGACCATGTTACTGGTCCTTGTCACAATTTATCTCACAAATAGTAAAAGACACATCCTCGTTGCTTGGCAGCATTATTTGCAAAACCCTCGATCGCACTTTCATCGCATAAAAATCGAGTACTGAGGTTCATCTTTTCATGAAATATGGAAAAATAACTATAAAAATCAAACATTGGACATCAACAGTTCGCATGGGACTTAGCAACACAAAAATATAGTATGGTATTTTTCCTCGTATTTTTCCGATTTCAAAACGTATTTTCCATATTATTCAACCTTTGAATTCTATTAGCTGAACTTCTTGATTTTCCACCCACCTCACTACACACCTTCCACTAAATTGAATAGACTATAAACTACCCGATATAAAATCTAAAGGAATTTTTGCACTCAAAACCATGTTTGCCTCGATTCACATACATTTTAAAGCCACTTAAGGGCGACTATAGCATCGCCATCAAAGTCTGCCTCGCATCATTTGAATTTATTAAAATCTTAAAAGCCACCTTAAACATTTTTATGGCCCTTTAACTCGTTCGTAACGCCAAATATATGACAGAGATGTGCCCTCAATACAACAGCGAAACAACACATTTCAGCGCTTAAGAAGACATCAACACGCACCGGAAATGGAAAATCACGACGATTGCTTATTGAGGCGAAAGCAGTTTAGCAGCGATAATGGCGCGAAATCACATAATTTGTGTGACATGCAACGAACGGCCTCGAGGGACATAAAATGCTAGCGTGCGCCTGACATGATGGTTTGAGGGCGGTGGGCGGAGGGCGGAGGGGGTGGGGGTAGCTAACAAAGGTTGACTACCGCCACCTAGTCAACCAACAGCAATAACAACAACAAAAGGGTTAACAAAGCAAAGTGTTAAAAAAGGGAAATGTTCGCATATGTAAGAAAAAAAATCACAAAATTTGAGAATAAGAAGAAAAACCGAAATCGCATCAAACAATGGCTAAAAAGAAAAACGAACCAAAACATTCAAATTGCCTGATTTAGTAGCAAAAGAAAATCCCATTGCGGAAAACTACTAAAGCATATCCTTAGGGGCATTAGGGACATGTGTGTCCTGTGTGTATATGTGTGTGTGTGTGTGTGTGTATGGTATTGTGGCAAAGGGTTAAAATGATTTTCCCAACAACAGACAACAACAACAGCAAAATAAAAGGCAAATAAATATAAAAATGTTGGCAATAAAATTTGCGTAAATAGCTCAATTTGCATTGAATGGTGCCTTATTTTGGTTGTAGCCACTGTTTTCGCTACTGCTGCTGTTCCGTCTCGCTGCTAGTGAAGTGAAAATTTGCCAAATTTAGTTAAAAGCCAAATAAATAAATAAAAAAGACGCTCTGTGAGCATGGATCGAACGGTTTTTTATAACTCAATTTCTGAAGGACAAATGGTTCATATTTTATGGGATGACTTTAAAAATCGTATTTCAGGGTGATAAATGCCCATTCATATAAACATTTCAGTTGAGTTTAGTGTATTGTTATAGTTTCGTTTAAGATTTGAGAAGCAGAAAGTGTTCAATCATGGCCTAGAGTTTACTAAGTGTTTCTCTAAATTTTATTTATTACATTTTATTGCTTAGAAATCCAAGAGCATTTTTCAAGCTGATCAAATCTAATTTCCATTTACACAGATGACTATTCCGATTGATTAAATTCTCCGAACACCTTGAAACCGAAATCTTTAAAGTCACAAATCAATTATCCACCAGCAATAGCATAAACAACATCAGCAACCAAAAAAAAAAACAAAAAGAAATTCCCTCACTGTATGTGTCATAATTTAAATTCCAAACAATGTGTTGATGCTTCACACCGAAACATGCATAATTAATATGCAAAGCGAAAACAAAAACTTCTCACATCCTCATGTACCTCGACCATCCCCAACACCGACAGCAGCCAGAAAAAGGGATACATTTGCAGCTTCATTATCACAGCTTCCGCGTCATCATTTCCGCATCCCTTTTTTTGTGAATAAAACTTGCATAATTCATATGTGAAAAGGAACAAAAGGCAACGATGACGCAAAGTGTGCACGAAGAAAAGTGGGCAAATGGAAAAGTGACAGTGAAAATGGTTTAATTGAAGCCGCATTAACATATTTTCGATGCTGTTGCTGCAATTAAGACTTGCACGTTGGGGTTTCGGGGGGGTGGCGGTAGGAACTTTAGCAAAAAGGATAATACACTAAAAGCATCCAGAAAGAGGAAAGGAGAGCAATGAGCTGACTTCAGTTTGGATTGTACAATGCGCATACATACATATTATGTATTTGAATATTCAATGAAATAAGTAGGCATGTGTATGTACTTGTTGTCACATATGTACATTAGACCGCTTCAAACAATATACAAGGTTGGGTTGGATTGATGAGTGGTGGCGATTCGTAGTGTCATCACGACCTTCACACCCCTCGAAGTTTACACACTTTTGTGTTCTCTATCCAATCCAAAAGCCCCCCTAAAGAACGTTCAAGAAATGTTCCCAAGTATCTCAAAACTAGTCTGATTCTAAGTAAAGCTGAATTGCAATAGAGTAGATGCTGAAGTGCTTCCTCCTCATAAAATTTGGTTCAGTTCCAGTAACAGTGGTTTGACACCGGACCATCCTTAGCTTCTACACCCAGAGAAAAAACAACTTAAAATCAAAAATAACCACCTTAAAACAAGTAGAAACGTTAATGAAAGTCTGTTAAAGTTGGAAATTTTAGAAACAACTACGAACATACTTGTTTTCAATTTAAAACTTAAATTCAAAAATAAACAAACTTATTTCAAAGTTGTTTTCCTATTATTTCAAAAATTTTCCAATTTTTATTAAGTTTGCAAGACCTTGATTTAAAATCGTTCAACTTTGTTTCAACGTTGACAACAGTTATTTTAAGTATTTTTCACTTCATTTCAACTTTGCAACTTTGTTTCAACGTTGACAATAGTTATTTTAAGTATTATCTCTTTATTTCAAAGTTGTTTCCATTAAGTTGAAAAATGCAGGAGTAAATACGATCGTACTTGATTTTAGTATGTTTTTTTCCCTGAGTGTATAAAAAAAAGTTTTTGTTCCCCAAAGATTACGGGTCTTTGGGGAATGATCCCTATATCCTCCCCTAATTGGCAATTTATCGTAACTGGTCCATTTTTCGAAAATCGTTTTTTTTTTATTCCAAATGGTTCCTTAGCATGTGCTGCATCTTGCCACATACTTAGAATATGCAAAAACAGTAAAAAAAATGAGCTGATCATTTTATCGTATCTCGTTGTTTTCATACAAAATTCATCTACAAAAACCTATAAAAAATAGTCTCTTGTCAAATTTCAAAATCATTCATACGATACAAACGCGACTAGGGGAGGATATGTACTATATTATAAAACCTTTTGTTTGTCTGACTGGCTGTGTCTATGCATGTGTGTGTGTATGTTGGTTTACTCATCACTGCTGAAGCGATTCTTTTGCCACTATCAGGAGAAATTTTTTAAGTACACAGAAAATCTTTAATTTATTAACCGTTGTTGGTAGATATTATTAACCGAAAAAAATAATTCTTAAAATAAATCTTCAAAATTCGAAAAAAAATAGTTCAAATATTCGAAAAAGCTTTTGTTATTGTAAGTTTTTTTACCGCAATGGTTACATGTGAATTTTTCACAAATTTGCGAAATAATTTAAAACTTAGCCGTGAAAAAAATGGTTCAACATTGAAGTGTTGGAACGTTTTTAACCCTCTCTTTCGACTAGATGTACAGACCGTTTTATTGTTTTTAAATAGGTGTAGCACCTCTCGTTCAGCGGCCCAATGTAGCAGTTGGTTCAGAAATGCTTAACATGGGATACAAGAAAAGACAATGGGCGACAACGGGCCACTGTCACGCCCAAAATTACAACAAATTTCTCCAATTAACTCTGAAATTTTAAACTTTTGTTTTGGAGCTTTTAGAACTGACAATGAGAAATACTGCCCGACCACTGCTACGCCCACATATTCTGAAATTAGTCCTGTTGAAACGATTTCGCTAAAATTTTAAATTTATGTTTGGAGACTGTTTTAGTACTCTACGCTAAACTACAGCGTTCACTGATGTTGTCGCATATGTATTATTAAAATGTTTTCCAGGCTAAGCTAGTTAATGATATTTCAAAAATTGTATAGCCGTGTATTAAAAATATTCTTTTTGGCAGGTGACTGCCACAATTTTGTTTGTGTGACACCCTAATGTAGATGAGAGGTTGTTTGAAAAGATATGAGACAAATCAATTATCCTTTTGAAATTTGAAAATTTTATTAATCATCTTCAACACTTCTTGAAAATCCCTTTCCAGGCAAATCGCGCCATTTTGCGGTCAATGGTTTGAATTCAAATTTCCAACAACAACAGCAACAATTCACACTGCAACAGCAGCAACAACAGAACGACATCAGAAATATTTACAATAATCCGTATACGC
The DNA here is from genome assembly GCA_951394025.1 of Heteromyza rotundicornis. Lineage (NCBI taxonomy): Eukaryota > Metazoa > Arthropoda > Insecta > Diptera > Heleomyzidae > Heteromyza > Heteromyza rotundicornis. The sequence continues at coordinate 70,543,875 of OX596010.1, read as the reverse complement.
CACCGCAACAGCAGCAACCGCAACAGCAACAACAACAACAACAGCAGCCACTTCGTCTCCAACAACAACAACAACAACAGCAGCCACTCATTTTCAAGTCCATCGTTGGCGGTGAAAATCAATACGATTACTCGTCGACCAACTCGAACGAGCAACAAGGTGCACCGGAAGCGGATAACGCGTTTCTCACTCATAATAACGGTAAGTGTGTGTGTGCATGTATGTATGGCTAAACGCTGTAGTTGTAACCGAATTAAAATAACAAATTTTGGCACCGTCGGTACCTAGGGTTTTTTCCTCCTCCTGCCCCACTGGAATTCATACTTTACACCTTGTGCACGTTGTCGTCGCCTCCGTTCGTCTCGTGCGTATAAATCTTTTTCCAGCTCCCCTGGTGAAATTATTTTTCTGTTCATGTTTTTCCTTTTTCCGGGTGGCCGGTATTTTATTGCTACCATCATAAATTTTACTTCAATGTCGAGTGCTGGTAATTTGCTGTATTCTTGCCAGAGCTGTTGGAGGTCTTCGCTGGTTGAGGTTGGATTTAAAGTGGAGCTCGTCCTTTTCACCCGTAAATTGAGTGTAATGAAAAGCGCCTTAGTGTGAGTAATGTTAGTTTCAGGGTAATTATTTGTACTCATGATAGGGTAATGGAAACTAAGACCATGACCGAAATTTACACAAATTGTCAGTCAATAAGCCAATCTTTTCTAATGCTAAGCCTTCCACTGAAAGCCGCTCACAATTAAAACCAAGCACAGCCTGAAGTGGCTGCAGCCATGTTGGAATTATTAACAAAAACTTACCACCACAGGGGCAAAGAAACTATAAAATGTGGGCATTGCAAATGAAAAATACAAAAAAAAATACTTCACTGCTGCTTTCCACAAGCAATGGGCAAAGAATGGAAAGGCTTTCTATATATATATTTTTTTTTTCGCTTAATAGAAGAAACTATTAAACTTAACAAGAGTTAACCAAACACACACGCAACCACTGGCATACATACTGCCAGCCAATTCGCTCAAGGATGTGCAAAAGCTAAAGAAAAACTCAGATATGCTCGGGCGCAGCCAGGCGCAATAAACTTAAATCACGATTAAAAGTGTGATTATCCTTGCGGCGCTACAAATCGGTGCGGCGGGCTCCTGCATCCACTGCTGTACTGCTGGGTCACATCTTCACAATGTTGCTGGTGTTGCTAACTGGATTATGCTGCAAACAGCCTAAGGTATCATGTGCAATTGTAGTTGGCTGCTGCTTGGCTTCTGCACTGAGTTTGCCTGATGCTACTTGCCTGTGTGCCTGTAAGGATATCAACGGTACCAACTACAGCAACTACAACAGTGACATGTGTTGTTATTGTGCTGAGTGCTGGCATAACAAACAAGCCTCGTAAAATGTTATCCTGGTGCGAGGTGTGTGCTTGTGTGTGATCCTCGTATGATCCTTGTGGGGGCCATATAAGGAACATTGAGTTGTTGGACGATATTTTCTTGGCGTGCTTTTTTTCTCTTTGCTTTTTTCTGTTCGTGCCACCGGGATGTTACGCTTTTTGAAGCAATTTAATATTAAAGGATGATAGGAGAAAGGCATTTCCGATACGCAAATCGAAACTAAAGTGGAGGGAATTGATTACATTTTGATTGCATTTCACAGTCCAAGTTCACTAACCACCTTTGGGTTCACAATATTTACAAGCTTCTCAAGCACGCTTATCAGTTGAAGGCATAAACACTTTAGTTTCTTAAATTCGTACCACTTAACTAGTAGAATTCAGGCAACCCGAAATCAGTTCCAAGAGTTTTTTTTTCAAAGGTACAAAAAAACACCCCTACCTACAATCAAGGGTATTCACTTGAAAAGTACTACAAAAACTAGAGAGTAGTGCCTGAGAAAAGTCTTTGTACCTCTTTGACTAAAATGTGAGTGAATTGGCAAAACTCGCATACACACGCATTGACTAACAAACCAACACAACCACTCCCCCCCCCATATAACACAGTCAAACTGAAAACTTCCTAAAAGAACGATGGCAAAGGCAAAAGCTTAATTAAGACACAAACTGGCAAAGGCAAAGCCGTTTTCTAAAGCTTAAGGATTTCCAAAAGGATTTTGAAGAGATTTTGACCCCTTTTTTTTTGACTATCACAGAAAAAAAAAATACAAATTCCTCTGTTACCTAGCAGTGCTGGGAAAAGTGAAAATAAGCAAATCACTTTGATAAAAAAAGATTTACACAAAAAAAATAAATAAAATTTTTTCTGATTTCTGCAAATAAAACACCCACACACACGCACTCAAACAACCATTGTCAAATCCTTTATTATTTTCCATCATTTGACTTTTCTATTTGCTGTAAATTTAGCAAAGGGAAGTTGTGTGTTTTTTTCTTCTGCTTCTTCTTCTTCTTCTTCTTCCTCGGTATATTTAACTAAAACAAATAGAAATGCATATGTCCAGTTTTTGAATCAAAGACCAACCAACATTGACGATTGTCAATTGTTTTCGTAAACCCTAAACCGAACGCACCCTAAACTGTCAATGGAGTACGCATCAAAAGGGGCCATTTCCAAGGCAAAACCAACAAACATGAAACAACAGCAAACAACAAGGGCTTATCACAGCTGACCCATCGCCCAGTCATGTTAATGTTCCCAGTGAGGTTGTGTGAGTTTGTGTGGCCGTGTGTTTATGTGTACCGTTGGCGGGGAGGGGGGGGGGTTTGTGCCTTTTAAGTTACAATCACCCCTTTTACACATGCCAACAGTCCGTTCATACATACCCGACAATTGACTCGTATTTCATTGATGACCTTAACTTATGTCAAAATATGCGATAAGTAATCCTTTTTCGTTCGGACCCTTCTTCTACTGCTCGCCTCTACTTAATTCGGCAAATCCTGTGTGCCTGTGTAAATATTATTGAGCCTGTGATAATTTTTTTCTATTTTCATAGATTTGTCAGAAGCAAAACAAAAGTCGGTCGGGCCTCCTTCAAATTGGCAACAAAGTTTCTCCCTCAACGAGTTGCGTCCTGCATTCAACTGCATTGTAGCAGTTTAAGCCTATTGAACGGTATACCCCACCTCCAAGCTTTTCAAGTCTACTCCATAGCCTCCCCCCCCCCCCCCGACCATCTGGCAAATGATTACAATTTCATGCGTTATATTTAAGTTTTCGGTGCGCTGCGTTGTGTAGTGTTGTCCAGTGCAGTGAAGTGAAGTGGAGTGAATGTCCCTCATGGCCTTTTTGTCGTACTTTGCTGTACTGTCTGTTCTGAGACTTCGATACCACTGCGAGCAGAGATTCTCAATTAGGATAATCTTAAATGACTACGTAAATATTGGCAGTGGAAAATTCGTTGCGGCTATTTCGCTCAAACCCCTCACCCGCCACTATTGGCCAGTCGCTGGACTCTATTTGGTTGTCTATTTGTGTGTCTGCACTGGGTGGGCACTGTGGCGCTGGAGTGGGGTAACGAATGTTGGTGGTTGACAAAGTTTATTTGCATTGCATTGCAAATTTCTGCAAATATCAATGAATTTTCGATTTCAAGTGAAATGCCTCCCTGGGGTCGACCATTCCATGCGTCATGGTGCATTTTGTTAATATTGTCGCCTATAAATAAATTCAAGTTTTTGTTATGCTATGAGGGGGGAGGAGGGTTGGTTGGTGGCACTGTGTCTTGTCTTTTGCTGTAGCTGATGTTGTTGTTGTTGTTGTGCTAGACCAATATTTCGCTTCTCATTATTGTTGTTGATGTTGCAATTTCCAATAAGTTTAATTTGCAACATGCTAAATTGAATAACATTTTCATGCTTCATTGGAGCTTCGTGTGCTTACACATTGTGTATTCGACATGCGATTTGTAAATATTGCAGGGTTGTAACTTTGCGTAACTTTGCGTCATGTTACAGTCCCAACTATGAATTGTGTCTACAAATGTGTATACTATACACTTGCGAAAGTCCATTCCGGCAGATTAATTTTGATTCAATTTAATTTTTTGTTGCTTTAATATTAGTTAAGATTGTGAAAGTATTTGAGATTTCAAGAGCCACCCGCAAAGTTGGGTTTTATTGATGGGAATAAATACTGGAAGCGACCACTCACTTTGGTATCACTATACATAAAATCACATTGTGCGTCTCGAAGAAATGGGACGTAAAAGGGACGTATTGATGTATTGATGTATTGATGTATTGATGTATTGATGTATTGATGTATTGATGTATTGATGTATTGATGTATTGATGTATTGATGTATTGATGTATTGATGTATTGATGTATTGATGTATTTAAATCATTTCAATGGAGTCCACTTTATAACTGTAACTGTACAAAACCAATCCCACCAACTTGACCAAATTTCGACGAAGAATAATCTCCAAAATTACAGAATCTGTCCGCATCGAACGTACAACATAAAGCAACATGAAAACCCAAAATACAACCGTAAGCATTGGTTAACTGAAATCTCGCCGCACAGCACAGCAACAAGCCAACCAACCAGCAGCAACAGTAACAGGACATACAAAATATATTGCCAAGTAAGGGACAAAAATTGACAGCACACATAACATTACTAACTTCCGACATGCCAGCTGAGCTTCCGTTGGCTGGACACCAATGTGGTTAAAAGTCCTGGACACTAAAGTGATATTTGACCCAGTTAGCATTAGCAGCGCCAGTAGAGCAAAAACTTTTGTTTTTCCAGTGCGTTCTGCGACTCGGACGACAACGATGACTGCGGCGAATTGTCAGAGCTCACAGGCGACCAAATGCCACATTGAATTTAATAAGATTTATCAAAAGTAAGCAGAAAAGTTGTTCAACTCAGCCCCAGTAGTGCATGCGATTGTCTGTTAAGGCAGCGTTACACTGTTATCTCGAAAATGCAATATTATTGCAATTAGAAATTATTTATTGTGACATTTGACTTGCACTCGGCGTAGGCAGTGTTTAAGAGTTTATCGCATTGTTGCATTCATTTGCGAAATGTAGTATTGTGAAAACTTTTCCCCAACAAAAAGGTCCAACACAAATTTCCAAACTTGAATTCTTCAATGCTTCAATGCTTCACTGAGAAGAGTCTCTTGAGGAGGGCATGTCTTTGCCCAACAAATGAGGTTGCTGTCGATGGTGATGGTGATGGTGATGATGATGCCCTAAATTTTTCAACTTTACAATTATTTAAAATAGAAATGTTCAATAACAACAACAACAACAAGAACAGCAACATCCTCGAGCCAAGCCCTTTGTGTTCTATTTATGGTCACGCTGAAGTCTGCCATGATGATGATGATGATGTCGATGAGTATGACCAAACCACATTTTGCCCAACCGAAGACATGCCTAAGTGGACACACTCATTGGTTGAAGTCGAATTGCCAAGAGTAGGCGACAAACAACCGAACTAAGATGGCAACAGTGTAAAAGCCACTAAAGGACCATTGAAATGTTTTCGAAATTAAAATTAAAATTCAAGTGGACCTTTGTGGGAATTTATTGCTCAAAAATATTTTTGTCCAATGCTGAGCGGACAAACGAAATTATTTAAACTTTATGAAGTTGAATGGAGAAAGCCACTTCCACAGAGTACTTACCTCGAATACGAAAACAATTTCATTCTTTGAGAAAATCATTTAAAGAAAAACTATTAAATTCCCAAAACTACTTTACGCAAAGAATCAAAAACATATTTGAGATTCCTTTTCGCCACTTTTATGGCCAAAAAACACGTACGAGTTTGGATTTTTATTTATTCGCGCACCATTTAATGTTCACTTATTTCCGCCTTAACCGTAAGATTCCAACGAAAATCAAAATTTATGCCGTTTTTATTGAGCTTGCATTTATGCTCTTATTGCCAATCGGAAGTTGGCCTCGACGAGCAACTTGTTTTTCTGATTAAAATTGGCCATAGACTTGTCGTCGTCGTCGTCGTCGTCGTCATCGACGTTTTTTCGGTGTTCGGTGTTCGTTGTGTGGTCCAAACACTGCACGAAGAAAAACTTTTAGTGCATTTTATTAAAATTTTTTTATTTCATTTTCAAATAAAACTTTTGGTTTTTTCCATTCATTTGCATTGACTGCAAGCGCCAATATTGCTGCGCCTAAAATCCTACTTCACTGTTGCATTTCGGTGGCTTATAGGAGAGTTCGGTGTAAATTTATCCTTCTTGTAAAGTTACTCCTTGTAAAGTGCATGTTTTTGTGCTTAAGTGCATTTTCCAGCCAACGTTTTACGATGTGCTCTGTTAGGCTTTGAACTGACCTGCCAGGCGGACCAGCTACGGTATATTTTTGTAAATTTTTATGGATTCTGTATACGTTCTCACCGAAAATGTAGATAGTTTTTCTCTCTATTAGTAGATTTAATTATACGCTGCACACGAGGGTATATTTTTGTGGTCACAACATTTGTAATGCCCATAAGGAGGCGTGTCCGTTATGATCATCACATCCTGAGTTGATTTAGCTATGACCGTCTGCCTGTCATTTAGCACGATAATTGCAGTAGCTTTTTTTTTGCTAATGACTGGACGGTTTTGAAAATGGGCAGAATCGGATAAGAACCACGCCTACCTTCCATACAAAATGGCCCCAGCATTTGTATTATTGCAGTGGTCCTTGAGAAAAACTGAGCCGATTTGGACGCGGTTTTTTGCATTTGGTTGGGAATGAGGTCGGGCACGAAATGTTAATGAAACTGGAACGAAATGGAATGGGACCGGAACAAAGTGGAATCGGAACAAAATTTTGAAATGGATTGGGAATGAAGAGGAATTTAAGAGACACTCCTACTCCACTGTGATAGCTAATCATACTCGATCTATCAATTACAGTTCATGACGAACCGACAAATCTTCCTCAGGCGAACCTTCCTAAGAATATACAGACATCATCATATTAGTAACTACTGCAGTAGTCGTTAGCACCGACGTCCAATCTGAAGCAAACCTTTCCCGAATAGCGAGGTGAGCCTCAGTCGAACGCCTTGTTGTGTTGCAAGTGGATGCAGCGGACCATGTGCGCCTATAGAATTAAGACGAAATGTTAGTTTATTGCTGTTGAGGGGGGTACCTAGCTTAATTTTATGACAGATCCATTCAAATGCCCAAAAAGTATTTGTTTGCTTTCCCTCCACAGAGAAGTCTAAATAATCCAACAAAACCTTATTTGCCTGCAGTGACCCCAAGCCTCAAAAAGCATTTATACTTAACGCCCCTATGCTCAGCTTTATTGGTGCTAGACAGAAGGACAGACAGCCATCGCCCGTCCACCTGTCTAATTTAGGTACTCGTACTCGTTTCATCACCCAGAAAAAAGGGGAGCAATTTAATGAGGAGCCATTTATATAAAAAAAAAGAAGTAAATTACGCTTTGTGAGCATATTTCAAACGCTCACAAAAACCCACACAAGCAGAAGTCAACACACCAACACCATAATGGCATATGGTACTTGCAAGTATGTGTGTTTATGCGTATGTGTACATATATTTTGCGTGCGTCGTTCCACACACACACACACACACACACACACACACAAAAACACCCACACAGAGATTCATGCAATAAGTGGCGGGACCATAAAAATGGCTTAAAATGATCATCATAAACGTTGAGTGAGCAAATATTGCAATAAAAATAAATGACTGAAGGACGTCGTAAAATATTTATACGTGATGTCGACGTGGAAGAGGAGCTGGAACACGACTCTTGACTACTAGTGCCAACACACTATACTGAGCATAGACGAACACAAATGAAATAAAATAAAAACCAAAACAAAAAATGCTAAGAATGCTGGAAAAAAGCATGCTGCATAAAATACATATAACAAGTGCTACAAAAGTTAAAGAGGTGTAAAGTAATGTGTGTGTGGCCTAATTGAGGCATGTTATATGCATGCATATTCGTATGTCTTTCATCTTTCTCAACAGGCAAGTGACTTTTGAATGCAAATTAGTTGCGGAATAATTTTAAAAATATTAAAAAAATAAAATCTTTTTTCCTCACAGCGCATCCTTTTAGTGATTCGAAGTTGTTGGAAAAGTAATTTTCTGTTAGTTATGGTTAAACTAAAAAGAAAGCTTTTCAAAATAGTGGAAAAAAGCTTGAAAAGTTTAGTGAAACATGAATTTTAAAGAATTGTCCCTGAAGTGTAGGTTGTATTGGGCAAAAGACACCAATCTGGTACCTAATCTCAAAATAAAAAATTTCTTTTCATTTAAATCACAAGTTTTGGTTTTTAGATTTCAAATGTGACTGTCAATTGTAGCTTTTTAACTATTGCACATTTCTGAGGGCAAAGCTCGCCTTTGGTGCTGTGCTTCTTCACTTTTACAAGTGCACATCAGATGCTCCTAAAGGTATGCTGAAAATGGTCTCCTTCGCCATACGTTGTAACATTGTAGTGGCTCTCTCCTAAGATTTCATGTTAAATTCCTACACACAAACAAATTCACCCCCCACCCCAATATTTTGTGTCAGAGAGAGCTTCGTTAAGATAAATCATCCTTCGTTCAGTTATTGAATCATCTGGTCGAATGAGCTACCCCTTATGTTAGCCTTATCTGTGCAGGGGTGTTAACAGTGTTTCGTTGAGTTCGCCTGCAGGGGTGGTCCCACCCCTCTTTGAGGGATACAGATGCAGTGTTTTTAGATAAATGTTAAGTATTCCATGTAGCATAACATGGGAACGTTCGTTATTTTTCAACTGTAATAGTTACATTGAAAATTTAAATAAAAATCGAGAATATTCCCAAAAAAGCTTTTTATGTGATTTTGAGCCGAATGCATAAGTCGGACTATCCGTTAATGGCTTTAAAAATCAAATTAATCTCCTTGTTTGGTAAAACGAAAGTGGGTACACTACCGTCTGGTATCAACACAAGCCAGACTCTCATTGCCTTAAGTCTGACGTTTTCGTGTTACATGGTAAAAAAAAAAGTTTTAGGTCCACTCTTTAAGGGGCTTAGAATCTGATATGGTTTATTGCTAAAATTGTAATTGTCTTACATACTTCACTAATAATAGTTTAAAAAAAAACTACTTTTAGAATTTGCAAATTTTAAAAGCTTTACTGACCATTCACAATAAACCTTTACACTGTAAATATTTCCGTAAAGCTCCCGCTGAGCTTTTAAAATTGTAAAACTTTTGCATTGTGTTAGGCACCCACAGACTGTAAGGTGCCATTTCATGAGAATTGCCCTGTTGTGCAAAGCTTTCGCATTTCGTTAAGCTTTCAAACACCCTAACTGTTATTGCTCCTAAAGTCAGAGCCATGAAATTCAGCTCAACGAAAGTCCGTTTTATCTGCATCCCTAAACTGTGTTTGTCCCTCTCTAGCTGCACCACCGAATTGCCACTGGCGCCAAGACCAGAGAATACAAATCCACCTTAACGAAAGCCGACTCTGATCTCCCGACTGTTGCTCGCTCGTTGTGCGCTCCCTAAAAACCAAAACTAAACTACAAACTAAACGAGACAATGCCGAAATGCACGCAACGAATTTCATGTGTAGTTAAATGAGTTTTACACTGCATACTTTTAGGCGCTGTTTGCATACTTTTTTTTGGTACACGCACACGAACGAACACAAACACCGAGGACAGTTGTTAAATAAAATTCGAACGAAAGCCAACGAGAGCGAAAAAGTGCTTTGGTCGGGTGTTGGGTAATTTTCTATTTTGCGTTGCGTAAAGCCAGAGCAAAAACAGGTTCTGCACCCGAAAACGATAGCGTAGGGAAACTGAAATTGAGTTTCTAAATGAGAACACGGCAGCGAAGAATAACGACAACACCGTCAGCGCCAACGACAAGGACAACAACGAAGAAGCCAGAAAGCAACGAGCGCCAACGATAACGAGCAGGCTGCCAGCGCCAGCACCACACCATCACCGCTGCATGCTGCTACTACTACTCATTCAATGGGTAAGCGCAACAATGAGCAGAGTTTTTGGCGAGTTTTTCGATGTGTTTTGTAAAATGTTCGCATCCTTTATGGATTTGCAAGCGAAATTTTCAGTCATCGACGAGACGAGTTTATCGTTCGTCCGTTTTGTTCAAGTGAAGCGAGTTGGGTAGACGATTTTCGGTGTGCGGTCTTTACCCAAAATTAAAAGCAAATAAAATACCAAATAATTAAAATAATAATAAAATAAAAGAAAATTAATTGTTCCGAAAAAAAAAACACGAGAGAAACTTTGAGTTGATGTTGTGGACCGAAATGAATTGAGTAAAATTGTCACAGTCCCCTAGCCGGTTTGTAATCATTTACTGAAAAAATATATATCTATATTTGTTAAAACTACTTTTCAAAAAACCCAACCAAACTTAATCAAGTCAACCATAACCTCCAAAAGAAAAAAATTAAGTGATTTTTAAAGTTCAGAAATTACTATCGAAACGAGAAAAAAAACGAAGTAAAATTTACACAGTTTCAAAACATTTCCCACATGCCAACATCATCATAAACAAGAAGAACAACAACAAGAATAGCAATAGCAGAGACACCATTGCCACCGCTACCAGCACTGCCAGCCAGCACCAACATCATCTGCTGCACCGCAACATATTCCACGCTCGTAACAAGTTGGCAAACACTGCTCCCGGGGAAAACTTAATTTTGTGTTGTCGTTTGGTTATCACTGCGCAAAGTGGCGCCCAACGCTTTCCACAAAGTTTTCGCATAGAAATTTTGACGTTGATGCTCGTTTCTTTTCGTTGAGGCGGTTTTGTGTATTTCTCTGTGCATGTGTTTGTGCGCGCACATTTATCTATCGCCAGTGTATATGTGTGTGTGTGTGCGTATTTTTGAGTGATATTTGAACAGCGAAAAACAATAGCAAAACGCGGCCACTACAAAGTCCACGAAAAAGCGTGCAAAAGGCAAATTAAAAACCAAAATAGAAAGCACACAGCGCAACAAAAAAAGTGTATACAAATAATTGGGAAACTGGGTCTTTGGGAATTTAGAACAAGAACTTGAAGGAAATAGGGAAATTATTAATTGAAAAATGAAAATCCAACCCAAATGATAAAAATACGAATTTACTTTCCATTAATGTAAGTGAGAATTGCGAGCATTAATACCACTTTGATTGAAAAAACCCTTCAATTTCAGAGATTATCATTTGAAAAAATTATTAAATTTAAATTAAAAGAACAAAAAAAAAAGCTAAAAGGTTTCAATACAATTTTGTATACCAAAAAAAAAAAAAAACTTAAAACACAATACCGAATTTCCAAAAATCGAACTCCCCCCTTCATTGCCATTCAACTAATGACAACGAAATTTTGCGCGCAAATACCACAACTAATAGACTCATCATCATATTTCAACCGAAACCAAACATTATCATTTGCCAGAAGCGCCACTAACAATTGCGGCGCGCATAAATACTATTGAGTATTTGCGGAAATTAGCACACGCTAAGCGCAAACAATTCCGAAGCACAGCGTCAATTCGATTTTCGACCAGAAACTTAAAACTCAAGTGAAATTTTGTGGCTAAACTAATAAAGTGCGTAGCGTTCTTCGCGACTTCCACTGCAGTCAGTCAGTCAGTCAGTCGGTTGGTTAGTTAAGCAATCAGTCAGTCAGACAGTCAGTCAGTCAACTCCACATCAAATTGCGGAAAATCATCATCGACAGGAGTAGCTGCAACATTTTGGCATTGACTAAACTCAGTGGCACCATTCAACAGCAACATCATCATCAGCAGCATCGTCCTCGTCAGGCTCACTCACTGCAATTGCAGTCGATAAAGTTTTAAACTGAACGATTTGCTTGATTGTTGTTCTTGTTGCTCCTGCTGCGGCTAAGTTGTGTCGATTTGTACTTTTCTGTTGCTGCTGCTGCTTGTTGGTTTGCTGGCTATGGTGCTGTGTGGCAATTAAATGCTTTCATGCTGGATAAATGTACTATGAAATTGATTGTCCAGAAGGTGAGTACGTCTACCTAATCTACGTTAGTAAATACGTAAGGAAAAAAAAACCATAAAAAAAAAAAAGCAAAAAAATTTCTTTTCAGCAAAATTTTTTTGTACTGGAAATTTGACTTTGGATTAGTTACTGCATATTGAGAGTTTATTTAGTGATTGTGCGCTTCCACAAGATAGACAGCAATGTAGTGATTAGTTCGATTTGTTGTATTTGCCATTATCCATTGTATGCAAAGGACTTAAGGTTAAGTAAGAAATAAAAATTATAAAAAATTTAGTTGGTTTTTGCAAAAAAAAAATCTTTTTCGAACTTAATAACATTTGTTTTCTTTAAATTCGAAAACTTTTAAAAAAAGCTCTTTTTTAAACTTGACAAAATTTATAAAAAAAAAAATAAATAAAATTTAAAAAGAAATTTTCATTTCCGAAAATAATTCGAAAATTATGGAAAAAAATTCAAAAATGTTCGAAAAAATTCAAATATGGAAAATTTTTGTTTGCAAAAAAACATACAAAAAAATTTTTTTTTTATATCTTAATAATTTAAAATTTCTGTAGCCATTTTAAACACAAAATGACCTAACCTAACGTGCCTAGAATCATCATTCTCGTGCAAACTTTATCCACCCGGAGTCTAGCCTATTCAATTTTGCAACTGCCTCAGTGCTATTGATTGCTTGTTGTCAATGCTCCTCTGGAGGATAGACGCCTATAGGCGCTCCAATTTTTTGTTTGTGGATTTTTCCTTCCAAATTATGTGATTTCCCGGGGCTCCACAGTGTAGGACTGGTTCCGAATGGCTGGAGAAGAATCTTCACGGCAAATTATACTACCGTAAGTTTGCCATTGCTTGATAAAAAGTAGTAGCGTCTAAAAAAATTTTTTGTTTTTCGCTTCATGTTGCAGCAGAACTCGACGACTCCCACCGCCCAGTGATAAATCAGAGGTTCTACTAATTGCGCTACGACCACAAAAGCTGACTACACATAACTTTAACTTAATTTGGTTGTATGAGCATAATTTACTATAGCATTGACTGCCTTAAATGTCAAATCAGCAATACAGTGAAGCTGTTGCATTTCATTGTTATGCAAAGGTAGTAAATAATTTCAAATCAGAACTCTGACGAATTCGCATAAAATCTCAAGAAGAAGAGAAATTCGTTTGAGCATTACTTACAAGGAAGTTTTCGCGCTGATAGTAAAGCGAAAGTGTGAAAAAAAGTTAAAATTTAAAAGTCGTATTTTTTATTCATAACTTTTAAATGCGTGACTTCAAAATTAACCCCAAAAACTATTAGGAATATCAATTTGAAATCATACAAACTGTGATTCTCCCTCCCTCAAAAAGTTCAATCAAACCGAAAAAGGATCAGACAATTTCAGGAGTAAGTATTCAATGATACCGTACAAAAATGCGGCAAGCAGTAGGTATATCCTTTATATCCGCAAAATACAAAAACTTTCAAATGACGACTTTTTATGGCTTGACGTTTTCAATTCTTCTTCCTTTTGTGTTTTATTTCATTCAGTTTCTTCTTCTTTTTCCGCTTAAAATTCAAATTCAAATTCGAATAAAATTTAAATTCTTTTTCGGAATTAAATTCTCAAAGTTTTACAACTTTTGCCCCATCATCCCCAAAACGTTGCATAATTTTCAGCTTAATTCCAACACATTCACATCCCGTACACATGCACACAGGCACATCAGCCAACAAAGGCAACAACACAATGAGAATATCCAAGGCAACAATAAGAACAATAGTTCCCTTGGGACTTGCGAAAGGCAAATTCTCTCAAATCCTTTTCTGACTTTTCAAAGGCTCTTTGCCAAACGTACGAGGTAGCTGTTATGTAGGAGAAGGATGTGTTCCGTTCCGTTCCGTTTGTTTCTACACAATTTTTTTTTTACATATTTCTTACCTTTAAGCTTTTTTTTTTGTTCACTTCGAATGGAATTCAAATGTACATTTGCGAAAGACGTAAAGGAAGTGAAATTTGTATGAGCTTGTAATAATTGTATGTGTGCGTGTGCGAGTGTGTGAGTGTGTGTGTTTAAACACACGCATACCGTGGCTATAGCTCAGAAATATCCTATTTAACATACACTTTTGCCGGATAGTCAGTCTTCCCAGCTGCACACATTTTCAGCGCAACATCTCTGTTTCGGCTTCTATGCAAATATAATGCATATGTGTGGCGGTACGACTGTGTGAGGCTCTCATACATCTATGTATGGGTGCGTGTGTGCGTCTGTATAAATTGTTGAAATATATTATGTAAAATAAATAAAGTAAAATTGAAAAATTCTTTCGCTAAAGGCTCAGAGTCTCATACTGAAGAATTCGACTCGGTAATAATGTGCGGATTGAGTAAAAAAAAACAATAGGAAAAATGGAAATTGCATCGATGCATACACACACGCGCCACACATGCACTGCGGCACATATGCAACATCATTATTTCGACTTACACGTACACTATTTTCATATCCCAACGCATTTGTGTGCATAGATGAGTTGAGTTGGGGAAGAAAATGACGGAGTTAGGCTAAAACTATTCTTTGGAATGTAATATGTTAAATTTAAAAAAAATATACATTTCAACTTAAATTTAACTATTTTTAACAGTTCAATCTCTAGTATTCTAGTGGGTTAAAGTGTTTGCTGAATATCAGTAAAATTGTAGGTCCTCAGTAACATCGAACAGTGGAACAAAATTATAGCATAAAAGTGGAAACGAAAGTTTGTAAAGTAATTCAACAAATTCAGCAAATTAAAAACTCTACACACAAAATGCCATTTGTCCGGATGTCTGTCCTCACCTTCCACAGGTCAGCAGTGGACCTACACAGAAAAAAAAAATTCAGTAAAATTAACTCAAAAAAAGTACAACTTTTTAAAATGTTTGAACCTTAATTTATTAACCGTTGTTGGTGCGTTGGATTTACCAAAAAAAAAAATTGTTAAAAAAATCTTCAAAATTCGGCATAAAATAATTCAAATAATCGTAAAATTTGCTGTTATTGCTTTAGGTTCCTCAGTGGACATTTTCGACAGTGGTACATAAATATGGTATAAAATGGTTGATATATTCACAAAAACAGCTGATTTTTCTGTATATTTTTTATACCACAATTTGGTCCAAGAAATGTACTATTTTTGGTATCATTTTTCCAATTTATGCTAAAAGTAGTACATATTTTTTCAATTTTGTTTAAATGTGTATACATTTGGTATCAAAAAGTGGTACATGTACCGTGCAAAATGCCCATTGAGTCTTTTGCCGCAATTATTGGTTAAATGTAAACTTTTCACAAATTTACTAAAAAATTTACAATTTAACCGTGAAAAAGAATAATGCAACAAATTTACCATCTCTCATCGGTTAAACGTACAATATTGAAGGGTTCAAGCGTTTTTAACCGTTTTTTCGGTTAGATTTACCGATTTTTTTGTTTGTGTGTAAAGAGCCGTCATTGCACACATATATCTTATGCACCCCATGGCTTGATTTTAACTGTTGTGGGAGTTAGTTAATGGTGGACTGTGGGAGGTAGGGTGTCCTCAAACTACATTGTTCCAAGAGGAGTTCAAGGATAGTACAAGGGGAGTCCAATGAGGTCCAAGTGTTGGCAAAGCAGATGCATTAATACCTCAAAACTTCAATATATCAAAAAATCCATATTACAATTGAATACATCAATGCATCCATACATAAAAAAATCAGTAACCCATTTCATGCTTGTATCAAAACAATTTATCATCACTCAATACTTCATTGCAATTGAAATTTATTCATTACACAAATTTATCAAATTTTAAATTTGTTGCTTCCTCAATTATTCTAAATCTTCTTTTCTTCTTCCTCAATTTAGTGCTTAGATCAAAAATTCATATGCAGATGCAATTTTCAAGATTGATTAAGCGATGAAGCTATTTTATCGCTTAGGTATCGCAGCTATTCAGCGAACATTTAAATTGTTCACATAATGGTTCAAGGAATCGTTTCAATTTGCCTTTTCATTTAAATTGATCGGACATTTTAGGTACATGGCCCACTATGCTCTCTATGTCCAATTCAAATTGATTTAGATTGCAAAAAAAAAATCCCATTCCGCTCACAAATGCTGCCTTTGACAATTATTACATCCGTTTCCACTTCCTCTTCGTAACGGAAGTCAAAGCCGAAAATAATTTCCATATAGTGGACCCACAAAACAACAAAAAAAAATGGAAAATGTAATACGTAATAGAAGTAAAGTAAAAGAGTGTATGAATATCCTCCATTGAATTTAAATGGCAACACTTGAAGTTGCCACTGGTAATGTCAAATGAAGTGAGAGCACAAAGTGGCTCGTTTTGTGTGCATGTGTGTGTGTGCGTGTGTTTTTTTGTCTCTTTGTCAGTTCGATGTTCGCCCGTCTTTGCCGTCTCTTCGAGCGTATGTCCGCCGCTTACAAAAGAAACAACTTAAGAAAGTCAAAGAGAGAATGTGCTCAGTTGGTTGGTTTGGCCGGGCCAACAAGAAGCCTTCTTTAAGACACTCGAAACTCAAAAAGCAGTTGTTCACGAAGCAGTAGTCTTACACTACTCGAAGCGTCAATGGAAGGAGGCAGATGACCGACCACTTGTGCAGTCGTTATGGTCAGTTTGCATTTTATACATTTGCCAGCATATTTATTTCGGTATGATAGTAAAATACTTTGTAAATGTGTGTGGAATGAGTATGTGTGTGTGTGTGGGGGGTGTGTGTGCGCCAGTATTAGTTGTGGCGGCTATCAAAATAGGTTGTTAATATGCATGGCCATATTCCAGTGGCTGGCACAAATGAATGGCGAGACTGGCTAGAAGTTTGGTGCGGAGCCTCTTCCTTTGAGTCGGCTGACTTTGTAATGGGCTCGGGGGGTGGGTAAAGTATTCAGCCAACAATATGCTGCGAGCAATTTTATTCGTTTTATATTACGCTATGCTATTCCCATCGCCCGTTCCACTGTGGGGCGAATCAATGGAAATATATCTACTTCATTATGGTGTGCTGCTCGCTGCTGGCGGCTGGCGTAGTCTCTCATGAATATATGAGCTCGAAATCATATTTCAGTTCGGCGATTTTATTACACAAATGTCGGCGGCACATAAATTTATGCTCGACGCTCAAATTAAACTGAAGGAATTTTTGTTCCGTTATTATTTTACAATTTCCTTGAATTTAATTTTTCTTTTAAATGCAATGGAAATTTGCCATTTGCTTTCATGTCTTTAAATTGAAATTACATCGATTTGTTGTGAAGAACTGCACCAGCTTCATCATCATCGAAGCTCCGTTCCAAATCCTTTTAATTTCACATTCATCCTTTGTCACTGCAGTTGCCTTCATTCGGTCTATTGCACCGCAATGTGCAGTTGCGATGGCAGGCATCCATCCCTCTTCTTCCCTCAGCAGAATTAATGAAAAGCTTGTCGATAATTTGCTGAGGCAGTTTTTGGTTGCTTTTAATTTCCGGCTGCTGCTGTTGCTGCTGCTCATGACCCAATCCTTTTCTGTCGCTCTGCGGCACTGCAGGCACCCGAGTGGCATTCGAAGTGGCTGGAAGAATCGCCTTCAATTCGACTGTTAACGAATCGATTGGGTTTCTATGATTAATTTCATTTCTGTTTAAGCACAGATGGATTGTGTTTTTGGAAAAACGATTCGATTTTAATTGTTATTAAATGTTGAAAGAACCCAAATTTGACACAACTTCACAATTTCGCAAACAATTCCTCTAAACTGTGAAGGCATCCAATGAGAAACTTTTAATTTTCGCTAAGGATCATACACGATTTGTTGCTTAAATTATTGGAGTAATGAAGTTGGTTGTATGGACTAAGAAATTTTCTAAATCAAATAATCAAAGTGTTATTTGCTCAGGGATGATTCAGGGATACGTCCTAGTTGGCTACGCGCTTCTCCCGTCTCACATATTAAAAAAGCATAAAATGGCTCTGCTTTAGTCAATTTAAGCGACATGATGGCGCAGTTTTGTGCATACATTCACAACGCCGCACTTTTGAAATTTTCAAATTATTGATATGTACACTGAGAAAAAAAATCAAAACGTTTGGAACCATTGTCAATTTCCAGCCAACACTGAATGTTCTGATTTTGACAACAAAAAGTTGAAATTTTTTGTAAACTGCCCATTGATGAATTGAAACCGCACATTGATGAATTGAGACTGAAATGTTTTTTTTCACGACTGAAATCGTAATGTTTTGTGACTGAAATGTTAATTAGTTATGCAGTTTTTTTTTATTAGTTATGCAGTTTGTTTCCATGGAAAATTCTCAACAAAAAAATTCTTAAAAAATTTGGTGCATTCGATCAATCGTTTTTCATACAAATCCGATTTTGGAACTTGTCTTTGATTTTTCATATACAATTTCATACAATTCATCCTGTAGAATTGGGATTATATCTAAAAAATAGTACATCCCCATATCTTAACATATAAAAACGTTGGTGTGTATGTAAAAGTGAACATCAGGGCTAAAAAATCCACATTCAAATATTGACACTGATTCACGTACTATGTTAGAACTGAGCAGTTTGGATATTTTCAAAGCGATACCCGTTTCAAATCATAATCATGCAGTTCTGGATTTTTTCCCCTCAATGTACTTAACAGGAAATCCAAAGTATCACCGATATCCCTCGAATGGGGCCCACTTTTACAATCTTCCCTATGCCCATTCCCCAGCCAGCCAAAAAAAAACAAAATTGCAACGAAATCAATTGAATAGGACCCGAGTTGCAGAGCTTTAAAAATTTAAGGGCGTGGCAATGGGCGAACCAGAAATTTTCAGAAACAACATGTTACCCATTACCGGCGAAATCGGTTAAAAACTGCATGAATTATAGCATAATATAATTATATTTGCCACGCCCAATGTCAATAAAATTACCTACATTTTGGTCAAGTATTTCTTGAGTTATAAGGGAACAAACATAAGTACAAACATACATACATACATTCATACAAACAAACTCACAAACAATTTTATATGTCGCTCATTCCCTGCAATAAACACACAACTCAAAATTCGGGTTTTTGGACATGCTGCCAAAAGACAGAATTCTTATCTTCCATTTTCGATCGGAATGAAAATTTATCGTTTCAGACGATTTTCAGTTTCTTCACTACTTCGTTTTGTCAAACATGGCGTATGAGTAATATCCCATACAAGACAATTTGATTTTTAAAAAAAACAAATGAATCGAACAGGGAAGCCGTTTTTACAAACACCTAAATATCCTAATATGTAGACTGCGTATTTATATGAAAACATAAATTTGAAACATACTTTTTAGGGCCAATTTTAATTCGAAAAATGTGCCAAAAAATTGTTATGTTTTACAGAAAACATATTTTCATCACTTAATTTGTCAAGACTTGATACACAATATCTTCGCATTCACTTACCTACAAACAAATATCATTTAGGAAGTCCAAAAGTTCTTCTGGGCCATTATGAGCCGTGAACTTTAATGTTCTGATCGATGTGTGCTTTGAAGTCTTTTCTAGCCACTTAAAGTGTTTCAATTGTTTTTGTTGTTCTCGGGGCCTGCCAACAAATCGAACAGGTTGAGGAGTTCTGTAATCAATTATGACGTCGCTTGAAGTGAAATGATTTCATTCATAATGAAATTAATTGTCTATTGTGCATAATAACTCAAACGAGCCACAAACTGTCAAGTGGGAATTGAGACAATAATCAGAATCATAATCGGCCGCTGAAGTAGTGTTAAGGTTTAAGGGGGCAATCAACTGAAAAAGGCCTTCAAACTTTCATAGCCGAAAGGTCGACAGATTAATTTAACGAAACTGAAATTTTCCTTCATATTCCAATGATAACAGACTTCCTCGAAAAAAAGAAAAAAAAAACCGAGTGCAAATATCCTTCCGGCATACACACACACACATATGCAAAACAATTTGCATTCTTCGTTAAATTCGTCGTGTCGTATTACTTTGATGCCAACTACATTATGTCATGCCCGTGTCTATGCTGTCAACAGCAACAAGCAGCACAACGCACTTGATGTTAGCCAAACTGATGACAACATTGTTTGCAACGACCGGTGGTATTGCCGCTGCTCTAAAGAAATGTAAGGTACAAAAAAAAGAACGGCCGAGACTTGTCTGCAACATAAAATAGGCAACGAGCCACGAGCTAAATTCCTTTGTCACAGGAGGACACAAAAAACACACACACCCGAGCATACGCACATAAGCACACATGTCGACTCGATCTCACACTGTAAACATGTCAAATTGGCAACAACACCAACACTCTGGGAATGAGCGAGTTAAATGACAAAAGAGTTGCGAGTTGGCGGGCATTTTTTGTGTGCTGAGTGTGAATTATTAAAAGCCGCAAAACAGCGCATAGACTACAAAAAAAACATAACAAAACAAAAAATCAGTGACAGCAGCAACGGCAATACTGTCATGTTGCAAATACAACACCGGCGCGCCAGTGTTGCCAACGTATTGTTTGGTAATACGAGCGGGGGATAAATTAGTGGCTATGCGTCGTGTCGTGTCGTGTAGCGTCGCGTCGACTGCATTGTTTCACTTTCATCATTTCCTCATCCGGTTTTTGTTTTTAGCAGGATGTGATCAAAAATGCACATGCACACACACTAATACATTGGTATTTAGCTCGTGGTGTGTGTGTGTGTGCATTTGCATGCATTGCTTTCGGTCTGTCTGTCTAGCGGCTCTGGCCCTCGTATAAACAGTTAATTATGCATAATATGCGTCTTGTCATGTTGTGCATTAATTTCCTATGTGTCTGTGTGTCGGCGCATGTATGTGTGTGTTTATTTTTATTCCCACTTTTCATACACGTCATATGTTGCGCGCTGTGGGACATCATAGTATAAGCATTTGTGTTTGGGGTATGGCGCACGGAAATGAGTGGGTACGCTCATGTAATGGACAACAATTATATGTGCTTCAATTTAAAGTTAAATTGCTACAGTTTATAGCAACAATGGGTCACAGAATGGGAGGAATATTCAAAATAAAATATTAGAAACCAACACATAACTAACTGCATGTTGACATTAAAAAGTTGTGTGTGTGTGTTGAAGACCACACTATAATATAAATATAATTTTTCTAGAAATTCCCTATCTACAGGGAGAGAATGGTTGGCTTATGATTTACTATTATGGAGTTCATAAAATTATGGTTACTGAGCAATATACAATACATTTAGACGTTTTTACAATAATGCCATGGTAGCCGAATCGGTTAAACGTCCGGACTCCAGAGGATGTCGGTTCGAATTCCGGGAAAACTGAATTTGTGGAAAAGTTATTGCAAATTATTCTAAGCAAGTTGGTAAATAACAAAACAAAATTAAATAAATAATAAATGAGTAAACATTTGCAAGTAAAAAAAATGTTAATTTATTTAATTGGAAATATGTGCTCAAATTATTATTACGAATGATTTATTTATTCTCACTTAAGCCTAAAATTATGAATTTTTAATCATAATTTATGATTTTTGTTTGCACAATTTATTCCATCTGGTCATTGATTATGTCAAAAGGGATAATAATAATTCATGTTTAAGTGGAACAAATCAAGCAAACACAAATCACAAACTATGATTTTCCCTTTTTAACAGTTATTATGATTAAGAATTCTTGATTATTGACTACTTATTAATGGATCAATATCGTGACTAGAGACCGACCGAAATTCGGTTTCGGTTTTTCGGCTTTTCGGACAAAAAAAGCTGTTTCGGCTGTGTTTCGGATTCGGCCGAAAAATAAAATATCGTTTTCGGCAGAAATTTCGATATTTCCTCCGAAAATTTCGGTTTGATACGAAAAATGTAAAAAATAAATAACAAAGATTACACAGATCGACAAAACTGAACTTTTTGTGTGTTAACTAGACTTGATAGACAAATTCTTATGTATTTTGCCACGCTGAATACGAAAATAATAATGAGAAATATATAAGGAACAACAAGTGGATAAAATCGGTATGTAACATAAATTTAAGAATCAGAAGCGACAAAGAAGACATGACCCCAAATTGTATTGAAAAAGGAAAAATTTAAAACTTTGAAACTTATTTCATCCATCACTCTACTCCTATCAGAGTAGATCTACTACTCTCGCGATGATTTTTAAATTTCTACTCCTTTACTACGGTAGTAGATTTTTCTACTTCCCTCAAGATATGTTCTACTACTATTGTAAGAAATGTACTCCTCAAAATATTATGTGAGTTTCATACAATGCAAAACTACTACTCTTTCAACAAATCTGCTTCCCCTGCAGAAATTTCTACTACTCTCATAGAATTTCTAGTACTCTACGCAGAAACGCATATCTAAATCTACTACCCTAACAGAATTTCTACTACTATACGCAAAAAAAATTAAATCTACTCTCCTTTCTTCAAATATACTCCCCTAAAATCGAATATCTACTACTCTCGTAGTAGCAAAAGGTGAAAACCTTGCCTCTTCAAATTCATTGCTTCTAAATTCATCTAATTCATGATCTGAACTTAAAATGATCGATTTCACCCTACTGATGCGCTTAATTATGTACTACTTTATTACATTTAAATTCAAAATTTTTTCTATTATTTTTTCAGTTTCGGCTTCGGCCGAAGTTAAAAAAAGCGATTTCGGTCGGTCTCTAATCGTGACTAGTTTTTACTTAATTGATTCCTATAACACATAATTTACGCAAGCATTTCCCACCGTGTAAAGAGCGTTACAAAAACAGATTTTCCATATATTTTAATACCAATATCTACGAAAAGAGGTTTAAACACATGTAAGAAGCCGAGTCCGAAGTTATATTTTTTCTTTTTTATATGTAGAGTCCCACATATAAAATAAAGTTACATTTGGTATTTGTAGGTATTGTAGGTATATAGACTGATTGACAGCGAAATTTATACAAATTCCTAAGACTAAAAACTGCAAAAATACTTATTATCTATTCTAATCAGAAGAAAACGAGAGATAACAATACGCTATAGCGTTGGTCTTCTTGTGTACATTTTGATTGTAAAAATTCTATCGGAATTTTTATCATTCATGCTCGCATCTTGTCTTTGTATTTGGTGTTATGTAATTATTTACGATGCATTAAAATTTATGACCTCGAAGGGAACATATGGCAATGCTACATGCGCGAGTCGATAAGACGTACCAAAAAAATACAGTGGACAAGTTGCATTAATAGGAAAACTAATTGAAACTCGTACTTTATCATTCGAGTAGTTCTACTGTTAATATAATAGTATTTTTTTTCTGAGTGTAATATACATTTTCAGAGGCCCATTCAATACATAAGCACTTACCTTAATACAGTCACTGTATTACAGTGAGAGTCAATTTATTGGATGCACCTTAAATGTAGGGGAAAATGAGGTAATACGGGATATGGTGTAATGTGGGAAAACCCAATTTGTGGAAATTTTAGTTTATGTTTGGAAAAACGTACATCTTCTGAGTGTACCTTTTTTTGTATACGTTTATGAGAGTTAATTTTTCTGATATCCTATCTGATAACAGATTCTGATGGGTCTTGGTCTACATAATAACTCCATCAAAGGGTTTTTCTGGATTACCTTGAATTAGCGAGTTATTCTAGCTCAAAGTTCACCACCGGGTTACTCTTGTTTAAAAATCATTCTAACGGTAAGCGATATAGTGTTGTATCTTGAACAAAATACTTCAACCTTTCCCTTTTTTTTTATATTCTTGTCTCTCTTTTTATCCTCTTTTGTCCCTTTTTGTCTCTTTTTTACCCTACTTTACTTAAATTTATACACAATCACCGCTTTCCAAGATTTTTCAACAACTCAAATTTAAAAATTATTCCCAAAAAAAATGTTGCATTGTCCAAAAATTACATCCAATTCCGAAAGAGCAAAAATTATTCCAATCCATTCCCACACATTAAATGATTGTTTCGCTTTAGCAGACGACATGACATTGTTATGTTTGAAATTATGCATTGATAACAATAATTAGAATATTTCGCGCGTTCATATGATGATGCAAAATAACAACAATCAACAAAAGTTAACAGCCAAAAAAAAGAAATACACAAAGGCATAATTTCCGCCACACGCATCAGTGACAGTGCGCTGCCACCCACAAGCATGTCAGACACATGTCAGTCAGTCACTCGTTGCTGCAACGTAGACTGCAGCTAGAGTTGGCATCGTTTAAGCAGCAGCTCGTTGCAAATGCTGATTGTGATGATAGTAGAATTTGTGCAGTGCGAGCCCATGTGTGCTTATGGTTGCATACACATATTTGCTTGTATCTCTGCATGTTGTAGCTGGATCCGGCTATCTCTCCTCGTGAATTAACGTGTATTTTGGGCTTGGATGTTGTGCATTATTATGGGTTCCTTGTGGGCCACTTTAGTTTCTTTCTTTTGGTAAAATTTGTGCCATCAAAGGATTTGTGATTTGTGTTTACTTCACTTGCGGCATTCTAGTTACTGGCATGTTCTGTAATTACCAAAATTTTTCTTTCAACCCATTTGTATTTTAAACTAAAGTAAAATTTCCTGTTTCGTCAGATAAGCAGATCATACTTGCCACTTACCTAAACAAATGAAATGCCTCTACAGGAAAAAAAGTCCAACAATATGAACTTTAGATTGCACCGCATAGCAGACAAAAGCGCAGCTATGGAGATGTGGCTTCACTATTTTGTGCCCATCTGTGGAGTATGAAACCCTACTGTACTTGAGTATCTACTGTGTTTTTGTGTATGTTGAGTATTTTTAACTGCTCAACAGCCAAAAGACGTGCTTGGCATTGGACTTGCACTTTGGCAGCACTAGTCCTTTCACACATACACACACTCTTACACTGTCTCACACGGACTCGCACAAAGACCCAAAAGAATAACAAATAATTGCGAATGGTTGCTTTGTGTGCGTTTTTAAATGCGATGCTAGCGCATTGTTGCAGCATCGCATTGCACCACATCATGCCGCACATTGTCGTTGCACATCACATCAGTTATGCACATAAGAGGCTAAAAATGTTGCCAACTACTCGTCGCACACGACTTTTTGTCTTTTGGTGTGTCTTCGTGTGTATGTGTGTGTTTGTGTGACTGTCTGACAATACTTTTGTCTGTCTGCGATTGTTGGTCGTTTGTGGATTCTTCTCTTCTGCATATATTCCACTTCTTTTTGAGTGTTGTGAAAAATAAATGGTTTCATTTTATAACATTAAAATATAAATTTATGCAGCCCCAACGAAGAATAGGAACGACTCAAAGACTCAACGGAAAAAAGCTCATACAAAACACAACAATAACGAAGCAAAAAAATTTAAACTTTAATTCAGCCACAAAAACCACACACACACACACACACATAGACACAAAAAACTGGCAAAGGCAACTCGAATCCTTTGTAGCTGAGTGTTGCAGTCCTGCAATTGAAAATTCTGTTGTTGCTGCTATTGCTGTTGCTCAGCGAAAGTTCAACATTCGAAAGTTCTCACTTAAGGATGCGAAGAAGAAGAAAGGGGAAAAAAAATCAACGCAAAGCTTTTCTGAAAAATTCCCATCCATTTGGTGGCGATGAAAGGCAAGCTGAGCGCGGTTTAAGTATTTTTAAATTAAATTAAAATTGCAGCCCAGACTGCAATCGAGAAGATAGCAAGAGGATGTGCACGAATGCCTTAAATCGCAAAAGCGTTGGCAGATGCAGATAACAAACAGGAGCCGCTCCTTTGGTATGTGTTCAAATGGGCATTGTTTGGGTTAACTGCAAAATGAGTTGAATGAATGAAAATGTTGAATTGAATAGGGGGGCGGGGGTAGGGTGGTGAAATGCATTTTAATCTTGAATGAAATTCATTAGGAAAACACAATACAAACCAACAACAATAAACAAAATAAGAAGAAAAGATCGAAACTGATAGCGTTGCTGGTGGCGTTCAACGATTGGGAATTTTCAAATTATTTTTGGGAAATTACTGGAAACACATTTGATGTAATTTTCCACTGAATATTTCTGTAATTGGTTTTGAAAAATATTCAAGGAAAAATTAAAATCTTGACCCTTATTCTCAATTTATATTCCCCCATACCCATTATGTATATGGAATCACTGGAATTACTTACCAAACCTTAACAAAATATTGAAATATTTTCAAAGTTAGACATTGGACCCAATTTATATAAATAAATTCCTCAGTAAACCATTTATAATCTTTATTGTATTGATTACCGGTTTACAGAAGCTAAAACCAAACCGAAAGTAAACTGTTTACGAATTGATACCTCTAACAATATTAAAATACAAATCCGAATACGAACAGGCATTACCATTGTGTGACAATTTTATTGATGGTGATGATATTGTTAGACGCTGACTACGTGCAAATGTATACAAAAGAATACTAAAGAGAGACTGGCGAATGGATGGACAGGCTATTGACTGACTGGCTGACTGGCTGACAGACTGCAGGAAATGTTGAATTGAAATACGAAATTCATTTAAATCAAATGCAAATAAATGAAATCGTGATTGGAAACATGGTAGGATATTAATTGGTAAACAAGTCCGAATTCAAACCAGTTTGGTCGTTCGGATGATGTGCTGCCACAAGGCTATGAGGTTGTGGCAGCACTTCAATTTCATTTCAATTTCATTTCAATTTCCTTTCAATTTCATTTCAATTTCATTTTAATTTCATTTCAATTTTATTTCAATTTCATTTAAATTTCCTTTCAATTTCATTTCAATTTCATTTCAATTTCATTTCAATTTCATTTCAATTTCATTTCAATTTCATTTCAATTTCATTTCAATTTCAATTTCATTTCAATTTCATTTCAATTTCAATTTCATTTCAATTTCATTGCAATTTCATTTCAATTTCATTTCAATTTCAATTTCATTTCATTTCATTTCAATTTCATTTCATTTTCATTTCATTTCACTTTCATTTCAATTTCATTTCAATTTCATTTCAATTTCATTTCAATTTCATTTCAATTTCATTTCAATTTCATTTCAATTTCATTTCAATTTCATTTCAATTTCATTTCAATTTCATTTCAATTTCATTTCAATTTCATTTCAATTTCATTTCAATTTCATTTCAATTTCATTTCAATTTCATTTCATTTCAATTTCATTTCAATTTCATTTCAATTTCATTTCAATTTCATTTCAATTTCATTTCAATTTCATTTCAATTTCATTTCAATTTCATTTCAATTTCATTTCAATTTCATTTCAACTTCTCTTCAACTCTTCATATAAAGTTGAATTTAATTTCCATTTCATTTTACAACTCTTGACTTGGCTAATTTTCACGCAACTCAATTCTATTCCATTTTCATTTTCAATTTCATTTCCATGCCATTTCATTTTCAAAATGGCGTCTAAATTTAAAATTTGTTAGATTGCAACAGTTTACAACCATAAAACTTTGCACACCTTTGCAGTTCACCACCACCTCTATCGCACCTTCACCATTCCGCAGCTCATTCGCAACCAAAATACTTTTGTGCTTTGTTCAAAACTTTAGCAAAGTGAAAAAGCGCCCGCGGGTAATTCGATAAAGCGTAAAATTTTGCACTTAAACTATTTTCGTAACAAACGTTCTTAACCCCATCAACGCACGCACGCCCACTCCTGGTTCCACCTCATCTGTGCCGCCACCGCCGCCGCGCCAACGACACACTAACAAGTAAGCAGTGTTGCATTCAGTTAGTGTTTTTTTTCTCGTTTTGCGCCCTCCACCCTACTAAATGCCAAAGTTTTCTTCCAAAGTAGATTTTATCGTTGACGTTCGTTATTCATTTTAGGTTTGCCAGCTCCAGCGCCACCGCCACTGACGCCGCTATACCTCGTCTTTTACGCCTCTTTTTTCGCAGCGCTTTTTCTTACTATGTGCAATGTTTTTAGTTGTTTTTACTTTCCGCCAACTTGGGCGATAATTTATTTTCGCATTATTCTTTATGTTTCTTGTGCGCTATTTAGACTTTTCATTTGCAACTTTTGTGCAACGCCATGAAATGTCTTTCGACTTCATTTGCAACGCTCAGCTCGGCTCCCTCGGTTGTGCTGCGGTGGTTTCTGCAATGACGCTATCAAAGGCGTCCCGCCGTCGTCGTTGCTACTATACCTTACTACCTTTTGTTCCGAGCCGTTTCCGCAATTGTATGAAGTGTAAAATTTTCTGTCGCTGACATTTTTTCTAGTTTATTTGCGCCAATGAATAAAATTTTATGTCTACTCGGTTGAAGTGTTGTAATTTACTTGTCATTTCTTCCAAAAAAAACCCCAAGCGAACGACGCGAAAAGTAACGTAAAAAAGTAGTAGTTTAGTAGCAATAAATTCATTACAGCACTTTTTCTGCTTAAGTAATTTGAATTTATTTTTTTTTTTTTATGAAAATGAAAACTTTTAATGGGGGAAGATGTGATGAGAACTCACCGCCCAATCATGTGCTAAGAATCGTTTAGTAAAAAGGACATTTCATGAGGAATGGAAAGATTCTTCCCTTGGGACAATTTTTGGTACAAAAATGGACAAATTTCGTAAATTTTGTAAATTTCATTTGATATTTGTAATGCAGTTAGGCAGTCTAAAATCAACTGTGTTAAGCTTCAATTGCGCAAAGCTTCACTTAACAAGCTTCCCTACTCAGTAGCTCAGTCACACTGCAATCTCAAGCCAGCTGTCGTTCGTCTCATGATCAAACTGACAATTCCCAAACGAAGACTAATTGTTCGACATGCTTCCGTCATTTTTAGGCTCATCCTCCGACAATCGCTTCGTTTCGCCGTATATCTTTCGTATCAGCTCTCTGCCACGCTCTGCCCACTCGTTCCGCTCTTCAATATGTTACACCGATTTGACACATCAAATAAATGACGCTACAGTTACGGCAAAACAAATGCTCGAAGAAAAAATGTTTCGCCTTTGACGTATGAAGTTTTAATTTATGAAGTCTTCTCAAAAAAACCATATTTTTGCGCTTTTTTCCTCTCAACTTTTACTTCACTTTCAATGGTTTGATTTGGTTGCTCTTTTTTTTGTGCACGTTTCCTTTGGGCCGTTTTGCATGTTTCCGTTTCCGTTTTCATTTGGACGACGGAGTGGCCCACATATTCGCCTACATGCCGATCTCTCGGTCATGGCGCTTAAATGTCTACATTTAGACAAAAATAAGCGGTCGCGGCGAGCAGGCAAGCAGCAGCAACAACAAAAAAACTTTGATTAATGTTTACTTCCGATTTGCATAAATCTTGCTTTAGCATTTTTAGTCCGGGTTCCGTCGAATTCTTTACTTTTTTCCGTTAGTGTGTTTCATTCGCCGTAAACCTTGATGCGCTGTTATAAATTATTTTTGCTGAAGCAGCCAGCAGTCTGCCGTGTGTAGTTCGGGATAGCCCCTGGGGTTATGGTGATGCCATTACAAATGGCGGTACAATCACCGAAAAGAGATAGGCGTGTGCTTTCTAAACAAGATGGCAAAGCAATGCGTTCTCTCCAATCCCTTTCCCATGTACGCTTTTTTTCTTTATCACACATGGCCCCAATTGAGGATATTTCATACTTGAGGGTAGTCCATTCATGTTAAGTGTTTTCAAGTGGAATACTTGATGAGCAAATTGGAGTGGCATTTGCAAAAGAAATAAGGTCAAGGTATTGTGTGTGAAAGCAAATCATAAGTCAATTAAAAAATTCTATTAATTTATAAAGAAATTTTAATTTTAATAATTCAGAAATGAAATTGAAATGAAATTGAAATTAAAATGAAATTGAAATGAAATTAAAATGAAATTGAAATGAAATCAAAATGAAATTGAAATGAAATTAAAATTAAACTGAAATGAAATTGAAATGAAATTGAAATGAAATTGAAATGAAATTGAAATGAAATTGAAATGAAATTGAAATGAAATTGAAATGAAATTGAAATGAAATTGAAATGAAATTGAAATGAAATTGAAATGAAATTGAAATGAAATTGAAATGAAATTGAAATGAAATTGAAATGAAATTGAAATTTAAATTGAAATGAAATTGAAATGAAATTGAAATGAAATTGAAATTGAAATTGAAATGAAATTGAAATGAAATTGAAATGAAATTGAAATGAAATTGAAATGAAATTGAAATGAAATTGAAATGAAATTGAAATGAAATTGAAATGAAATTGAAATGAAATTGAAATGAAATTGAAATGAAATTGAAATGAAATTGAAATGAAATTGAAATGAAATTGAAATGAAATTGAAATGAAATTGAAATTTAAATTGAAATGAAATTGAAATGAAATTGAAATGAAATTGAAATGAAATTGAAATGAAATTGAAATGAAATTGAAATGAAATTGAAATGAAATTGAAATGAAATTGAAATGAAATTGAAATGAAATTGAAATGAAATTGAAATGAAATTGAAATTTAATATCACATTCATTTAGTAGATATTCTTCGATATAATTTCCAATAAATCTCCTCTACTGATTAAAGTTCTTCCATTAAATAAATATGAACAATGCAAGGGCAACCCTTTCCCCAATGACCTGGCATTTTCAACTAATTTACCAAGCCATTTTCTTGCCACATTTCTGGTTTTTCTTTTTGTTATATTTGGCCAGAAGTGAGTTTCCTGCCTACGCACTCTGGGCCATATTTAACTCCATTATCGCCGGTGACCTAGTCCTACACACAAACACTCCGGTGTCGGACGTTGAAATAAAGTTCCTCTTCATGGATCAGTTCACAAATTTAACCATAATTTGTGCGAAAGTGTTGCACTATCATCCTCTAACCCGGCCATAAGAAATCTGGTTGGTTTTTTTGGTCGTTTTGGACCATTGCTTTTACCCACCCTCCCGCTCACCACAAACAAGCTCACATTCAGTCGCATTCAATTGCAAAATGATTTATGTGGGTCAGTTGGGAATTTGGTGCAGCGCAGTTGACGCTTGCGTTCATCTCCAACTTCCCATATTGTACGTTCGGAGCTTTTATACGTTTGTGCGTCCTTACGTATTAGGTTCGTCTGTTAGTTTTCGTTTCGTCCGTCCGAAATGTCTGAGCTTACGCAAATTGTTCGCATATACAAATGGTAAAATGGTGAAATGTCAGTTTCAATGATTTATGTTTCACCATGGACCATTTGAATGGATGAGGGGGGGGGGGAGGAATAAGGGGGCGCTAGTAAGCCGAAGCGGTGGTCGGGAGGGGGTTGGATTTTTGAAATAGCGTCATGGTTTGCTGCATGGAAATCCTAATTTCTAATCTAATATATATTTTTTCTGGGGCATTTCTTGTTTGATTTACTTTGTGAGTTTTCACTTTGTGTGGTGCTATTTTTTCACTTCCATTTCATGCAAGAATTTAATGGTTTTATTTAGTGGAACGTATGAATATTTATTTGAGCGTTCATTCCATTTGCAATTTTGACAAGATTCGGATCGGATTTCACGTGTTGTTTAAATTGAAATCTGTGTTTTTTTATAATGGAACATTCATGCAATCTAGTTAAGTCATTTCAAATTAATTTTTCATGGATGGTCCGATTAATGTGTGTAGAACAAATGCATTTGAACGCAATTATTATATTTTCCAAATACTTACTCGCATGTACTGTAAATAGAATGAATAAGTGAAGCGCAGTCTGCGAGTATGAATCAACACAAGATAGTTTGTATTTCAAAACATTACTCTATTGTTCGAAATGATCTCGATGCCTTCCGATTACCAGTTTGTAGTTTCTAAGCTACTCTCAATCTACGAATGGACTCTATGTCACAAATCTCTTTTCCATTAACATTATGTGTCTACATTTTAAAAAAATTTTAATTTCCTTCATTTTAATTTACTTCATTACTACACCGAGAGAAAAAAAACAGTTTCGCCGTTAAAAACCATCCGATTGTCGAAAACTGTTAAAATAAAAGTGGAAACTCATAATTGTATCAGGTTTTCAACTGTCGGATGGTTTTTGCCAGCTTTTTCTCTCGGTGTATAATTTTGTACCCTGCGAACAAAGTGTATATTGCTTTGTCACGATAAAGGCCTTAAATATTGAGCTATCGATTTCATTCAATATGGACGAAAATCACGCCTAACTCCGCTACAATATTGCAAATTTACTTTGGTTTTCCTTGACAATGACTGGACCGTTTTTGATGCCGTTTTTGTCATTAGTGAGGAACTGGAATAAAATGGAAGTGAACCAGAACCAAAAATTAATAGAAACCAAATGGAGCTACCAAGCAGTAAAGAGAAATAAAAATGGAACAGCAAAGCAAACATAAAGAAAAAGAGAAGATAATATTATAGAAGAAAAATGGTTTGTATGTTATACACTCAAAGAATAAATATGTTTGGAGAACGTTTGCTGCAAATATACTACTTTTGAATACCAACTTAAACGAAAAAACAAACAAAAAACATTTGCTCCAAATTAAGTCGTTTTGCTGCAAATAATAAATAAATTTGCAACAATTCAAAAACGTTTCCAATAAAAGTATTGCAATTTACTTTTATTGGAAACGTTTTTAAATTGCTGCAAAATAACAACTAATTTCTAATAAACGTTTAAACGAATTCGATATAAGCTTTGTTCTTATCGACCAGAACGAAAGTAGCTCAGTGGCACAGCGTGTATGTGCGTAACTTATAAACCTTACGTCCCGCGTTCGAATCCTGGCTGAGCTGAACATTTTTTTTTTTCGTTACTTAAACGTCGGTTGCAAACGAAACAACAAACGAAATGTGTTTGTCTAATTTTTCGTTTTTTACGAACGAAAAAATTCATTTAGTGTGAGTATAAGTAGGTTAGGTTAGGTTAGGTTAGGCAGCTGACCTACAGTTTAATGCCGAGGGACTTAATGACCATTTTACTTGCAAAACGAGGTACAAAAACTCCTTTTGATGAATCGAAGCACAGCACTAGAATATTATTGCTTTTCAATTCAAAGTAAAATTTTATTCTTCATCATATCTCCGTTTCTTTTAAATACAATTTCAACTCTACTATTAATTATCTCTAGTTTTGTCTACACTCTTTTCCAAGTTTTCCAATTTTTCCAATTTTTCCGATTATTTGGATTTCGATATGTCGAATTTCGAAAATTTTTTTAAACAATTTTTTTTGGGTGATTTTACTTTTTATGGTTAATATTACCGGCCTTTTTTCTGTGAACTATCCTTGTAACCGATTTCAATTATATTAATAGCCAACAACGAAATCTCTTTACCTGACGATATATCCGGTCTGCCAATACATACTATCTTGTTAAATTCATTTTTATTTCCAGGTATGTACCTACTTCATGAGAGAATTCATTAAAATGCAAATTAATTGAAAAACTTTTCGAACCAAAAAGAAAAAAACTCCCGCAGTAAGTAGTCTCCAGCTGAATTACAATTGCCCAGCTATGTTTAATATTCTAATCGGGCAATAAAAAAATTGTTCTAATGTGCCTATCGCAGATATTAGCGAAATTAAGTAGTAAAACTTTCGAATTTAAATTTAAATAAATGGAATTAATTTAAAATTTACCTAAAACGCGTAGCTAGAAAACCAAAATAAAAATGGAAGAAAAAGAACGAAATGTAAAAAGAAGTTATGAAACGGATGAAATTGATGCGACTTTTAACAACAGCAATAAAAGTTTAAACGTGGCGAGTCCCGGGCAGAATGGAAAATTGCTATTTTTAAGAATGTGAAAACTTTATGAAAATTTCACCAACGCCGTTACTTTTAAATGGCGGTAAGCCGAATGCAAGAGCAGTAAAAAGGTAGCAAGCAGGAACACCGTCGAAAGTATTCAACTTTAAATTGCCACAGCAGCGCGCAACGCTGCTCTGGGCTTAGGCCTACTAAGTGATGGGTGGTGTGTGCGTGTGAGTTCGGTTTTGAGCTCGCTGCAGATCTGGCAACTTGGCTATGAGAAATTGTAAAAAATACAGAAAACTTTTGCCAATAAACATTAGAATATCCTTCCGGTGGAACTTCTCTACTACCTACTTCTTTATGACTAATTTTTACATATCGCTCTGGCAACAGTGAATGGGATTTTTTTCTATGGAAAACTTTTCTCTCTCAGGTACAAAGTTTACTTTTTTCTTCTTCTTTTTTTTTTTATTATTATTTGCACTGAATAGAAATTGGTAGATAAGTATTCCATTGAAGGCCTACTCTTGTGTGTCTGTCCAGCCTTGAGTCTGTCCGTTCAGGCCAAAAACTTTTACCCAAGAATTTTGATTATTGTCATGCAACATTGAAATCCCCCAATCGAAAGTTGTTCTCCGATGGTGCGTCCAAAATTTTTGTTTTCTCTTTTCTTTTTTTTTTTTGACTTTGTTCTTCTTTTCCATATTCTTTTTGTTGTTATAGTTGTTGTTATGCGCCCGTTGACGTACTGATTGAATGTCCTTCGTCCTTTAGGAAATTATTTTTCGAAATTGTAATGGAATGAAATGAAATGAAGTGGAGTGGAGTGAAGTGAAGTGACCGACGACAGGGAGCCAGAGCGGAGCGTACGGTTGGGCAGTAGTCGCTATTGACGTGAATTCATGCCAAGCATCAGTTGAGTTGAAAAACTTTTGACATAAAATTTGGTCATTTGTTAAGTTGCCTGCATTGTTGGGTGCCTTTTCGTCCAAACGAATGAGCGACAGAAACAGAATAAAGGAGAAACCAAATCGAAAACTTTTCACTTTTTGTACCTGCAGTGGCATTTCGCAGTATTGAATACTTTTGTATCGGTGAGATTGAACGCATAGTATTGGTGTATGGACAGATCCAATTATTGTTATTACGATATGAAAGTCAGAAGTTGTATATTTATTTTTGTTGTTGTATTTTTGTCTTTCGATGTTGTTGGTAAATTTATTGAAGAATGTGGCTGAAAGCACCTACCAGTAAATTCAATAGAATTTTTAGAAAACTTTTTTGAATGTAACTTTTTTTGGTTT
Source organism: Heteromyza rotundicornis (assembly GCA_951394025.1). NCBI lineage: Eukaryota > Metazoa > Arthropoda > Insecta > Diptera > Heleomyzidae > Heteromyza > Heteromyza rotundicornis. Next base: position 70,508,896 of record OX596010.1, on the reverse strand, counting down.
GGTAAAAGCGGATACAAATTACGGTTGAACAATATGGTTATGATGAAATCATGCTATTTTTGTTTATAAACAATTTGGTTTGTTTTTAAGTTGTTGGTATAATTTTATAACCATGCAGCAGTATTGACCATCTATATACCCGCGGGTAAAGGCATCTTTGACCGATACGGACGATAGCTGTCGTAAAATTCCAAAGCTCTGGAACGATTTTGGTGAATACTGCCATAGAGTGTGCCGTTGATTTCTTGTTGAAAAATATGTAAATATTATTACGCTACAAAAATGAGCATAAGTAAAAAAAAAGTGAATGGGTACCCGGTACCCAAAAATCATTTGTGATTTACTTTGCTTTTAGATATAATATTTTACGATTTAAAGTTAAATAAAACGGTTCACGCTATGGATGCACGGTTTGACGAAGATTGATTTCAAGTAACCGGTATTTTGCATGTTTTAGCTACTTAGCTTTACTAAGATTTTTATTAAAAGATAATAATTTTTAAAGTAAAAGTAAGGGCGTTAACTGGACATTGATGAAACATAAAATTTGCAAACGGTTACTTTACTTTTGTTACAATTTTTAACGTTTTTAAGGTCAAGAGGTAAACACTATGCAGTTTATGCAAAATGTGTATGTCTACAAGGGTGTCCTTTTTTTTTGAATATAACGTAGCGAGTGAAGCCGCGGGCAAATAATATATACGAGTACATTTTTTTTGTTTGTTAAATCCACTTTCGTAAACATATTATGTATTATCTTTCGGCCCAACACATTTTCTTACGGATTAAAGCTACAAGTACTAAAAATTTAATACTAAATGTGCTATAAATAGTACATACCTACTTTGTACCGAATACCAAAAATGGTTACAAATACCGCACCTTATTTAGTGCGGTAGGAAAGCTACGCAGTGGGTATTTTGCACGGTACATGTACCACTTTTTGATACAAAATGTACAAAATTGTATAAAATATGTACTACTTATATGTACTACGTATAAATGTTAAACTATGTATTATTTAAGCAACTGAAACCAGTCATCCCTCTCCCAATCACTACCAATTGGATAAAATTCCTGGAAAAGTTTTACCCTTGAGGGCGTCAGAAGTTTGTGTACCATGCATCCCTTGCATAGGACCCGAGGTTTAATGCTCTAAAAATTTGAGGGCGTGGCAGTGGGCGGGCCACAAATTCTCAGAGTCAGCACGCTGCCCATTTATCACCCAACACGTATTTTCTTAAATACATTTAAACTACAACCCGAAAATTAAAATTTAGTCACATACGATTGTACTCGATTTTGAAAATATCTGAGTGTATTTGGGGAAATATCTCCTATAGTTTTAAGTCACGGTTATTTATTGAAAAGATGTCAACATTTCGTTTAATATCATTTTTTAATCAAACAAAGTCAACTACAAATTTTCAATTGATTACCTCAAACGAATTATTGGATACCAGAAAATAAATACTTTTACTTTATGTATTTGAAAAAAAACGAACAACAGCCTTCCCCTACGTACACACACTCTCCTCTCAAGTGGCGAATTCAAGACTCATTCATTGTGGCACACAAACCTATTCAAAGGCAAACACCAGAAATACCAAGTTCGGTTTTGATATGAAAACTAATTGAATTTTTCTATACATGGCAGTGGAGCAAATGGCTTGGGTGGCTCAGTAGAGGGGTCGGCATACCCAAAAAGGGTTCCATTCTATTTAGAATTAATTAATAACATTTTGAATACAAAGTAAGTGCTTTGATGGCATAAGAAAATCGAAAATATTCTTTTAGGGTATGCGAGTGGGCAAGGGCAGTGAGTGTAGCAATCTTTTGATATGTGTGGTCAATTGCCAATTACAAAAATTAAATATTTGTTCGTCTTTGGGCTTTAGACAACGGCAGGCCTCTACGTAAACCGGTTTGATTTTGCTAAAGTTTATATAAATTAAATCATTGAAGTGTTGAATTTGAAAATTTCCCATTTGTTTGATTTGTTATTGTAAATATTGATAGTTTTGGGCGTATGTGAGTGTGAGCGAGTGCGAGTGCGGCCGCTGTGTGTGGGGTAATTAAACAAATTGTGTTTGTTTTAATCAAAATCAGAAATCATATTTAAAGAAAAGCGTTTCTTAAATTTTGTTTGCTTTTGCCAATATTCTGTCAGTCCTGTTGAGTTCATTGTTTGCCTTGCCACACAAGTCGAAATAAAAAAAAACAAAATTCATAAAAGAAAGTACATTTGACCCCTTCGGCAAGGACGCCACACTCTCTTTTTCTCTCTCGCACAGTTTAGAACTGCAGAAAGTGTGCGAAAGTTTCCTTTGATTTTGATGATTTTGGCGGGTGTTTGTGTTTCGCCTTTTATTATTTCTTTACTTCATCATAATTTGAGCCATAGAGCCTTTTGGGCTAATTTAAAACTTTTGCTACAATTAACTCATTTTGCTCATTATTCTAATTATGGTAACGTCCGTCTGTCCGTCTGTCCATCCGTCCGTTCATTCATTCAATCACCCTGCCGCGTAGGTCCCCTCAGGGCTTAGTACAACTCTTTTTTCGGTCTTCAACTTAATTAGGCGCGAATTTAATTAACAGCACAAGTTTGAAATTGTATTTTTTTTTATTTTTTATTTTGTGATATTGTTGCTGTTTCCCGAAATTCTCAAAATTTCACACAATTTCTGGGCAATTTTACAAATAGATGAAAGCGGTGCTGGTGTTGGTTGTTGGCTGGTCATGGTTGTATGGTCGTCGCAGAAGATTGTTTCGATTTTGATTATTAATTTCGTAGTTGACTTCGTTTGATTTTTTTCTAGAAGCGTGGGTAATTGGCGTGAGTTTTCTAGTACTCAGTGAGATTTTCACTTAACCTCATCTTAACCCTGCACAATTCCATCAAAATTGCGGTCACTTGTGTGGTTTTAAACTGAAATTTTGTGGTTGTTGTTGTAAGTGTAGTCACCTCTGTGATGTGTATTACTAAAGTATTGAGAAACAATTTCCTAATTGTATATTGACCTCAAGCGGAAATTAATTTGGAAGGATGTGTAAGTTCTAGACCAAGAATTACATTCCATGGTAGAACATCTGTGCCGAGTTCCACTGCAGCCCGGTAGCAAAATCAAAAAAAGTTTATTCCGCAAGGCACCACCTCTCGTCAAGCAATGGCTAACTTATGAGAGTAAAATTTGCCGTGAATATACTTCACTTGCCGTTCGGAACCACTACTGAGCTTTGCAACTCATTGAAACCATTTCGTGTCTGTGAATTCCCTAAACGAAGTTGTCTTCTGTGAGAAGCCCATTTATGAGAAGGTCCAGCTAGAAGTTCGGCCAAGAGCCCTCGAAGGTCATTGTGCCAAATATTTATCCGCTCAATCCGCAAATAAATATCGTATGTCGTATGATTTTCCCCGGTCAGATTGAATTGTAAAGTATCCACGATAGAGGAATCAAGTAATGAATCAACTCAGGTCCTGAGTCTCAGGATATCACGATTTTCACAGTCAGTCAGGCCTCGATTAAATCTCTGAAATCGGTTTTCCTGACATCAAAGTTAGCCTGAGATGGTTAATAAGTCCAACAAGCTCATAGTTTGAGTTCTAGGGCACAGGGATATTCTTGGGAAACGTATCTGATGATCTGATGAGCCTAGTACCACATTGCTGCTTAATACTAATGCAGAAACTCAAAATAAAAGTTAATCCACTGGAAAAATCTGTAACCCAACTAGGCAACTCTGGCCTAATGCATTAGAGAAATCTCATCTCTCTACCTATATCTTGTTTATCAATAGTAGTGGGTGCGATCTGAGTCTTTGTTAACGACTTTTGGAGAGGCTGAAGTGAATAAAATTGCACTTTAATTCCTCCTTCCTCAACAAGCTGTGTGAATTTTATGAAATCAATGTGGGAACGCTCTATTAAAATCTCAAACTGGTTACGAGATTCAACAATCCGATTCGGTAGCATCGTAATTTACCGACATCGACCGTACTTTAAGGCATGAAATTTTATAAAATCACTACATACATTTGCCCAGCCTTTTAATGGTTTCGCTTCCTGTTCCATAGTTGTGGCAAATCCATTTATACCCACATAAATCTCTGGCTCTTAGCACCACCCATGGGCGCACTAAGTCCCAAGTGTGCCTGTGGCTGGCCTGTATTTTACATTTCTTTAATAAACAACTTAAAGCGGCCCAAAACGATATTAGTTCCAATAAAAATCAAAGCCAAAAAGCAACCGAAACCTTCTTGCCCAGCCAACAACAGCAATTGCCCATCCTCCTGTACTCTCCTATCCTATCCTACCCACACACGCCACACACGCATCACCTGTCAGCAAACAATTGTTTCCGACAAATTCTTGTATGGAAACAAGTGACGAGGAACAAGATTTACGCATCCATGCACTTCAAATCAAATTAAAAGGTTTCCATCATCAGCGTCAGCGTCAGCGTCAGCGTCATCGTCATACTCGTTTGTTGTACGCCAGTTCAGAGCGACTATGCACTGGTACGACTATACCATACTTTACTACTCTAGTATACTGTTAAAGTGCTATTGTCGTATGCACATACCATACCGCAAACGTACCGCTCGACAGACTACCCATATTCGAAATTTGTTCTATCTGGGAAAGCGCACGCACAAGCATGAGATTTTCCATGAAATTATTTGGGGAATAACATAGAAAGTTTGTTGGTAGGTACAGATAGGTACACATGTGCTATTGGGTGCCTTACTGTGCATGTATGGGTAAGGATGTACACAATGCATAAATGGCTTTTATCTGTGAGCTTGTGGTTGTTGGGCGATGGCAAAAATTGTGCAAATTTCGTACGGAAAATACTATGAAACGGTATAAATATATGACTTCTTCTGCTTTGGTGTGGTTGTTGCTGTTGCTGTTGTTGTTATTTTCACTAGGAGTATTTTGGATAGCAAAAATATGAGCATATTTGCATTGTGCTTCAACGAAAAATATTCAGGAGAAGTGAAACTAGAACAATTCTGCTTTAATGCTGCGTGTGACTGGGTGTAGTGACAGATAGGAAAGCGCACAGACTGCGGGGTACATACGGACATTCTGTTCAGATTTCATCGGCAAGGCGGCCGCTCGCAGCAGTGGTGAAATGTTTGCTGTAGCGGAGTGCCAGGTGGAACGTGTCGTGGCTGACATTTGCATTTGCAGTATTTTTTTTTCCTCTGATTTCTCTCCTACCAACAAAATGGCAAATTGCATCAAAAATTCAACAAAATATGATTTTTGATGCAGAAATGAAATTAATTTGTAGTTTTCCGTTTTTCCTCTAGTGTTTTTGGTTGCCTGTCTTTTTTTGTTTTTTTTTTTTTTTTTGCCGTTTTGTGCGGTTGTAAAGCATGAAATTATGCTGACTGAAAAGTGAAAATTTCCATACCTACCACAAAGCACACTGAATTTAGGAAATGTTTTGAAGTAATTTGATTTGCCTGTGTGTGTGTGTGTGTGCGTATTTATCATACCCACATTTCTAGGGTTACCATCATATTTGTAAGCTAGCATTTAATTGTGACAGCCACAATTTAATGTAGTAATTAAAATACTTTCGGTTTTTTTTGTTACTGCAACAACAGCAAATATCAGTGGACATTAGGTTATAACACTGTAATAAAAGAAGTTTGAATGGACATTCTGTATGGTAGAGACTGGCAAAAACACACACCAATGTACGTATTAGTTAATGAGAAAACGCTGATGGCGCTACTTTTTATGTAACCTTGAGGGAAAAGTCAGTGAAAATCATATGATCAAATTTGTAGTCTACGTAAACCATTTATTCTCAGTAGTAGAGTTAACAATAAAATACCCGGTTTTCTAAATCAATTTTTTTGAAAAACACTCATACGCAGTGTGTAACGATTACTGCATAGTGTTGCACACTGCGTATGAGTGATATTCACAATATTGAATTTTAAAAGAAACTATCTTGGGGGCAGTGGAAAGTCTAATTTTTTCAAATAGTGTAACTAGTAACAGAACTAAGAGATTTTCATAAAAAACTATTTTGGTGAAAATTTGAACGAATTGATGTAAGTCAATAGGACACTGGCATTTGATTTCCGCTCCCCTTTCCGAAACCATAGAGGACTTTCTTGGTTTCAAATGTACGTGTACGGTGTTATTTCCATTTTAAAAGATCTACCTCCAACCTCAAATGAATCCAAATTTTCCAAATAGTTCCCCTGTTATTACAGAAAAGTGTGTAGAGACAGCATCCGACATGCAGTACGCACACTAAACTAAACTAAAGTAAAGTCTAAAGTAAAAGTGTGAAAAGCTTCACTTTCGCATTGTTCTGCTCATAAATATCAACTGGAGACAAATTTCTCTACTCTGGGATACAGTTTTCGAGTAGAGTGCTTTCGTGTAGCTTAAATAAAACTGCTCTTATAGGAAATGCATTGTGGTTAATTGCTTTTGCTTTTTGTTCTACTTATAGGATGGAATACTAGGTATGCTCACTACCCCAGTGGACCGATTCATTCATAATTCATTTGCGTAGCACTTATTTGATATTTGAAATGGACAACAGCGACTCAGAACCACGCCTACTTCCCATACAAAATTGCTTTGTTTTCGTTTATCTCTAGGAGTACTGAATCGATTTGGACGCGGTTTTTTGTGTTTAATTTGAAATGATTTCAGGAACGAAAAGGGAATGGAAATGAAAGGAAATGGTATTGCACCGGAATAAAATGGAATTGATACAAAATGGAATTGGATCGGGGAATTAAGTTGAAATTATCGATAAATTGTCGAAAAATTATCGATAAAATATCGAAAAATCATCAAAAAATTATGGAAAAATTCTCGATAAATTTACTGAAAAATTGTCTCAGTACGGAGTACGATACGTTCTGAGACTTGTTTTGTGCAGGGCAATTTAGCTTCGGTTTGACAGAAGATAAAAGTTTTTTTTATTTGGTTGGGAATGAGGACGTAAATGGAAATGAAATTGGGACAAAATTAATATGGAACAAACTTGGAAATGGAACGGAGTTGAAATGAAGTACATTTGTAAATCGTACCAGAATGATTAAAATCGATAGATCATCGGATAGAATCATAAGAACACATTTTTGTAATAAAATATTGAGCACGTGCCCTTAATCTCCTTAAGAATTCTGGAATGAAATATTCGTGCAGGAACTTTTGGCCTACTGGGTAGTTTCCTTTAGTCTGAGTCTTCATAACTTTAGTCTCTCTGTTTTACACTTTCATTAATTCGTCCCACTGTGGACTATGGACATGAAGGGCATTTTATTTGTTTATTTACTTACATGTATATGTATATATTTTTTTAGCTATTTGTGGTTCTACCATTTATAGTTGTTTTGGGTTGTTTCTTTGGAATTGCAACTCTGTGCTCTGTACGGAATGACTATTGGCCATAATTATAATTATAATTCAAGCAGACATTCACTCTCAATAATTAATTGTTGGCGTAGTTGTGACCACATTAAATGCAATCATGATTGATTGAATGAATGCTGTTTCTGTTGCAGTTGATATGGGTGGGAATGCTCATAGGTGTTCCTTGTAGTGGACATAATTTGTTATAAGTAATATGTGATTTTGATTGTAAACTAATTTGAATTATTTGTCCGTCCATCAGTCGGTCGTGGGATAAGAAGCACGCCTATTCACATACAAATTATGAAATAATAGAAAAATTATCGAAGGAGTTGTCGTTTCGTAGTAGCTGTTGGAGTTGTTAAAATTCTGGCTGTATTCGTATAGAAAACTCACAACTTTAATATCGCCAAAGCATTTATCTCACTCAAGTTACTATGACAGACAAAGTCAGTTAGACACTCAGCCACATTTACGTTTCTTTCCTTTTCTACCTTTTGTACTGTATATGTATGCCACAAAAATGCAATAAAATCTTATATGTCCTAAATGCCCAATAACTGTCAAAAAGTGGCCAATAAAGTCATACAAATGACATGCCAATTAAAAGTAACATTTAAGTTTGAATACATTTTTGACAAATCCTTTGTCGGATTTTTAGGTTAATTACTTGAATTGTTTCATGTCAGCAGCATGTAGTGCTTAGAGTGTGGCATAGTTGCAACACGTGTCGCTCCTAACCACCTTCCTAGTTAGTTGTGTGTGTGCGGCAATTAGCTCTGAGGACATATTCCAGCAAACGGAAATGTATTCTCCAGCGACATTGATACAAATGCGTTTGTTTTTAAATGATTAATGCTGCCCACCCAAGCCCACCTTTTAACTTGGCGCGGCAGTGTGTGTGTGTGTGTGTGTGTGTGTGTATTTTTGCCTTATACCGAATATAATGATGGTAAGTAACATGTTGAGGTGGAAATGGCAACAATACCAGCATCAACACATTTTAAGACTTAATGAGGCTTCATTAGGAGAGACTGGAACGGATGATGAGAAAAACAACAACAACAAAAAACCCTGTCAAATGCTGGCAGTTAAGAGTTTGCTGGAATAATTCGGTGGGTCAGAGAATGCCTAAATAGTAAAAGAGATAGAGGTAGTAGGCAAGCAAGCAAGCGAGAAAGAAAGACAGATGAGCACAAAGCTGTTGAAGCTTTAATTGCATATGTGTGTGTGTGTGTGTTTTTTTTTTTGGGGCTAAGTGATCTGTCCAGCAGATTGTCTCATCAAAGGTGAAAATATGAAACAAGAATAATAGAATTTCGGTTTATCCTTTAAAATTGTCGACCATTAAAATATCACAACGCTGCGCACCTTCAACTTCACCTTTCTAATCGTGATTGATTCATTTGCAAATTGTTGACAAATTAATTCCATCAACACAGCACCGCCAACACACTTAATGCGAACGTCCACCAGATTACCAACGTACGCAGTTATGATGAGTATTTCCTAGAAAACTCAGCTCGCTGCCAGTCCGTCAGTGTTCTGTGCACCGCAAAGTTTTCTCTTTTCTGCATAATTAAAAAGTTTTGAAAGCTCTCGCAGCAGTTTATTGTGTATGATTGACACTGTTAAGTGTTCCTGCCAACCGTTCGTGGTTTCGTTGGTTTAGAGATGGGCGTGCGGTGCACAAACGTGGAGAAGTACTGAAAGGTAAATTAGGCAAAATTGGAATTTGAAAAATGTATTTTCAAAAGGTAGTAGATTGGTGCCAAATCGAATTTTAATTTACAAAATTTATAACGCAAAAAAACGTAGCGTTAATTCCTCTGAGTATTCAGTTAATAATGATGAAGGTTGATAAGAACTCACCAAAGCCCTGCCAATCAACTGAAGAATTTTATTACGGAAACTTATTAATGAACGAAAATGCTGGGGTAACCTTGAAGAACGTTTTTTTTAATAATCATAATTGATTGGTGATACGCAGGAAATTTCCCCATAGGTACATTTCACAACTACTGTCCTATTACTATTTTCAATGCCAGGAGCAATGTAATGGCTACAAATTAATTTGGTCATTTTGTCCTTGAGAACTTGTTTTAATATGTATATTCGTGTATTCTCGTTTGCAAGCAATTTAATTATTAAGCTGTCGATTAAAATAAAAATACAAATTTGAAGCATACTTTTTAGCGAAAAATAAAAACAGAGTGTGCCAAAATTTTCAGTCTTAGTTCAATAAATACATTGTTTGGTGTACCTGTCTCATACGTGAACAATAAACATAAAGTCGTAATTATTAAACTATTGACTTACAATGTTTTTACTTTCTTGCTTTTTGGCCCCAAAAAGTATGCAAAAAAATTTAGATTTTCATATTACCTTTTAATCACTAACATGTAACAGATGTTAGAAAGGGGTAACATAATTTCAATTTCAACCAATCTTAAAAATAATTTTTTTTAAATATTATGAATTTTGAAATCAAAAAAAACCTACCGTGGTTATTAGTAAATATTTTGCAAGGTAAAATATTCTAAAGTGATGATTCGGTATTTTCAAAATGTTTTTTGAAGCAAAAATATTAAATTTGTTTTCTACACTCAGGAAAAAAAACATAGTAAAATCAAGTACGATCGTATTTACTCCTTTATTTCTTCAACTTAATGGAAACAACTTTGAAATAAAGAGAAAAATACTTAAAATAACTATTGTCAACAAAATAACTATTCAAAACAAAGTTGAAAAGTTGAAATGAAGTGAAAAATACTTAAAATAACTGTTGTCAACGTTGAAACAAAGTTGAACGATTTTAAATCAAGGTCTAGCAAACTTAATATAAATTGTAAAATTTTTGAAATAATCGGAATACAACTTTGAAATAAGTTTGTTTATTTTTGAATTGAAGTTTTAAATTGAAAACAAGTTTGTTCGTAGTTGTTTCTAAAATTTCCAACTTTACCAGACTTTCATTAACGTTTCTACTTGTTTTAAGGTGGTTATTTTTGATTTTAGGTTGTTTTTTCTCTGGGTGTAAGGGACCCACACTGGTCTGAAATTCCATTCTAGCTGGACAACGGTAGAAGGACTCGACCAATCATTCTGAAATTTAGTCTGTAATATTTTTTCGTAGTCCATAAAGTTTTGTCAAAAAAGTTAAAAAAATTGGAACATGACAAATTGGTAAAAGAAGTGTTCCAATGCAGGAATTTATATAAAAATTGGTATGGAATACTTTTTGAGACTCTCAAATGTGGTGGCAGCTTTAATAAAAAAAAAGGAATAGTGGTTTAAAGTCTGTTCCAATGCAGGAATATATTTCGGCACTCTCTAATGATTTGACAGCAAATAGCCAAAACTAAAAAATATGTAATAGTGTGTACCTACCTTATTTACCATTTACCTAAGATACAGCCATCTTACAACTTGTCAAATATTTACAAGTAGTATAAATATTTGGAGAAAATGTTAGGGAATCACTGTGCTTTAGCTTGATCCCGGTTGATCCACACTTTTCCCGGCCTATGGTATAAAAGAGTAAATAATTTAAACAAATACTTACCTTTACACTTTTTTCTCAGAATCTAATTTTTTTTAAATACCCATTTTTTGCAATTATTTAGCTTTCAATTATATTTCTTGTTTTCAAATGATCCCAAAATTTCTAAAATCCATAGCTTACCATTTTCAAAAAAAAACTAGAGTGTGGACTATCTTCGGCTATACCGAAGCTGAAATACCCCCACACAGTAGGAAGAAGTACCTCAAACGTAAAAAAAAGTGGTCTCAAGACCCCATTTTGAACCATTTATTGGTACTTTTGGAGCCCGGACCATGTCCAAAATTCGTTTCTAAACATTTCCAATCAAATCCACCCAAAAAAAAAAATTGCTCTCAAGACCCCATTTTGACCCTTATGTATGTAGTTTCGGAACCTGTCAAAAATACGTTTCTATACATTTCCAATAGAATACAACCATAAAAAAGACTTGAAAAATGTTAACCTTTTTTTTCGGACACGCCTCCTTATGGGCGTTACAAACGTTGTGACAAAGTGAGTATACCCTGCCACAGTGTGTGTGGGGGTATAAAAAAACAAACAAAATATTATTATATTAAGTTGTCAAACAGAGTCGTTGTGAATTTTAAAGTAACAATGCACTCAGAAAAATTAAGTGCTGCGAGAGGTAGCATTTCTGCAACTGTTGTCTCCGCTGAATGTGCCCATTAATTATATATTTTTGGTTTTACTGCTACCTGAATTGTGCAGACTTACCGAAACATTTAGCTTTGTCAAAACATTGCAAGTGCATGACCTAATTTATATAATAGATACTAAAATATTTACTAATTTCATAATCTTTTGGTATGTTCCCACAATTATTTCATTAAAACATTCGCTCAACATAAATGGAAAACAAATAGTAAGAGGGAATCACAAATGCATAAAGGATTTCTGTTATTAAAGAATTTTAAATGAATTAAAACCAATTTGCGCTGCTCTCATTCGCTCATTCGCTCACTCACGAACGGCGAGCGCACGGTGCAATATAAAATGCAAATGACTTTATTAACTTGGTTGTAAAACCAACTGCCAACTGGCAACACCATTATCCAACCGCCACCAGCACCAACACCCACGACAAATGCTGTAACGCAACGAATGTAACGAAATGCAACACTGCGCTCAGCGCCTGCTGATGATGACGGTGGTGGTCGCTGGCTGTAAGCCCGGCATTATCACTTGGCAAAATTAATGCTAATTACTTGAAAAATATATGGGTCTGACTCAACGTACCGAGCGACCGCCAACACAACGCACTGAATTGCAAGAATAACCTGCTGCTGCTGCTGCGAGTCCTTTGGCGTGAAATATTTTTCCAAACATTTTGTTGCATTTCCGTTGGAATAACAGCGCACAAAAATACAATAAAGAAACGCAAGTAAGAAGCAGGACACAAAAAAAAAATTATGAAATGGCAACAGCGCATAATGAATAATAATACACAAAAAAAAAGAAAGCAGAAATGCATAAATTATATCCTCGAGCAGAAAATGAAATGCAGAAATGTAAATCTAAAATAATTTACGCGCCGCCTTCGTGTAATGGCGACGGCGACGGCGACAGCAACAGCAACAGTTAACGCTGCAGTTACAGTTACGTTAACGGCATAATCCATTATCAAGTTGTGCAGGTGCAGACGCATAAGCTATACCCGGCAACCACCGTCGTCTGGTGACGGTGGTTACTGAACCTATGAAACGCTCTAAGAGCGCAGCACGATTTAAGTCGCAAGTAAAACAAACTTTCCGTGTCAAAAGTTTGAAATTCAATAATTCTGTGGTGGACAAATTTACTTTGTGGTTTATCGATGTAATTTGTCAGTAAGTCTTAAGGAATGGCACTCAGGAAGGAAATGTAAAAAGTATAAAGTGAATTTTGAATTTTTTAACTGAGGCAAATTGTAATAATTCCTTCAAACGAAATCAATTCATTGTGACGGAAAAAAAAGCACAAAGAAATCAATTAATTATGATGAAAGAACCCAATGCGAAAAATCTGAGTAATCTGCTTTGGTTCAAAGTATTTTTGTCTAAGGTTAGACTAGTTGGCAGATGCCACGCATAGACGTAGCGATACCAGACAGGAGTCTATACATCGTTTAGTATGCAAGTGTTGTTTGCCAATCTTATTAGAGAATTCACACTAAGTCCGGCGACTTCTTCTAGTCCCCCAAACGTTGAAGCTCCTATGAACTTTAGTTGAGTTCTCGAGAGAGCGGGACATAAACAAAAGAGATGTTCCAGGGTCTTCTTGCTGACATTTTCTGCAATCGTCGCTGTTAGTTAGCTTAAACCTGTGAGCTGCCACCATGCACTGCCAAGGCAGAACACCCTCTAATGTTCTCCAGTCCTTTCGATCGAACGATATAACGGTATACGGTTTACGGTTTGCACATGCTTTTGACCATTTTGCAGGTTAGTTAGGTTTTTCCACCTTACATTCGCCCTTTTCCACATGTTTTCTTCTATTTGATCCTCTGGCCGACGAGATCCATTTTTTGCAATATCATCAACTGTCTCATTTCCATCTATGTCCTTGTGGCTCTGTACCCAATCGTGATATGGTCGCTTGACTGTCTATATTGTATACATGTTTATTAAGCAGTTCTATGTTTCATGTGCGCAAGTAAGCTCCGCTGCCATCTAACATCCTCTGCACGTTTCCTTTGTTGCCACACCACCGTTCCATTCCTCGGTCTTCAGCTCAATAGGCTTTTTATACACGATTTATCTATTATTGGTGAAAGCTCCTGTGATATCAATAAAAACCCCTAAGGCAAATACCGTATGTTCCAGTGCCTTCTCGATACTAACTACTTACGAATGGAGCGCAGTCTCGGTGGATCTGTTTTTCGCCTTTTAAGGGATTTATATGAAAATACAAATTTGAAGCATACTTTTTGGGGCAAAAAACTAGACCGAGCGATAGTTTAATAATTAAAATTTTTAGTGTACCTGCCTGCCATTTGGTAACGATAACGCCATCATTATGGAACTACTGACTTCAAATTTTGACACTTTCAGGTTTTTTGAGCCCCGAAAAGTATGCTTCATCCTTAAAGCAATCTTTTTGTGCCCTAACAATTCCTTGTAAAATTCACTTTAACAATAATTTAAAATTGTGCAAATATTTAAAGATGGTTAATTTCAATATTTTCAAATTACTGAAAAACTCAAATAATGAAACTGAACTAAAAAAAAAAATGAAACACTGCAGCAATTGCAGTGGAAAATTAAAATGAAACCTGAAATGCAAACAAAAGAAATAAAACCAAAAGGAAAACTTTCTCCTAAAATGTGCACCATCCGGGCTTACAAAAAAAATCTACACAAAAAAAAGAAATGAAAAAAATGTAAAAAGTTAAAAAACCAAGTGGTGCAGCAGCTTACGAAATGCAAATAATCACGAGAAAAAAAAAACATTCGACATCGCAGCGGTTGTAAAATGCGGTGAAATGCTCCCTCCAACCCGAAACCCACACCCCACGCAAAGTATCACGACGAAGCGAGTTAAAAACTAATCAGCGTAGAAAATTGATTTTTTTTTTCTCCACATATATATATTTTTTTTATTTCCAACTAACATTGATGCAGCCAAACAAAAAAAAACTATTCAAAAAAGGTTTGGTAAAATTGCTGAAAAAAATCACCCAAAAAAAAAAATCCTTTGCCAAACGATAACGACTGAGAATTTCACTTTTATTGTGGAAATTGGCAATAAAAATCAAATAATATTTCAGTTCGAATGCGAAACGTTAACGTTGGTGCACTAGTAATTGCCACCACTGTGCACTGCGTACGTCCGACATAAATAATTGGTTATGTTCCTTTGTTAATGGCACATAAAAGTTGGTTTGTTGTTCCCTTTTTTTTTTTTTTTTAATTTGTTTCTGACATTTTCTTGCATATATTTTTTCGCTGCAAACCTTAATGGGTTTACTTTTGTTTTAATTTTTTTCAATTTGCATATTCCTTCAATTTGTTACCTGCAGTCTTCGGCTTCGTGTTGGCTCACACAAGAAAAGCCATTATTCGTTTTTTTTTCAGTTAGTTAAGTTTTCTCAGAGTTATTTTTTTTAAATAAAACTAATTAAATACATATAAGTATTTCAATTAATCGTATTTAATGAAATTTAAAATCGCCAAATAATATTTAAAATGCAATCAATGTAATTGTTTGGACAAACGGGCATGGCAACTCATAATTTAAATACCAGCATCTATTGACCATATTTGTCACAGAGTTGTAGCCATGTGTCGAATTGTATAAGGGGCGTGTCACCGCCCATGCAATTTTTAACCCACATCACGGCTATACTGATTTTCTTGAAACTTTTAGGTAAAATTGTGTAGGTAATGGATTTTGCAATGGGCCACAAGAGGTTGGGTTTCGACGCCGCCCATACAACAAAAATTTCATTCGAATGTAAATTAGTATACTGAGAAATCAAATAAAAATGTGACGTTCCCACGTAAAAAAATACAGACATTCAAAACAGAGAAGCGAAATGGAATAATTCCCCTACACCTCACATAGCTCGAAATTCCCCGCAAAATGGGGTAATTCCCCACAATCATTCTCTGATCATTGTGAATAAAGAGAGAAAGAGAGCACAAAATCTCCATATAAAAGAAAAACTTCTAACTCTTTCCTCTCAGCGATCTATATGCAGAAGAGAGTGGAAAGCAAACATACAATAATGTTTTGCGAGCACAAACTATGAAAATGCAATCAAACGGAAAACTGTAAGCATATGATTAAATTTTGAAAATTAAGATATTTACCTTTCGAAAAAAAAGTATCCTTTTCGCTTCCTTGGCACAAAAAGGATGTTTTAAAATACAAATTATAAGAATCGGTTGGCTAGTTTTTGCTCCCACACGTTACAACCAAATTGGCTTTTTAATTTTATAAATAGTAAGGATGCCTGTGATAGATGATTTCTATATGAGATACTGATTTCCAAATATTAAAATATTCAAATCACATTCAAATAAAAATATTTAATTCTCAGTGTAGCTATCGAATATGATTGAATCATGCTACCATGTACGTCCTTGACCATTTTTTGGGTGAATAGTTGCCTCCCAGTGCATAGTACGGAAGGTGTCCCCTTTCTGCAGTTATATCCGCACAAAGGGGACACCCTCCGTACTATTTCTACCGAATTTTGAATATAGAGTTGGAATCTTGGTGCACTCAGAAATTCGGTCAACAGGATACTTGGACTGTTTCCTTTTTACATGTTGCTACTTTCCTGTTTGCTTGTTCAAGTGATCTTTTCATTGCATACAATAAAATTATATACTAAAAACAGCCTGACACTCAAAAATGCAGGATACATTACGAATAGTAGTATATAGTCAGTTTTCCTATTAGTTGAATATTTTCTACTATTATTTCAATAGTAAGAGCATACAGATTTAATAGTATTTAATAGGATTTTTTTCTGAGTGTACTACGCCCAGATTTGTACATCATGGCCGTATTTAGGGGGAGGGGGAATGTACGGGTCGAAATTCGGGTTTTTGGAGTTATGAATGCCACTAGGATCCTCGTATATTTATCTGCGACGCCCATTTTTCTGAACTGCTACACTCCCGTTCCGAAAATCAAAAATCTGGCTCGAGTCTCACAAGTCATGGGTGCATGGGACATATGACATGCTCAGAGGAAAAGAGCGATGAAATGCACTGACTCTCCATACACTTCATCGCTCTTTTATTCTGAGCGTGTCATATATGTGAAATTTCAGCTCTCTAGGTGCACTGGCGGCTTCTGGAAGGTGTACATCATGGCCGTATTTAGGGGGAGGGGGAATGTACGGGTCGAAATTCGGGTTTTTGGAGTTATGAATGCCACTAGGATCCTCGTATATTTATCTGCGACGCCCATTTTTCTGAACTGCTACACTCCCGTTCCGAAAATCAAAAATCTGGCTCGAGTCTCACAAGTCATGGGTGCATGGGACATATGACATGCTCAGAGGAAAAGAGCGATGAAATGCACTGACTCTCCATACACTTCATCGCTCTTTTATTCTGAGCGTGTCATATATGTGAAATTTCAGCTCTCTAGGTGCACTGGCGGCTTCTGGAAGGTGGACAGATAAACAATTATGTGATTTAGTGATTTTCTCATTACGTTAATTGCGATTTCAACAAATCACAAGAGTCTATTCAATGCAGCCTCTTCGCAGAAACTGCATCTTACTATCATCGAAACTAAGCAATTTGTAAAGGTATTTTTTTGTACTTGTAGTATCAACTATCGAAGTTATAATGTTAGTTAGCACCTTTCCCACTTGAAAGCATTTCTTTTTTATAATTTTTCTCAACGAAACTTTAACACAGTTTTTCAAACTTTTTTTCTTGCAAGAAGATGTTAATTATTGCAATTACAGGATTATGTTACTGGCATTTTGGAAAAATTTTTTCTTTCAAGCTAACAGAAAAAAAAATGTACACAACAAAAGTTGAAAGGTTTTTCCCACAGCAGCAGTTGGACGGTGTCCATTAAGGAAAAGTTTTAACGAGTTATTTAAAGTTTTCGTCCATTCTTACATTGTTTTTATGGCACAACTTGACATGAAGTATAGTGAGACGAAGAAGAGGTGGCTTCTTCCTCTTGGAAATTTGTATGAAAGCCCGGACCATTTATGAAAAATCCACTTTTTCGCACTACCCTTTTGTAAGGAATATTTTAATAATTTCAACGGAAAATGGTGGACAATTTATACAATTTCATACATTGACAAGACACGATTTGCTACGAAATGCGTTTGACTTGATTACATACATTTTTCTCACACCAAACACATTTTTATACGAAATTCGTTTCAAAATAACAAATCCAACGACGATATCGTCTCTCATGATAGATTAACTCGTAAGTGATGTGATATGAAGTACCAGTCAACTTCATAGAAGACACAACAGAACTTATGCCACATATTAAGCGTGACACTATCAGCATTTACTGCACATACAGCAACCGTCAAGACACAATAACAGAAAATTCTGCGAAAAATAAAACAAAATAAAGCAAAAGCCAGAGAATCACTCGGCACGCAGCTATAGAGAATGCACATTTGCTTCAAGGGCAATTAAAGTCTTGCCAGTGAGCAATATGTTGCACCGACATCAGTAGCACCATCAACATCAGCAACAGCAGCAGCGTCACTTAAAACGAAAAATACCATTCATGCATTTATGCGTAATTGATGTTTTTTTGTATGCAATGAATGCCGCCTTCTTCAGTGCGGACAGCACACTTCATCATTTAATTAAGTTTTTAAGCAACTTCATCCTCTTTCAACTGTTCGTTGATGTTGTCTGTATAAAGTCTGCTTAAATATCAGCAATTATGACATTAATTATGACATCAATTATGACCTCAATTATGACAGTATTTTGTGTACACTTTGCACATAATGAGAGTCTTAAGGCAGCGTACATGCTTCCATTTTGATCATACTCACTACTCACTACTCATCCTACTATGAGATGGTAATATAATAAACTGCGTCAGTCATGCCAATCTGCCTGGCTGACACACACTGACCCCCAACTTCTTTTTTAATGAAATTCTGCCAACCATTTGAGCAGAAAAATGCACATTTAACTTTTCGTTATATCATAAATTCAATAAAGACCGATTCTGCCTGCAAATGTGGGTTGATTTTGGGTTTCTTCCTACACCAAAGGAAGTCCAGCAAAAAGATCAAATTATGAAATTTTTAGAATTTATTTTTTCTTTTCGTCCATAAGTCTTTTAGTATTTTTAAGGGTTGCTCCACATTGTACAAGTACTTATTTATATTTATTTCTTTTTTTCGTCATCTCCACTCATGTGGGAATCCGTATCCGTATCCGGTTAACTGCATTAAGCATCGCTCGGTCGGTCGGTCAATGTGGCTATCAGTGGGGCTTTTGTGTACATGAATATTGATAATCTCAAATGCTTGAGTGCCTATTTAGTCAAGTTGAAAGCGATGGGATAACTTTTTAATCATGCGTAGGTGGGGTTGCTATGGCGGCTGAGCAAAAGTGTTCCTTGTGCGCTTAATTTAACCAAGCATCATAAAAAGAAAGGGTATTTGGCTCCTGTTTATCTGTCAGTTGATATTAGAAGACGACGGAACGCTTTCATCTTGGTGTTTTTTTTTGAAGTGGACATGTTGGTTTTGGTCAGTTAATGATCTATTTTAACTGGCGAAGAGAAAATTTCATTCTGCCCATGTACTACTCATTTTAAAATTTACCTTAGCAAACTATTTACTTGTTATAGAGAATTTTTCAAAAAAAAAAACATAAAAAAATAAAAAAAAAAAATACTTTAAAAAAAACCAATTCCAGTAGGATGTTTCGGGCACCCTTACCCAAGCATTGCCACAACCTTTGTGTCATTAAACTGCTTTATGGGTTGCCTAATGTGGTAAATATATGTGTTTAAAATATGGCATATAAGTCCCTTTTAAATTGGTTCCAAAAAGATCCCTTATGAGTGGCTAACAGCACAAATGCCACTTAGCCGTACAGTGGCAGAGTTACTTTGGTGGCCAAAGTGTGGTCAGCATATGCCAAAACATGAATGTTAAATTGTGTAATATACATATTCCCTGCCACCGCATTGGAACATTCTTAACATTTCTGTTTTTCTGTTCTTTAATCAGACAAGTTTTAAAGAAAATTAAGAAAAATTCACAAAAAAAAATTCTAAACATTCCTTATTTCGCACAATTTCACAATAAAACTGAATTTGAATACGCACTTAGGAAACATTCCAATTTTTGGTATATTTTTATTTCGGTGGAAATAAGTTTTGAATGCGAAAAATACAACACAAGAAATATTTTAGATTTTTACACTTGCAAACTTGTAAAAGTAATAAAATTGAATTGAAATCCCAATGGCGTACAGGTGACCAGTTTAACATTTTCTTAGCATGGTGGCATATTCGGGCTTTTTCAGTGACAAAGAAGTGGCAGACATGTGAATATCGAGTCAATAGGAATCTAGGTCTTAAGGCAAATAGATTGCAGGCACTAAAAATGCCACTGAATAGTTGCTTAGGTAGTGTTAATGGAACCTCCAAAGTCCATTTCCATTTAATTTGATTTCAAGACACAACTTTCTCTGGATCTGGATCTTTGAACTTTGTAAAAAATCCGTTGTGAAACATTTGATCTCAAAACACAATTTTGACCAATTTACAAATGGTTTTGGATGGACAGACAGACAGACATACGTACAAGGCTAAACAGACTCATTAGATGATGTTGATCAAGACTATATATACTTCTCCATACCGATTGAACGGTCTTCATTTCTTCTCCTTTTAATTGCTGGAATGATCTCAAGTTTCATCGAAATATGAATGTGATTACCTCGAGCTAAGAAATTGAATTCATGATTCAGCAGTTCCGTTCAGTATCCGTAATGACTTTACCATTCGTAATAATATTTCGCATTACTTTGATGCGTTTAAAGGAGAACTGTAATACGGAGGGAAATCGAAACTAAATGCAATTATTATTGATAAAAAAAAAACGGATGCACACACATATAGCATACTTGTGTGTGTGTTTGTGTGTATTGTGTATATCACCGCAAACCTGGGAATACACAGACTACCAGAGTATGCACTCCACTAGTACATATCGTATGGCGTTATAGGAAACTGCACTGACTAAAAATCAATTCTTTGATCCGGTGAAGATACTTTAAGGAAAGAAAATAAAAAGCAAATACGAGAAAATGGTGGTAGGAAAAGCTGAAAATGCGCTTTCAGTTGATTAAATTAAGGCAAGAGGAAAAAGCGAAGGAGAAATTGCAAAAAGTGCAGGGAGAAGAATGAAAATTGAAATCCTTGAGGTGCACTAAGCAGCGAAATCGAAGTAAAGCGAAATGTGGGTGACACACGACAACAACAGCGACAAAGACGCCATAGATGATTCGTGGTTAGATTGAGCAAGCAGCCTGCATCCGTGCACATCCCGGCGTGTGCACTCAGCTTAATAAGGAGACCGCAGCCCACAAAAATGTTCAAAGCCACACTTTTCTCCTTCTTAGTTGCGATTCTATCAACTGCCAAACGCCATCCCAACCCACTGCACCTTTACCGAACTTGGTAAATCCTTCGCGAAGCTCACCTACCGAAAATTCAACTTCAATAAAGAC
The DNA here is from genome assembly GCA_951394025.1 of Heteromyza rotundicornis. NCBI lineage: Eukaryota > Metazoa > Arthropoda > Insecta > Diptera > Heleomyzidae > Heteromyza > Heteromyza rotundicornis. The sequence continues at coordinate 70,487,745 of OX596010.1, read as the reverse complement.
ATCATTTTGTTAAATAAAAAATATATACTTACTATATTCCTTTATCCTTTGCCTCTTGCGTTCAAAAACACAAGAAGAAACTTTCGCTGTTTGAAAAATATTAACGAAAAAAAAACACACACACACACACACACAAAAAAATAGAAGCCAAACAAGGAAACTCACAGCGACAGCAAGGAAGAAAAATCCCATCGTACTTTGCTGCTGCTGGCAATACTGTAAGCCGAGTACCAACAATAACAACAAGAAAAGCTACGCGTCTGTTCTCACCACTCGATGTTGCACCACTTCCGCATCCGGTTTCATTCGTTTGGGGGGCGCTCGCGCGCCTTCGTTACGCCTCCGCAGCACGCGTCTGTCTTATCCACCTCACTGTGTGCACCTCGAGTGGGCGGGTGTGAGGTTGTGAGGTTGTGCGGTGCTGCGGCAGCGCATTTGGCTTGGGATTAGAGATTTTTGTCAATGAAGGTAATTTGCGGAAGATTTTGTCTAGAATTTCAATTAGATTGACATTTTGCCGTTGCTGCTGCTGCTGCTGCTGCTCCTGCTCTGCTGTTGGTATTCCTGTTGCTGATGCTTTGGCATTGTTGGTGTTCTTGTATGTGTGTTCGTATTGCAACTAACGAACTTCACCACTAGCTCCACCACCACCACCACCACTCGAAGTTTTTCTTGTTGCAGGATTTTCGTTGAAAATCAAAAGTAATCAGGGAAACCCGATTTCTGCTGTCGTCTTAGATGTTGTAATTAATTCTTGAAGACTTTGGCTCTGCACGGAAGATTTACATTTTTTGTGAAAATGTTTATAAGAACCGAGTTTAACCTAGACCTACTCGGATATCAAAAGGTGTCTTTTTATATCACGTACTCTCCAGATATCGAATTATCAGTAATTCCTGGAAATTGTTTTAGTAAAAGTACAGTATTCCCAGTAAACAATTTGAGTCTTTTTTGACGCCTTTAAGGCTCTCATTTCGCTCAGAAAAGACTGTAATAGGAGCCGTATATGGCGTGTTTCCCCTCCTGTAGGGGCACGATGAAATGTGTGAGATATGACTGCAATTGGAGTCCAAAATCTAACTCTAAAATGTGTCTTAAATATGATTCAAATATGAGGTGGAAATCCCTATATATATTATAAAACTGAGTGTGTGTCTGTCTGTCTGTCTGTCTGTCTGTCTGTCTGTCTGTCTGTTTGTCCCTCAATCACGGCTAAACCGATTCTCTTGGAACTTTCAGGATAAATTCTATAGGTATCGACATGTAACATAGGCTATAAGCGGTTGGGATTGGAGAAAGGGGCGTGGCACCTCCCATACAACACAAAATATGTCTACAAAATATGTCTACAAATTAAGTAACTATTGAATTGAATTTCAATTGAATATTGAATAATACATACGAAATTTATCACGAAGTTGCATAACACCTTTTCCAAGCTTTATGCCAAATATGAGCATAATTGGACAAGGGGAGTGGCACCGCCCACACAACACGTAAATTAAATACCAGCTAATTAAGCAACTATTGGATATATTTTAATGAAATTTGGAATGGAGCTGTATAGTATGTTTTCCCAGCTATGTGTCGAATATGGGAATAATTGGACAAGGGGCGTGGCACCGCCCATACAATTTTCTACCCCACGGCTTTACTGATTTTATTGAAATTGTAAGGTAAAATTGTGTTAGTAATGGAATTTGCAATAGGACATAAGAGGTTGGATTTGGACAACGGGGCGTGGCACCTCCCATACAACAAAAAATATTATTAAAAAGTAACTTAGTAACTATCGAGTATTAAGTGGTCCATGCCACCAACTGCGCCCTTGCACATTTTTTGGGTGAATCATACCGGGAAGGGATTACAACTGCCACTAATTGCGTCCTTTGACTTTTTTTGGCTGAATCATACCGGGTGGGATTACAGCTGCCACCAAGTGCGTCCTTGGACATTTTTTGGGTGGCTCATGCCGGGTGAGATTACAACTGGAACCAAGTGCTTCCTTGGACATTTTTTGGGTGAATCATACCGGGAGGGATTACAACTGGAACCAAGAGCGTCCTTGGACATTTTTTGGGTGGATCATACCGGGTGGGAATACAACTGGAACCAAGTGCTTCCTTGGACATTTTTTGGGTGAATCATGCCGGGTGGGATTACAGCTGCCACCAAGTGTGTTCTTGGACTCTTTTTTTGTGAATCATACCGGATGGGATAACAACTGCCACCAATTGCGTCCTTGGACATTTTTTGGGTGGATCATGCCGGGTTGGATTACAACTGCCACCAAGTGCGCCCTTGGACTTTTTTTGGGTGATTCTTACCGGGTGTGATTTCAACTGGCACCAAGTTTCACGGGGGGAATAAACCATTAACTACAGCGCCATTGAAATTGTCGCAAATTCCTATATATATTTATTTTAAAATTTTATACAACCCGTGCAACGCCGGGTATGTAACAGCTAGTATACAATATGACTCTAATATGTTTCCCAAGTAAGGCCAAATCTATATTTTTTTCACATCTGCAATGGACAGCTTTCAGGTATGGCCATGTAATTCTATTTCAAATATCAAAGCAAATTAATAACATTTCAAATATTAAAGAAACACTTTTTACCTTTCTCTCGGGTTCGAACATGGGACCTCCTGTTTCGTAACTCAATGCTTAATCCTCTGAGCAACGTCGCCGATATTATTCATGCCGATTAAAGCTCGAAATACAATATCGCGTCGACAGAAGCAGTAGCAGAAAAACTGTTCGCTTTTTCCTGAATTGTATGTTTACTGCCGCTGCCGTATTGTGAAGACTTCTATACAAAACAGTGTATTCTAAAATTTGGAAACAGCTACTGCTTCTGTCGACGCGATATTGTATTTCGGGCTTAAAACAAAGCATATTTTGAAATTCAAAAATCATGTTGGTTAATAAAATCCTCTTCGAGGCCTATAAAAGTGTAGAAAAGTGGATTAAAGTGGGTTTAATGGGAGTCTAGAAATGCATACAGGGGGTGTGAGGTGATTTGAAGGATTTTCAAAGGAAGGGTCTGCGGGGGTCTTGGTGGTGCAAGAGAGGTTAAGAGCTGTCGAAGTTTATTCATAAATTATAAGCAAAATAATATTTGTCCAGAACTGTTTGTCTTTTTGTTTGATTTTGGGAGAATTGTCCATGGGAGAATTGAAGCACAAATGTGTCGTGGCACAAATGTACAACCCATCGCAATCATTGAGCGGAGAAGTCGAAAAAATTTCTTTATCATCACTAAAGAGGATCGTATATACTTAAATCATAAACAATTAGGGAATTCACAAGGGTCTGGTATTGTCGTATTGTCGTATCATCGTGTTTGAAAAAATACAGTTGTTGTGAGCACACCCATTGCAGAAAAAAATCTAGTACTGTCATTTCAGAGAGGGAGAGAAAAAGAGAGTGAAAAAATTGTATTGCAAATGTTCAACCTAACCTAAATTCGTTCGCCACGGGATGCGTGCCACCATTCGCGGAGGTGCTGATGCGGCCCAAATCAAGGATCGGAAGAAATATTGCGGTTCACCTGTGCTTCGATTCAATATTTTCAACAAGTCGCGCACGTTTAATGCATTCAAAGTGCTTCCGGAAACCCCTGGGCCAGGCATTCGTCTGCCCTGTGGTGCAAGTGGCCATCTGACCAAAGTTGATGGTCGGAAGAGTTTTGGTGGCCTCCACGAGCCTTGTTGCAATATTTTCGGCAAGTCGTGCACGTTTTATGCATTAAAAATAGTCCCTAAACGAAATTTTAACAATTCCCTCTGATTACTTTTCAAATGAGAAGAAGAATCAATACGAGAGTCATAGAAACACAAGTTGTATTATCGTATTTTTTTGTTGTATGGAAAACAGCAACAACATTTTCACAACTATCGTATTTTTTCACGACAATACAACAATTCGACCGATACGAGACCCTTGTGAATTCCCTAAATGACTCTTACATGTCTCGTATGAACCCAATTGAATTCACTATGGAACTGACTGTCTGAATAATGCTGAGAATGGGAATCGTATTGAAAATTTATGATTGCATAGTGAAACTTGTAAAAAAGAAACCATTTCTTTTGAAAAATATAAGATAAGATTCGAAGCTACTTTCCCACTTCAACTTAAAATCCCAGTAGTGGAACATGTAATGAACATATAAGAATGATATTATCTCATGGAGGATCCCCCTGGTGGTGTACAACCAAAAAAAAATATATAAAAACATTAAGTCAAAAAAAAAAAAAAATTAACCCAGCCTCAAGGATACTGCATTACAGCGACGCATGTAATAGACAAGAGCCCCACATGAGGCCAAACATGAAACCACGTGCTCCAAACGCTACTATCTCCCGTGGCATACATCCTGTAAGTATTTGCTCGAGTGTTTAATTCCAACGATGCTGCTGATGATGATGATGCTACATCACTTCATTTCACGCAGCTATAAAAAAAAAGAAGAAGAAGAAAAAAATTATGAAAGCAACAACACCCTGGGAGCAAATGCGTAGCGTAAAATTTGTACAAATCTCAAATTTCGCGCTCGTATGACGCATGGTGGAAAATTTTCCAAATGATGCCCTCCGGCCAAGTGGCAAGAGCACACACACCAGGAGCAGCCACCGCTGGAGTGCCGTGCAATGTAGGCACGCATTCCATTTTATCCCTGCGGAATATTGTCTTATTTTTTTTTCTGATTATTTCATATTTTTTTTTTAAATATAAATTTTTGTTTTGTTGTTGTATATACGTTTTTTTGACTCTCGCTTAGGATGATTTTTGTGTGTATATAATTTAGTGCGTTAAAAATCTACAAGCGCGAAATTTACACGAGTGCTGCATAATTTGACATTAATTTCATCCCTGGAGGGCTTTTGCTGTACTGTCATGACGGAAGAAGGTGACTGCAATGGTGGATTATGGGAGAGGGGAAAGCGACTTCGAATAAATACATACTTAATTTAAGTGCGCGTATGTGTTGAATTCTCACAAAATCAAATTCTTAGTCCATATTTGGTTTAAAATAATGGAGTCGCTACAGTCTCGCTGTAAGAAGTTTTTCTCTATAATTTACGTGATATCATATTTGTATGTACACTGAGAAAAAAATCAAAACGAAATGTTGTCAATTTCCAGCCAAAACTGAATGTTCTGATTTTGACAACAAAACGTTTAAATTGTTTTGAAACTGCCCATTAATGAATTGAAACGGCACATTGATGAATTGAGACGCAAATGTTGTTGTTTCATGACTGAAAAGTTTTGTTTTGCGACTGAAATGTTTATGATTTTATGAATTGAAAATACAAAAAAAGGTTTTTGGAAAGACCTACTTTTAGAATTACCTAAAAAAAATTTAATTTAATTTAGTATTTTTTTTACTCTAAATTTTTTTTTTAAACAACATTATTTATTGATATTTCATTGTTAAATTTTATTTACGAAATAAAGAAATTGTTGTTTACTTTCCGAGATTTGAACCCTGGCCATTCGGATTCATAAACGCGCCCCTTAGCACGCTTGCCTGCCGCTGTGTGTATTTTGCAATGTTTTAACTGCATACATATACTATGAAACTGTTTGGTTTGAAACAGTATCAGTTCTGAAGTGTAACTGAAAACAGTTTTACTTTTTGGGACCGTGGGCTCGAATCTCAGTCGGAGCAAATTTTTTTTTTTGTTTTTCTTTTTTTGTTACACATTATCTGTTTTTATTCTTTTGAGGGGTCGCTGGTCACGAATTCGGGGTTTGCTTTGCTGCGCTAACATTAAATTTCTTGAAATCAACCTCCAGTACCTCAAAAATGCATCAAAATTGAAATCGGTAAATGACCAGCACTTGCAAAAAAAGAAAAAAAAATAATAATAAAAAAAAAAAGAATCGAAAAAAAATTTTGCCCCACTGAGATTCGAACCCACACTCCAGTAACTCATACCATCTTTAAAAAGTGAAACTGTTTCAGTTGTGTTTGAGAACTGTGCGGTGTTGAATTTTTCGTATCGATACCCGTTTCAAATCATAACCATGCAGTTCTGATTTTTTTCCCTCTGTGTACAATGTAGAATACACCAAACTGATTAAATGTCGTTTTTCAATTAATTTTATTAATTAAATGGATTGGAATGATCAAAGTGGCAGATAATTTAACTTTTATAATGTGAAAATGCTAATTAAACTTGTTGTTGTTGTTGCACTCGGTACTTTTGAGTCGGTTAGCAATTCATGTTCTTCATGCTTCATGGAACGCATCCTGCCTGGCTCAGCAAAGCAATTTATTTGTTCGCAGCTAAACTATTGAACAACATTAACTTGAAACGAAATATGTTTCCCTCGTGGCTATTCAAATAGCCTGACCGCAAACATATACATGTACGGTACACTGGCGCACAGGCATGTAAATACACACTAATACACTCAAACGTAAATTAATACAATCAGAGGCGGGCTGCAGTCAGTGGAGCGCTTTATGTGGAGTGTTATCCTGCAGATAAACTAATAATAATAATACCAACAGCATCAACAACAACAACAATAACAACAACAACAACAACAACAACAACAACAACAACAACAACAACAACAACAACAACAACAACAACAGCTCTAGCAAAAATACTATTATCTATACGAGTGTGTGTGTGTGTGTGTGTGTGTGTGTGTGTGTATTTATAAATGCATGCATACATGTATAATCAATTCAACAGCAGTCAGGATATGTTCTTGTCTAAATACTTTGCGCACCCTGTATATGCCATTCACATGCACACACACACATACCACACCTACCAAAAAGCAAACAAAAGCCCTTTAATACAAGTGTGTGTGTGTGTGTGTGTATGGGTTTGTTTCTTTGTTTGTTTGTATTCGGGTGGACAATATCACGTTGACAATTAACATTTGAATCGTTGTACTCTAAACGATGTCAAATAGTTGCCAACACTTCACTGCACTTTCCCTTCCGTGGTTCTCCCTTTCGACTGCATCTCTACTCCCATACATGTCGTTCTTGACCATGTCCTGTGTGTGTGTGTGTGTGTGTGGTGTCCCTTCGTGTTTTGTTGCCTTTGTTCCGTTTTGTTTCTGGGTAATGATGTGTGCTTGTAATTGTCTGCCTATGCATGTGACTGCGTGTGTGTGTGTGTGTGAGTTTTAATGCAGGTATATGCATATAGTTATTTATCTATGTATGCATATAATTTCTATATGAGTGTGTTTTGTGAGCTTTTGCATATATACATTTGTACTTTATTTTTATTTACTGCACTTCTCTTCTTATTAACTTCGCATGCATAATGCCTTTTTTAATGTAGTTTAATTAATAGTGTCAGGTAAAACCAATGCAGCATTTTGGACTAGTTATTGCGAAATGAATTTAAGTTAAATGAATTAATGTAGACAAGAGTTGAGGTCAACTTGTTATTAAGTATTCTCATAACTACAATAACTGCCAATGTAGAAATAGGATAGGCTATTTGATGGAGTAGTTGGTATATAATGTTATTTTGCAAAGCTGCAAACCATCAGCAAACCATAATTGCCAGTTCTATCAAGATAGTTTGAGGGTGAAACCTACTGAACGCTGGTTTCTTGTAAGCGCATTTTGCTTCCTAAAAAAAACTATTGAATTTGCTTAAAAAACTCGTAAGAGAATGTTATCGAACATCGGTATTTTATCGAGAACTTTTCTATAACACATCGATGATTCCGTTTTTTCCTCCTTCATTCCCGATTAATTTCAAAACTTTGTTCCAGTCCAATTTCATTTCATTCCAAATCCATTTCCGTTTCGTTCCCGACACAAATTCCAATGAAATACAAGAAAGGGGTTTGCAGTATTTCTCCAGATCAACGAAAATAAATAAATTTGGCGTCCATTTTGTATGGGAGGTAGACGTGGTACTTATCCATATTGCCCATTTTCAAATGACATACAGGCATAGCTAAATCGACTCTGGAGATGATGCTGATCAAGAATATATATAGTTTTCTATACCGGCCGCACCTTCTTACGGGCATTACCAACGGTGTGACCAAAAATATACCCTGTGACACTACTCTACTGGGTATAAAAAAAGCCAACATATTCCATCAATACAAATTGATAATGACTGTAACAGTTCTCAAGATTACTTACCTAAATAGAGCACATGTCTATTGTCCATTGAGTATGACAATTCAATAGTTGTTGTAGCATCTATAGCATAGAGTAGATGTTGTGTCAACTGAATGTATATGTGGCAACAGTCGATAACATTCAGCTGGGCACAACAGGTTTGGTTTTCTGTCAGGGTAAGTATTTGCCAGTTAAATTGTCTTTTTTCACCTTATTTGAGTGTCAGGCTACTAGGCTACCTTTCTCACTTTCAAATGTAAACTTTATACACCGAGAGAAAAAACTGTTAGGAAAACTGTTAAAAACCATCCGACAGTCGAAAAACTGTTAAATTGACAGCGGAAAATGTTACAATGATCACTTTTCGCTTTTATTTGAACAGTTTTCGCTGTCAATTTAACAGTTTTTCGACTGTCGGATGGTTTTTAACGGCAAAACTGCTATTTTTTTCTCTCGGTGTATATTAGCTGAAAATTCACGACAACTTCTAACTTCCTGATATATTGAGATTCTCATGGGTGTGGGTCTACCTGATCATTTTGGGAGGGAGTGGCATGTCAGTTTTGTTTTTGTGCCCTCAACAAGGTGACAATGGTACCCGCGTACATTTGGTATGGAGTTCAATGGAATGCATATTTTCTCAGTGTATTTTTATTCAGTTCCTAGAGTAGATATCTGCTCGTGTGTACACCTATCAAGTGTATAATACACAATGCCAAACATACACTCAGATAAAAATCGGAGACAAATAAGTTACAGACAGGTCAATTGTCTACAAATAATGCAAACTCGTGTACTATCATTTGAATACGTTTTTCCTATTAGTTTCTACTATTTCTGACTGATTTTTAAAATATTATTATAATTTCTTTTTCTTAGTGTATACACTGACAGATTGAAATTACGGTCAGATTTTATTTACATTTTATTTTTTAAATGAAATTTGCATAAAACATTCACCATTTAATCTAATTTGAAATCCTTTTCAAAATTAGACAATATTTGAATTTTGAATAGATCAGATTGGCGGCGCTTGTCTATTTTTCTATCGCAATGTCCATAAATTTTCGCTTTGCCAGTTAGCTTGAAGCTAATTTCATGTTTAATAACTGATATAATCTCAACGTCAACTGCAATTGTGTGTTCATGGGTAAATTTGCCAAAAAATTTAATTAAAATAATTTAGAAATTAAATAAATTACAGTCATTATTAATGGGGCAGACAGGCTGTTCTGCGATAGACCGAAAAATGCGGCAACACAAAAATATAAAAACACAAACAAAACCAAAGCCGAGCATCTAATATAGATTTGCCAGGCTGATTAAAATGTTCAAAAACGCTCAGGCAGGCAGACAATAACCGAATGACAGTGTGCAAAAATATACATATTTTAATATTTAACTAAGGCATACCAACCAGTATGCACATGTAAGCAGCCAGCCAGTTAGGCAGGCAGGCAAGGCAGGCAGGCAAGTCAGGCAGGCATAACAAATGCAATTATATTTGACTTTGCCATTTCTGACAATTGTTCTAAAACCACACGACGACGCTGTCGTTTGCCATTTAAGGATCTCTTCATACTTACACAAAATACAAAAGGACCGTTCTCAGTGCGCATTGTCTTCTTCGTCTAACCCCGCCCCGCCTCGCCCGCCCTTCCTCCGCCTTACATGAGCTTTCGCTTGATGCAATTGTTGAAAATTAAGAGAATGCTCCCAATTTAAAATTACTGCGGGGCAGGACAGATTAACATAAAATTCAATGCCAAATGACATTGGCTGTGCGGTATAGTAACTGCTGCGGTGCGGTGTTGTATGGCGTAGAGCAAATTTTATCAGTGAACATAAGTGCGAGCATGCACAGAGCACATGAAACAAAAGCGCTTGTTCGACAAAACAAAAGGTTCAAAGGCTCTCCGCATACGGCCGCATGTATGGCAGCACTATACGCACTAACGATAAATATTGACAGCGACAGAACAATAGAGCCAGCCGCAAATTTATGTTAATAATTTAGAATTAATATTAATGCTGACTAAATTACGGCAAGTATTTTAATGAAATTTAAAAGGGAATGCGTGTATGCGCTACATAAGTGGAATGTGTAGTTGCATACTTTATATTATACATACATTGTTCAATGCAAGCCATTGGAATTCATAAAGGCACGATATGCTAAATCTGTAGCAGTTAATAAGGGAAGGGCCTTGTTCTATTTAATTAAAATATCTCAATGGAGAAAGGATGTAAGCTCAATGTGAGTGCTTCAATTGTTCAATCGTTGACCCGCTAAATTATTAAATTAATGCAGTGAAAGGAAAGGAAAGTTGTTCAGTTAATTGTTTCCCGGAATTAGAAATTTCGTTGCTAGAAATGAAAATTAGTTAGTTTCTGGTTAGTACAAGCCAGCACTTTCTTCAAGTGTATACACAGCTAATTTGATTCGAGTGATGGTGCCTGATATTAATGCCAATCCTTTCAATACAACCAACAAAAGCCAACCAACAAAACAGGCCTCAACAGCCTAAAAAGCCTCAAAACAAAAAAAAAAAAACACAATGCACAGTGGACGTTATTGTTGTTGTAGTCGCAGGCATTGTTTTAACATTTTACTGAAATTTTTTGTGGTTATTGTAGCTGTGCACTCAGCCAGCAGCATCATCAAATTCCTCTTTCAACAGCAGCCAAGTGCTTTTTAGCCACTTTGCTACCGAACTTGAGGCCAATTTTCTGTTCAGTTTTTTTGGCTCATTCGATTGCCAAATTTTATGTTTTCACTACATAAATGGCCCGTAGCACATGTATGTGCTTGCCCCGTTGCCACTAATAATAAAGAAACTAAAATACTGCAAATATTCGGTGTACGGTCTGGCCTATAAACGGTATGTGGCCCTCGGTGCAATTGCGCATTTGGCAAATTCCCTTTTTTGGGGGTTTTTTTTTGTTTTCATTGGAGCATTGTTTGGTCTTTTGCATATTGGCGAGCCATTGTCATCCTACGCGCAAGCGCAACATTGTTGCTGTGAGCTTTGTTGCTTTTATTTTCGTTCATTGTTGAATTTCGATTGAATATTTATTTACCATGAGTTTCTGTTTGATGTTGGCCGATATTGTCAATGTTTAAAATTGTAAAAACATTAATTTTTTTAATATACATGTTAGTAGGGAATTTTACACAATTTTTCGGCCACCAGCTCGCTTTTTTGTAGTTAAAGCTTCACACATATTCAACGAATCAATTTTGATTTTCATCTTTTACTAATAAAGGTTACAAAAGTATACTTTCCTACATTTGTAGTTTTTGCAAAGCTCAAAATTTCTATTTGAAATGTATTTAATTATTGGACCGTTGTCCCGCCGGTTCCGCTGGAATACTGGACCAGCCGGCAACAGAGTGCGAGGAACACAGCTCGCCGCACTCTGTCCAGTTCCAACATAACAATTGAATGTTTGTTATCCTCCGCTGGAGGTGCCAGTATCAAACTGAGTGATCTTAGCCAGAAGACACTTTTGTCAAAAATGAAACGAGTACTTAAGAGGAACATTTCATAAGTTGCCTGAGAATTTAAGCCTTGCAATTGAAGGAAACATTAGTTTTTTTGCAATGAATGCAAAATTTCTGTTTGCCATTTGACAGAAGCAAAGGAAAAATCTGGGTTTATACCTGGCTGAATATGGGCGCTGTGTGATAAAGGACATTCGCACTGAACGGACTGACTGATCATTTTATACCTGCTGATGTATTTAATGCTAAAATTGTCTTGCTTGGAATCTCTTAAGGTTGCCAAGTGAAACTTCCCAGTAGGAAAGTAAATCAGGGCATGCTTCGGTAATCATGAAATGTAGTGGACGTTGAGAGAACAGGTAACGCGTACTGCTCTAGTATGGAACTATTTGACATCGTCAAACAAATGCAGCCGTAATAGGAAAACTAAACACATTTGGACAATGAAAAAGTCCCAGAAATATAAGAAAGGATGTTTCAAATTTAGGAAAATGTCCAACTGAATGCTACCGGTTGTTATAACGGAAACTTTCAGTTGGTGCAGCATATTCATTCAGTTGTCACAACATATACCCTCTGTTGTCGCAACTTTTAATTATATTGGTATAATTTGTAACAATTTATGTTGCGAGAGCAAGGAGTAGATATTGTGACAACAGAGAGTAGATATACATATAGAACATATGTTGCAACAACGGAGAATATATGTTCCGGCAGCAGAGACTATATATTGCAATAACTGGTAACTTTTAGTCCGGTAAAAAAGACATCCAGGTGCAACAAAGGCTCCTCATTTCCAATATAAATACACATTTTCCGTTAATAAAAAGGTTTTAAGAAACGTTTTGACAATTGTGCCACCACCTTGACAAAAAGTCTCCTTCCACTTCTTCTGGCTACCGATGCCTTCCTGTATCATATTATAATAGAGGATAACTTTCATCTTTATAATGTTGTTTTAATATTTTTCAAGCAACTTGCCCATTTCTCCTTCACTAAACACCAAGGAGGAGAGAGAAAAGACATATGCCATAAATGGAATTAATTACCCTGTGACCCTTCAAAGTAAACCAAACCCAACCCAAGCGAACCATACGATAACTTAGCCTACGAGACAATCCAATGTAAATATTTTAGTAAATATTCAAGGAAAAATAGCCTCAGGTTATATGTTTACTCGAATCGCCTATTTACGGCCTATTAACCGAAGACAGAAGGGCCCATAATCGCATTTATTTATCATTGGCAAATATTGGAATAATAATTTTTCAATTAAATCGTACATAAGTAGTGTGGTGAGTACATGTGTTCAGGGGGCACACGGCTCGCTCGCTCGCTCGCTTATCTTGTCCATGTTTGTTAGCAAAGTCAATACAAAACGAGTAGCAAATGAGAAAAAAAGACAGGAAAAAAACAAACAAACAAACAGAAAACATAAAAGTGAAATAGCGTTTCGTACGGTGTCGACACGTAATAAAAATCCGTGGCATGTATGCCGTTAAGGACATTAGCTGTGCCACCATAAAAAACAGACAGAACCCGAAGGACATTAATGTAGAGCAATTACTTGGTGTTTGTTGCTGTTGTTGTTGCTGCTGTTGGTGTTATTGTTGTTAATGTTGGCCCGTAGCTGTTATTGTTGTTTAATATTTCCTTCACAAAAGGTGTAATACTAGGTGCGGGTGCTGTAATTTGGCTATCATATCGCATATCATAGTCAAATGATAATGCATAATTTCATATTTATTGAAGGCAATAGCCTATTTACGAGCTTGCTTGGTGGTAACGACATTTAAATTGCTTCATATAAATGTTAATACTCGCGACTCTCTCTCTTACTGCCCTTACTCTTTGTTTCTCACTCTCTGCTCTTTGGCGTTGAAGTAATCGTTCTTGTTAATTGCCAGCCTATTTATAATATTCACACTTAAATAAAAATATAAATAGTAAACAAGAAGAAAAAAACGAGTAAACATAAATCATTTAAAGCACCTACGGTTGGTTGAGTACGATTTACACACATACTCGCACACTCTCCACTAATATTAGCACAAAATTATGAGCGTCGCCATTGTGGTCATTTCTAGAATCTCCCTTACCTGAAGGGTGTTGTGGAATTTCTGAGTTTGTTTTTTGAAATTTATTTACACTAAGCACCTTTTTTTTTCTCTCTTGTTTGTAGTTGTTTTGCGTGCAGCAGCTTTTTGGCACCAGCAGTAGTCCTTTCGCTAGTTATTCTGCGTACAGCGGCTTTTTTTTTGTATAATTATTTAAGCTGTTTTTTTTGTATTTTTTTGTTGTTGTCGTTAAAGTTGCTCTTAATTCGTTCGTTTGAATGGAAGAGTTTACTTGTGTGTGTGTGTGTGTGTGAATGTATTTTTTTTTCCTTTACGCGATAATATCGCACTTCGGTTGAGGTGTGACTGAAGTGATTTGCGTTAATTGACACGGTCAGGCGAGAATTGGTTGGAATGTCTGGCATTTATTTATTAAATATTCCAGCTAGTGTACTTTTGTACTTATTCTAAATTAATTAAAGGTTTTGTATTGATTTTTAGAATTGTTGCGACCATTGCTGTTGCCTCAACCGACTGCATATGTTTCAACAGCAGAAAGTTAATATTGCCACAACTGATAAAATTCAGTTGGGATAAATCTGTAGCTAAAAACGGCTTGTGAGCGTTCTCAATGGATTGTGCTTATTGGCTTTAACTTATGCTACTTTTACCTAATTTAAAGAACTCCTGAGATTATTCGGAACGTTTGTTGTTTCTTGTGAGATATACTCTTAAGTTTTGTCACAATTAAGGCGACCATTTCAACTGAGGGACAATGTACCGCCCTATCTACGCCATCCAGTCTGGCCCGGCCCACTTTTTCATAAACATCAGATGGTTCACATATTTGGGTTTCGCAATTGTCTGCGAATGCAACTTGCGTAATGTAGTAGAAATTCTTCAAGAGTAGTAGAAATGTCAATCAGGGTTTGTAAAAAGAGTAGTAGTTTTGCACCGTATGAAAGTCACGTGAAATTTTTAGGATTTGAGGATTTCTTACAAAAGTAGTAGAAAATACTTTGAAATTGAAAGAAATAATGTGGATTCCGTCAGAAGAGCAGAAGAGCCCACCAACTGGCACCCTTGGCGCAACATCGTGCAAACATCGATCTGTTCACTTCAAATGTGCCAACATACAAAGGAGCTTTTTCACTTGCAACCCATTTCTTCACTTATTTCTATTTATTTTGCTAATAAAATCTCACAAATGATTTTTGTCAGTTCAAATGGTCAGAGTAAACTACAGAAAGAATAAACAAGACATAAAAATCAATAAACCAGTGTTTATGCTTATGCATATGCAGCGAATTGTGAATGGGTGCCAGTAGCTGGGCACCTTTTTTGGAGAGTCGATTCTGGAGACTTCCTAGATCGACTGCAAAAGTCGTTCGGAATTTTTTCGGGTGCAAGAAACTTCACAGCCGAAATGTTTTATTATATGATATTCTACAATTTTTAGCCACGGTGCACCGCACAGGTGACATGCAATGACACAACCAAATCATTTCGATACCAACGAAAATAAAAACTAAATATGGTAAAAGTTTAATTACACTCTGTGTGACAAACACATAACTGAGTGTTCGTGGGCTCGTTGTACGACTAAATACTGGCTGTTGTTATTGTAATACGATTTGCCTTTGCCTGACAAAGTGTCATAAAATGACGGCGCATTGCGACATGCCGACGCATTCGCATATCAAAAGCATCTCGCTCATGCGATAAGGTAGATGTTAGATGGACAAAACAGACAGCCGGAGAGATTTGCCTCCACGACACCAAACCTACGACGTCCTGCGTACATATACATGAGGAGGATTGTATTTATAGCACTAGCCTTATTCACAGTGCATAGTAGATGGCGTGACATGATTGACAGTCCACCGCGCCAAACGAACAGAGAGCAAGTGTCCGCAATATGGCTGCCGGTGTCAGTCAGTGTTGCTTATTAATAGTGTGGCATGCGACAGACGCGTGAATTTGAAGCGAAACAAATGCTCCCGAATGGGCGTTTTAGTTTCAGCTTCACCCGCCTTATTGCCAAATTGATGGCAACTAAGGTGCAGGTTAATTGCCAATTGACGGGTGGTTGGTGGCGGCGAAAAATGTTTAATCAATAAAATGATTAGGTAATTTTGACAAGTTATGAGAAATAATAATTTTCACCTTCGTGAGTGTCACACCAGTCACCAAAGTGAAAGTCAATAGAAGAAATGAGCTCTCCACCGCCATCCACCCCCCAACCACTTTAACCCCATTTTGTATCCTACCTTGTTGCGTTGTTGTTGTTGTTGTTGTTGTTTTCACTTTGCTATCACCGCATTGATTCGGTAATTCCCTGAAACTATACCGGAAATCCCGTTAAATCACCCTGCTGCGCCCCACATTGTCAGTCGACGTGTCAGGGCGGCTTTGTGCGGCGTCTCAGCGCAAATAAAATCAAATCAGATGCCGTTAATGAGGTATTCCAACGCAATCCTGTCAGGCAAATAGAAAAATCTTAAACAAACAACAACAACAACAAGAGCCGAGCGCAGAGTACACACAGCGGAAACGGAAGACAACTGCACGCGGCAGCTGCCATGTCAAGCCATGCCATAAACGACAAAGCCCGGTCTTCGTCTTCACCCCACCACGACAAAAGCAGGCAAGAAACCCTTTTTTCGTTCGCTCTGTTCATTCTTTCGAACAGTGTGGCACACTGTTTCGCTGATGCACGCATAAATTGCCAGTGTTTACACTTTTGCGTCCTTTCGCTTATACGTTTTTCCTTTTTGCTAAGCAAAAGTAAGTGCCTGCTACGACTGCTGTTGCCGTATTTCGCCTTTCACGTTGTCTCGAGTGTTTTTGCTTTTGAGCCCAATGCCACTTGACATTGATTGCAGCGGGAGTAGCTCGCTGGCGTAGAGAAAATGCTTGAGAAAATAGTTTAGCGTAAAAATTGTGTGGTGCCAGCAACTAGGTGTGGTGCGGGCGAGCTCGATGGCAGCAAAGCGATACGGCAAAGTAGAAAATATTGAAAACAAATGCAACACTGACGCATGAGAGGGCACACAGCGTGGCCCTGAAGTTCCTGGCAACGCGTTGTGTGCGTGCTGGTACACTTACGCTTGATTTTATTTGTTTACAAGATATTAGCTGATGCACGTGTGTGTCAATGCAAACACATTTCACATGTGCACGAGCGTTGCGAAATCAGTTCTGTTGTTTTTCTATTATCAAGTTTGTGATACTTAAGGTTGCGCAAATATGTTTGCAATATTCGCTTGCTTCCTTTTTCCTGAACTTGTCGATAGAATTTCAATTTAATTGTTTGAGATTCATAAATATTGGAGGAAACTGGTAGAATCGATTGGTTTTTTATACAAAAAATCCTATAAAAAATGAGTCAATGGGATAAATACTATTAACCCTTTCGCGAATTTGTTACCATATGGCAACATCACACTTTAAGACTACGTGGACCAGCCTCGGTACAATTTACAAAAAAAAAGTTAATGCAATTTTTTTCTTTGGTTTATTAGAAGTATTTCTGTATAAACATTTCTTTTTCGGTTTGTTGAATAGCAACAATTTCCATTTTTTACCGAAAACATCACTTACAAAAATTTAAATTTAATTGTTTAAAATAAATTATTTTAAAAAAAGTGTTGAAGCAATAATGTAAAGAAATAGTCATACTACATGTTTGCATTTTTAAAAATTCAAAAATTAAATTCTCGTGGCTGTGGCGATTTTTTAAAATGCACGTGTTGCCATTTGGCAACAATTCCATTTGATGGTATTTTTTTTTGTACGTTTGATTAACTTTAATATATAAGTAAATGGAAATATAATTAATGTATTTTTTTGGGAAAAAAATTTTTTATTGTTAAAAAAATTAATTTTTAAATGTAATACATAAACTTATATAAATTTAAGCACATATGCAATAAATTTGATATTGAAAATTTTTAGACCGTTAAGCAAATTTGTTGCCATATGGCAACATTCCAAAAAACTACTTTCAAATAACTTTTTTTTTTCAAATTTTGATTTTTTATCACTATTAGCATCATTAATAGCAATAATTAACGGAGAAGAGATTTTTAAGGCTCGAAATGATACGAATTTTAATCAGTTTTCCTATTCATTCAATTAGTTCCTACTATTATTTCAATATAATTGTGTCCTATTGACTCATTTTCATAGGATTTCAAATAATTTTAGTTATGACTTTAGACGTCTGGTTCTTGCTAATCAGATATTCACGTGTCTGCCACTTATTAGTCACTGAAAAAGCACAAATATGCCACTATGTTAAAAAAATTTTAAAATGGTGGCAAAGGCACCTATATGCCATTGGAATTTCAACGGATCGGAATTCCTTGACCAAACTCTGTGCACATTTTTCCCATCAATGGTTTTCATTTTTAAATATTAAGGCTATTCACTTAAAAAGGGAAACCCCCCGAAAACGCGCAGTTGCTTAAAAGAACTGTCAAATTGCATAGGAGTCAAAACCTCATCTGCACAACTGATTCGTTTCCGAGGGGTTTCACACTTTAAATGAATCGCCCGGAATATTTAGAAGATTTATTTTCATTAGTGTAGCTTTGTATCATCTCACATATCGTCTGCAGTGTCACCAACTAGCGTCTTCTATACATTTTCCCATATATTATTTCAGTTTGTGGTACTGCTTTCACGAACTTGTCCACTTTCCCTCAATGAAGTCCATGAATTGTTTTAGTTCAGACAATAGGCAAAGCCTACCTCCCACTAATATTTTCGACAATTTCAATGGACGCTGACGACCCCCATAAGTATGCAAGTTTGTATAACAGTTTGCGCTTAAAGATAAATTATGACGACCCCAGAAAGTATGCAAAGAATTTGACTGTTTTTCACGATTTTCTCACTTCTCCGGCTGACCGAGAAGAACGCAACAAGACAAATCAGGCGTTCCGTTCTCGAAAGATGCAATAGTAGCACCTTTGACCACCTTGTTTTATATATCGCTCATTCCCTGCAATAAAAATACAACTAAAAAAGTCATATTGTTGGGAAATCACGATTTGAAATTTATAATTCCATTATTTTATATGAATTTCAGCACGTGGAATGTTTTTAAAAAAGGTTCAAATGCATAAACAATTTAAGATATGAATTCTATCCTTTGGCAGTGAGGTGTCTCTCATTAAGGCCATCTCCTAATTGAACCAATTCCATACAAATTGTTCGCATGTGCTTCCCAGGCAATCGATAATGCAGTTTTTATGATCAACCCAGTTACTTGACTCGAATCTATTATGTATCTACTTTTTAGTTCTTGCCTTAGGCAAACCTACTAACTCCATTTTTTTTGGCAATTCCAGCTGATGCAGTGTCAGCTGTCAGCTTTATTTTGCCGCAAAAGTTTTTGATTTTTTAGAGTACATTTGCTGCCCAAAATTGTTTGCTGCTGAAACTTATTTCTGTTTTCCTTTTTTTTTTTTGGCAATTTTGCTGCTCAATTGCAATCTTGAGCGGAAGTGATGCGCTCGAGCAATTGCTTAAACGTCTGCTCAAAGTGGTGGTGGCGGCCTTGCTGGCCAAGTGGTTCCATTTTCTTTTTGGTGGGTATTTTTTCTTCTTCTTTGGTTTCTTGCAGTTTTGGCCATAAACTGTGCATACGTGACAACTCTAGTTTATTTCGTAAGTTGCCCTGTAACCGGGTAGGTTTTTCTTCTTCTTGTTGTTGTAAATTTAATGTCATTGTGTCGCCCGGTGTACTCCTTACGTTTCAATTCATTTGCCGTTTTTTTTTCGCCAAAAATATTTCGAAATTTTTGCCATTCTGCATGTGTGTGTGTGTGTATTGCAGGAGGTAAGGTTATATAACCTAGATTTGTTTTGACATAAAATTATTACGAAAAATGGTTATTACCCGTTTACGTTTGAGTGAACGCATTTGTACGTGTTGACAATTTGTTTGCTGAGATAATGTTGCAACAACAACAACAACAACCATAGCGAAATGCACGAAATTTCTCGAGGGACACTTTGCGCCCTGGAAGCCGTTACACTTTTTACCCTTTTTTCCTTGTGTGTATTTCTTCGCTGCGGAATGTTTTTATTTCTTTGTTTATTTCGTTTTTTTTTTCGTTTGCCTTTTTCCGTATGAACATTTTTGCAAATTTCATATTTTTCTCGAGCAACAAAAAGGGTTACGGCATACGGCAGACCTACTTAAAGCGAGTTGTGTGTATAGGTGAGTTAATGTCAGTTGCTGTCATGTTGCCACAGATTTTTTTCTTCTTGCTTTAGTCTTCTTCTTTGTTTTTTGCAGTATACGTGAGGAAATTTTCAAATGGTTTGGTTTTCTTTTTAAATGTCCCAGCCAAAATTTCCAGAGCGTGAAATTTGAATTTAGAACTTTAAGTTCGTTCAATGGCCGACGCTCCAGTTTTATTTTATTTTATTTCATTTCTTGGGCCCTTTTTTTCCCTAAAAGACCCGCTTGGCTTTCTTGCCGTCATCCGCCTCGAATGTGTTCGTGTGTGCTGCCAATTGATGTCACTGATTGTCACAATCAGTGTTTGCTTTGTCATCTTAGCCAAGTGGGTGGACGTTATTGGCGCGCTCGTCCATTTGGGGTGTGTGTGTGTGTGTGCTGTGTTGCTATGTGTTTCGTATGAAACGATTTCAACCGGAAATGCATTTTGTTGCCAACATTTATTTACATACATTAGCTAGTATGTTAGAGTCTATGCGGAAATGAAGTCTATTTGGAAACGAATTTAAACGAATTTGTTTGTACGACAATTGAGAATATGAATACCAGGAAAGGACTATGAAAATGTTTTTGATTTTTCAGAGAAAGAAATTTCTACGAGTGGTTCGATGGGCTTGGAAGGCTAACGCCATTACAACTAACTGTCGTTGGAGCATTTCAAGTATCTCTAAGTTAACATCTATGATATACCGTCTTGCTAGAAAGATCGTATTTGTTCCGCTCTCGATTTTCAAACTGATTCGGAGATCTTTCACTTGGTCATCATCAATGATCTCTGGATATCTAGTCTATAGTAGGGTTGTATAGATCCGGATAGGATTGTATCAGGGAGCCCATATCGTCACTCCGATCATTCCTCAGAGAGAACTCTAACATACCCGATGTCCACAACCGTCTCAATTTCATAATTGTTATTTATTGTGGAGAGACAAACTGGTTTTCACAGTGTTTTATAGCAGATGATTGATCAGGGAACTCATCTGAAGTGAGTATCTGCAGCGAGTAGTACAGACTCGTTGAGTCCTCAGTGCTGCAATGTAAGGATTCTGTTACAGTACCCATTCCTCTGTGCGTCTGCAGTTCAGTTCGAATGAGCGGAGGACTCGGTTACTTTCCAATCCGGTTTCGGAACCGTTGTGCACAATTTAGTCTATACACTCTGTACAGCCTTGTCTAATATGAGATTGATAGTTCGATCGTGTGGCACTACAATAAACCCAGTAGTGTGGTAAAAGAATATATTTTCTAGAAAAAAGTATTGAATAAGAAAAAAAACTAGAGAGTGGACTATCTTCGGCTATACCGAAGTTGAAATACCCCCACACAGTAGGAAGAAGTACCTCGATCATAAAAAAATGTGGTCTCAAGACCCTATTTTGAGCCAATTATAGGTGGTTTTGGAGCCCTGACCATGTCCAAAATCCATTTCTAAAAATTTCCAATTAAATCCAACAAAAAAAAAAAATTCGTCTCAAGACCCCATTTAGACCCTTATATATGTGGCTTCGGAACCTCGGACCATGTCAAAAATACGTTTCTAAACATTTCCAATCGAATACAACAATAAAAAAGACTTGAAAAATTTTTACCTTATAATATGATTCTGTATTATTGCTCCAAAAGAAGTTTGGTTGTGAGAAAACAAATTTAAGTTATGAAAAAAATTTGTTTTGCAATAATAATTTAATACAAAAAATTTCTTCTCTTTTCAGGTAAGCCACTAAGAATATAAACAATGAATAAACTGCACAGTTCTCACAAGGTATTTCCTTCTCATACAAATCGTAAAATTGTAATAATTTGACATTTTTCGTAAGAAAAGAAAATTGCGGACAATTCAAACTTAATAACTTCCAACTAATTACACAGACACAAATGCAGTCATTATCACACGAATCAGGCGCTCAGTAACCCATGTTAACACACACACAAACACATATAGAAATAGTAGTATGCGCCGCACAACGCAAATGACACTGACTCACACAGAATATGAGAATTAATTGAAACGCTTAGACAAAAGTTAGACAAGCACTTAATGCATTTAATGCAAGCGCAAGAGCGCCGGAAATGGGAGAGATGAGACGAGACAGATGAAACGCCGCTCAAGGATACGCGACTATACACACACACTCATTTAGATCGCGGTAGCTGAAGCTCACCCATACACACCTACACTTATTCATATACAGACGCAAGGGACGACATTTGCTGCAAGGAAGAAAGAGAAATACAAAAAAATTTAGTAAAATGAAAATGAAAAGCAAGTGAGAAAAAAGAACCAATTTAAATCTTACTAATTACTTGAGAGACAAATTACAAAATACGGCGGCATATCAGCAAGGATGGTCGTACGTGTGAGGCAGGGAGCTCTAAGTAGCGACAAGTAGCGCTTTAGCGGCCCACCCATTCCGTTGCTCTTGAAAAATTAAGTGTGCAATGGTAAGACGCCCGCAACGCTACGCTCGGTCTGTCCTTCCGGTAAACCTTCTTCATATTTCATTCCACCAGAAACGTCTGATCCTCCCCTGCCGTCTACTAGCTGCTCATTCATTCTTTTTCGTTCACTCGTTTTGTTTGGTCTTCCTCAGTGTCATTAGGTGCAATTTCGTAGGCGTCATCATTTGCGAATGCGTCGTGTCGTCTAAGGCAAGGTAAGGCGATATGGCTGCTTGCTTGCTTGCTGTCGCTCCCTCTCCACTGTCTCGGTGTGTCTGGCTTGGGGGGGTATTCATTTAATTCATCTCCAACTGACAAGTAGATAGTTAAGGATAATTACCACGGCAGCAAATGAATGCATTAAATATTAATTTCGTTGTCCTGTGCAGACAAATTAAGTTTATTTTTTATTAAATACATGGAAAGTGTGTGAAAGCTGAAAACAATGACTGCGGGTATTTGCAGTAGCAATAGAGCACATCGGCTTGAACCTATCTAAGTGAGGGCTCCATAAAACAACCCCCGAATATGTATGCCCACCTATTAGACACGTGAAATATAATGCTGTGATAGGTGATGTACTTCGGGAGAAGGTTTGAGGTTATTTAGAATCATAAAAATTACAATTGTGTGCTTGAATTGCGCTATATTCAGTGTCCCATATCAGGTCAGTTTCTGTGTTCTCTTTGATTGGGCAACATATGAGATAACTCTTATTTTCAACTATAAGTGATCATGCAATGAGATGATTCTTTGTGTCACAACTGGACATGTCCAACAACTGGACATGTCCAACAACTGGACATGTCCAACAACTGGACATGTCCAACAACTGGACATGTCCAACAACTGGACATGTCCAACAACTGGACATGTCCAACAACTGGACATGTCCAACAGAAGGACAGGTACCATTGATTTCAAACCTGAATTCTAATTTAAAGCTTGTTTCGTAAAATATGATTAGGTAATTTGATTTCAATTAAAAACTGCTGTGAAGAACATTTCATTGCATTCCACTTTTGAAAAAATTTTGTGTTCCACTAAAACTTATACTTTCGAACTGAAAGCCCGTAAAAAAAGTCTGCAATAAAAACTTGAAAAACTTATACACAGTTAGTTTGGCAAACTAAATTCAAGCGAGACCCCACAAGCAAACTTTGTATTACGAAAAATACTGAAACGCCTAAGGGTATGCTAAAACTTTGTGCAAGCCTAAATATAAACTCAAATCATATCGTATCGTATCGAATACGACAACGAATTCGAAATAGACGAACGAAAAAATCGCAGAAGAAAAACCCCAGCACATGCCAGAAGCCTTGTAGAAAGCACTAAAAACAACTGGAATCTCTTCGAGCAAAACATGAACAAAATAGGATTTATTTAGCACTACTCAGAAGAAATAATAAACTTGAGGGGCAAAAGAAATGTTGAGGCCTGTGTCGCAACACAACGCCAGTAAGGAACAAAACAACAACGAAAAAGAAGAAGACGAATAAACCATCTAAAGCGACAGAGTCCAAAGAACTTAACTCGGCATCGCACTAGTTTCGAATATTAATGCCGAAACGTGATGACCATAAAGTGCACCAGTGCGGCACAATGGCCCGAACGGCGGACAGACGCGCCGCCTGACATTTACTAAACGAACAAGCCACAGCAGCATTCAGCAAAACGTTGCCAGCGTCACGAAGCCCGGGCCCACAATGCTCATCCGTTCATTTGCTGGGCTGCGTTGTCGCGCTACCGGTTCATCGCGATGGCAGCAACGTGCCACACGTTTGTGTGGATCAGTGCGGCTACACGTTTAAGCAAATCTTAAAGGAAACAAAGAACTGAAAAACAAAAAAAAAAAGAAAAGAAAAAGTTTTTCTTAATTTTCCAAACAAAAAAATCTTAGATGAAGACGAAGTCGAAGACTAGGAAAAATCACATTTGGAAAATGTGCAAAGGCACAAGCAATAAAATAACCCAAAAATAACATAAAATCAACTAAAAGGCAGCAATGCCATAAAAATATTAGAAACAGCACCGCAAACAAAAACAATGCAGAAATGAAAATTAAAAGAAAAAATTTGGTTTTCCTTTTTTATGTCCTGCACACTAGTGCCGAAAGGGTATATTGTCGTTGTCACACCGTTCGTAACGCCCATGAGGAGGCGTGGCAGTTGAGGAAAACTATATATAAACTTGCAAATCACTCGTGACTTCGCACGTATATAAATTGTACGTATATATATGTGTAATTGAAGCCTCCTAGGTCTACTGCTGGCTTCAAGAGAGAACATTTTTGATAAATTTGTGAAAAACTATCGATAAATGTCCAAAAAATTATCGATACATCTTTAAAAAATGATCGAAAAATTTTTAAAGCATGTGCGATAAATTTAAAAAAATGATCGATAAATTTTAAAAAAGTTATCGATAGGTAACTTAAAAAAAATTATCAATAAGTTAAAAAAAAATGATCGATAAATTTAAAAAAAATGATCGATAAATTAAAAAAAAAATATCGATAAATTAAAAAAAATTATCGGTAAATAAAAAAAAAATTATCGATAAATTTAAAAAAAAAGATCGATAAATTCTAAAAAAATGTTTGATAAAATGTCGAAAAATGATCGATTAAATTACAGAGAACGTATTGTGCTAGCTTGTGCAGGGTATTTTAGCTTCGGTCAGAACGAATTATTTTCGTATCTTCCTAGTAGTATTTTTTTGTTAATTTTCTTTATACGTTCGCTTGCTAGTTTCCGTCCTTTCAATGTTCACCACGCTAAATTCGGAACTTTCCACAAAAACCCATTCGGTATTGTATAACTTCCTGCGGCAGTTGGTCACTAGCAACCCAATTTCGTTCCTATTAAACTTTGAATTTATTTTATTTTTTGTATGTTTGTTTGTTGGTTTTTTTTTTCTTAGCCTCTGACTGATTTTCGTTTGCCAAAAAGTGCATTTCTGTGCCATACCCATGGACATTAAAATTCGCTCTGCCATTCATTCGTTCGGTCCGTTCGTTTGTCGTTGGTTCGCTTTGCGCATAAGTGCCAAAACAAATATTTATCAACTGCTTTGAAATGAATTAAAAACACGCGCGCGCACCATCTGCAATTTGTTCCCGGGGTGCAGCGTTGCATTCTCAACACACTTCCATTTTCTCCTCTACTTCTATTTTGGGTAATATTTTTTCTTTGTTTTTGTAGCTTCTTTGTGATTACAGTGGCTAAAATTGCGCTTAAGCAATAATGGTGGATTACGTGCGAAAATTACTTAAAAAGATTTCAAATTGTGTCTTGCCAGAGCTTAGGGCAGCGTACAGCATAGCTTGTCGCCTTTGTTTTTTAATACAGTCTCGACAATGCGGCTGTCGCCTCCTTCGAGCTTCAATGAAGTATATATTTTTGTATTTATTTTGGCACATCCCCCCCTTACCCCCCTCCCGAAACTGAAATAATGAACTTTTGTTACGACAACAATAAATTTATTGCTGCGACAATGGTTTTCAATTTCTCATGGACACAGAGACAGGGAGAATTACAACGGCGCACATGTTTACGGAGTTTCCGGTCTCTGCTTAATATTAAGCACTTGACCTGTTTTCATACAAATTAAATAAAAGTTGTTCGCTGAAAAGCAAAAAGGAAATGGGAAATCGCTGAAACAATTTTAAATGAAATTTCCTACTTACTTTATGCAAGCTTCTTGTGCCTTTTACCTACTGTGTATACGATTTGCATTGGAGTCTTAATTGAAAAGTCTGTCTAATGCTACATTTATTATAACCATCCAGCCGACTCGACTCACCGTTGACAAAATTCACTCAAAGGTAGGGAAATACTACTTCAAGTGTAATTATGTTTTACCCCCTACAATGTTGCACTTTCAAGTACTGGCAAATACATTTACTTACTAATAAAATTGCATTCGAGTACAGTTTCATTCAACGGTATTTCAGCTTATAAAACTGCTGCCAACAAAATAGCCCGCAAGTAAGCAAATAATTGTCCGTCCCTGGCAAAGTAAGCTCAAAATAAACGCAGGGTTGCATACAACCCTCCTTATTAAATGGAGTTAATAGCGTTGAACATGGTTCCAATGGAGGAGCACACTCCTGGTGGCGGAGGCAACCGCAAGCGTATTTATTACTCAGAAAAAAATGTTATATTAAATGCCACATTATTGAGTTCTTGTTGCTGTTGTCGTTCAGGATATGATGTTGTTGTTATTGCATTTTGCTGCTCTTACATGTTGATGTTTGGCTGATGTCGGTATTAATCCACGCTTGTGGTTGCAAATACTTCATGCAAAAAATCGCTTGTACAATTTATGCTTGGCCCATTTTAAGCACTTTTCTAAAATACAAATAAACTGTAGCTTGGCAATAATAAACACAGCTTAGTGGCTGCATCAACTGCAATTTCATCGCCCTGCTAAACGCTCAAGTGGTGCAGCTTAGTTTAAGTTTGGCGCACAATCCCGGAGGATTAGTGTTGGGTGGATGTAGTGCGTAAGAGGGAATTTGGGCGCATAATTAAAATGGTATATTGCTGTTCTTAGTCAACAGTAGTGTTTTGTTTCGTGTTCACATAGGCACTCTGTTTTCAACATTTCATACAAGGGCCAGATCTCTCTGGATCCACTGGTTTTATCAAGGCCTCATTTTTAGTTATGTGGGAGTTAGGGATGTCTGTCGACCGATTATGTCCTTTACTAACTGCTGCTAGGCCCTAATAATGATAAATCCAAAGTGTGGACCGGCTAGCTTACTTCTAACCCCTGCAATCATATTTAAAAGCAAAAATTATGGACAGACGGATAGACGGATATGGCTAAATCAACTCGGAGGTTGATGATGATCAAGAATATATATATTTTTTCCATACCAATAATTTTTTGGCATTACAAACATCCAACCAAAGTGAATATACCCATATCTCATAGATGTACCCATATCTCATAGAAGCTTAGTCTTTGTCAATCTGAATAAATACAGGCCAGTATTATATATAGATAGTAACATGATGAATTTATAAACTTTTGGTACCGGGTTCGAGTTCAACAAAGATTTCTTGAACATTTGAATTTGAAATTCTTCAAATTAAATTAAATGTACAAATAAATATAAATAGAAATTCCTAGAGGCAGAAGGATTTTGCATTCCAAAATGTACTTGTATTCAGGGACTGGAACGGTTCCGATTTCGGATCCGGTTCCCAGACTTTTTAGAACATCGGCTTCGGTTCCGGTTTTCGTTCCATGAAGAAATTTTACGGCAATTTCGTCTGACAGGTATGACGATTTTTCGACATTTCATCAAAAATTTATCGATAATTTTTCGATATTCTCGATAATTTCTCGATATTTTATTGATAATTTTTCAATATTTATCGATAATTTCCATTCTATTTTCTCTGTAATTTATCAATATTTTATCGAATATTTTTAAATATTTATCGATAATTTCCATTTCCCTATCCATATCGAAATTGTTGTTCTTATCCGATGTTACCTATTTTCCATACCGTCCAATCATTCGCCCAAAAAAGAGGAATGCCAAAATTTGGAGGCGATTGCTCAATAGCTACGGACAGACGGAAATCGCTATATCGACTCAGGAAGTGAAGCTGATCAAGAATATATATACTTTTCCATACCTGCCACGCCTCCTTATGGGCGTTACGCCTCCTTATGTGACAAAAACAATATACCCTTAGACAAAAGTTAACTAACCAAAATTGGATGACAAGAACATTTTATTTAAAATTTATATTTTCAAATTGTATCTTCAACTTATGAAATTAGGAACCGAAACCAAAATATTTACCGGTATCGGTACTCAGATTTAATACAATGTTGATTCCGGTTTCGGTTTCCAAACTATTCAAAATATCGGTTTCGGTTCCGCGAATTAAAACGGTTTCGGTTCCAGAACCGGTTCTCGGCGGTCCCTGCATATATGCGATTATCTACATAGACGGGATGATGGGGGAACGAAAATCTCGTTCAGATGATCTCGCTAACTTTTTAATTTTAAATCACATGTACTGAGTCAATAAGGTGCTCGTCCACATAATATTATTTGCTATTGCTGTTACGTTCAATTACGTTTCAATTTTAAAGAAACATGTGAATCCTCTTCACTACAGATTCATTTGGAGATCCAACAACCCGTTATTCCTTCAAAATACTACAGCAAAGCTCTATCGGCCTTGTACTCGTGTGTTTATTATGCAAATTTCAAATAGTTTAAAGGGTTATTTCGCCACTATTATTGTTGTTGTTATTGCTGCTGTTGAAATTATTGGTGCTCTTGTTGTCTGCGAAATTACACAGTGTTGCCTACAAGCAGTGTCAGCGCCTCTAGCCTGTCGCTGTGTGCTTTTTGCGTTATTGATGAATATTTTACAAGGAATTGCACTTTTACCATCATCACCAGCACCATTACCACCACTGCGGAGCGAAGGTTGCTCCTTTTTTTTTATTATTATTTCTTTACGTCGCGACGTCCTCGTTTGCATTCTTCTTACTCGTGTTGTTTTTTAATTGTTTGCCCTACAGGTAGGTTGCTTCCTTGGACAACTTGTGTGTGTCGGTTTTGTTGCCTTCCTTCCTTCCTTCGATTGCTGCTGTTGTTATTATTATTGTAGTTTTGCTTGTTTGCCCTTGTTATTACAATTGTTGCATAAATTATTAACGATTTTTAGTAGCGATTTAAGTTTTTTAATTAAGTGTTGCATTCATACGAAAGAAATATCAAAAGTGAAAAATTGCACAGTCGTGGTGAAAAGCTAGCAAAATGCGGTGGGTTGACAAACGAACGAATGCAATAACTGTCATTACATTTCAATTGTTGGGGAGACTTTCAATGCCACTTTGCTGTTGAATTCTTGTAAATAAATGCTTAGTAATTGGTGTTCCAAAGTATGTAATTAGCTAGCCATTTTGGAATTATTTCAAACGCAGAAAAGTTGCAATTTTATGTTTTAGCCTACTTAGTTGTGGGACATGCCCAGCTGTTGGACAGTGACAGTTCCGACGTGTTTTGTGGTCAGTTTCATCTCATTGTATGATCACTTTTTTCACTCACCAGTTTAGCTATGTCTATCGGTCCGTTTGTCTGTCTGTCCGCTTATCCGTTTGTCCGTCATTCGCACGATAACTGCCGTATTTTTCGAGCAATCGCCTCCAAATGTTGGCATTCCTCTTTTTTGGTGGACGATTGGACGGCATTGAAAATGGGCAGCATCGGATAAAAACCACGTCTACCTCTCATACAAAATACCCGCCAAATTTGTTTTATTTTCGTTTATCTTAAAAAATACAGAACCGATATGGACGCGGTCTTTTTTATTTGGTTGGAAATGAGGTCGGGAACGAAATGGAATTGGAACTAAATTTTGAAATGGATCGGGAAATTGAAATAATCGATAAATATGGAAAAACTATTGATCAAAAATCGATAAATTATCAAAAATTTATTAATAAAAAATCGATAAATTATCAAAAAATTATCGATAAAATATCGAAAAACTATCGATTAAAAATCAATAAATTTTCGAAAAGATATCGATGAAATATCTAAAAGTTATCGATAAAAAAAATCGATACATTTTTGATAAAACGTCGATAAATCGTCATACCATACAAAATAGCCGTAAAATTTCTTTATCTTGAGAAATACGATTTGAACGATGTTTCTTGTATTTGATTGGAAATTATGTCGGGAACGAAATGGCAATGCAAATGGAACAAAATGGAATTTGACCGTCACAAAATGGAATTTTAACAAAATTTTTAAATGGAAATGGAAAATTACCAACAAATGCTCTAAGAATGTCTCATGTGCAGGGTATTTTAGCTTCGCATATGACGTTTCTCAAATTTGATTGGAAACGATTTCGGGAATTCAATAGGAATGGAACTGGAACGAAATGGAATTGGAATTGGACCGAAACAAAATAGTATAAAAACCAAATTTTGAAATGAAAAAAATTATCGATAACATATCGAAAAATTGTCAGTGCAATATCGATAAAATATCGGAAAACAATCGATAAACTTTTGAAAAATTACCGGAAAAAATGTTTTAGTTTCGGTCCTTCCGAAGGATTATACATTTAATAAACATTCGAACACTGATGTTTTCACTTAATTTTCGGGACTTTGATAGCAGTGTGTTTTTTTGACAATGTTGCATGATAAAATAGTCAAAGTCTTTAGTGTTCAATGTTTCTATTGAGCTTCCTAACATTATCTTTTTTCAAAAAGGTATGACTTAAAACGAAAACATGTCCAACAACTGGGCATTTTGATAATTTCTAACCTCTTCCGCTCAATTGCTTCAAAATGAGTTTATTGTGTAATTGCCGAACCCGCTTCATAATGAATATACTTCAAGTTGAATTATTACGAACAATTTTCTAACTTTCTCCAACAAATCATGGCTTCTTCCACCTGATGTAACCTCCCCCCCATATCCACTGATTTCAATTTTCTCATTAATTTGAGCCAACATTTGACAAAAAAAACTTTTGCGCCGTTTTGTTTCCGAATTCGGTTCAATCATTTTGTGAACATTATCGAAGCGATTTCTCAACCAAACCCATGCACACAATCACCAATATTGAAACTTTTCAACTAAATTGTGAAAATTTGGTGTATAAAACAGAATAAAATATAATCTGGACTTTGAGAGAGTGACCAAAACATAAAATTCAACTAAACAGTATAAAATTTTATTGGCAACAAGAGTTTTTTTTTTGGTGCGAGTTCAGCAGATCTTCCCCCATTACCAACGATGACAATGACGACAAGGACAAAGTTAACTTTCAACAGGACATTATATTGACGTAAGTCAAGCGAATACATGGACACATCCACCACTCAGGATGCGATGCCAATGAACAGTTAATATTTTCTGATGACTACAAATATGTCACTGACAGCAGGAGGACAAAATATCATTTGGGTTATAAATTGCATTACTGGAGGGGGGGCGCGTCGCGTTGGTTGGTCATCAATGTGAAATTGCTAGTAAATTGTTGCAGCAGCAAACTTGTGCTTTTGTTGAAAGACAGCTATGTCCGTTAATAGGAAATCCAAATTCAGTTAATATAGTTAATTATCTAGCGTTGTTGTTGTTGTTGTTGTTGTTGTTTAGGTAACAACTGTTATGAGGACATCATTAATTACTTTCAAAAGGCCATTGAACTTTTCAGTGGCGCACAATGTCATTGAAGTACAGTAAAAATACTTCAATTTGTCAATAATTAATTTTATTTGTCTTGAATTAGGCGGGCAACGTTTATGAAAAATTCAATAAACATTTCCCGTTTCAATGGCATCCACGAAGTGTCTTTGATCGCGGGTTGCACTTAGTTTTTGTAAATAGCTACATCGAACTCCACGGCGCCCCCTGCCTGCTTGCGTGCACGCCTTTATACGACTGTTGCGATTTTTCATCCTCTCCTTTGACAACTCTCTGCTCTCCTCTACCTCTTCTTCGCCTGTCACTTCAATCGACAGGGCACACATCCCTGGCATTTTTTTGTCGTTTTTTTTTTTGATGATTCTGCTGAATAGAATTTGACTGGAGTCTGGGGGCAAAGGCTAGCGGTACGCAGGGTTGTTCATCGTTTGTTTATGGACCAAATGACGAACGAAAGAAAGGGGGAGTAGGGGGGGGGGGGGGGTGAGTCACATTGTGGCCACATTTAGGGGTGTCTATCCTATTGCCGCTCTGCCGTTTGCTGTTCCTGATGATGATGATTTTTCATTGCTCAGTTTTAATTTTACACTTGAGTTGATTTTTATATTCGCTTCACAGCTGATGAGAAAGTTTAATGTCAAGTAGAACATTTGCTAAGAGGTGAAGGAGCTGAATCTGGTGTAGTAGTAGTAAAAAAAAATGTTGAGGAAAAATGAAGGAATGAAATAGGAATTTTTGCAGAATTGCAAAAAAATTAAATTAAAGAAAAAGAAAGTAAATAGAATCATAGTAAGGATCAGGGCATTTTGGTGTGGCTGACAATGTAAAACTTTTTCTTTTCTTCTTCTATATTGACATTTTTTTGTAAGCAAACATAGGAAATATTTGTGCTTGGTTTAAGTTTTCAAAACTTTCTTTTTTCTTCTTTCTGTTGAAATCCTAATTTAAAAATTGTATCTCTATTATATTTAATTTTTGGTGTTATTTCAGCAATTAATCCTGTACGAGCTCCTCTGCCTTCTATAACCAAAGCATACTCACTCGAATCAAAGGGGAAATACTAAAAGTTTAAACTTAACCAGGTTTTTGCACAATTTACAATTCACAACAGTTGTGTACATGGTGTCAAGCATTGTCTCGCCGCTTACGTTTTCCACAGAAGCGACAAAGAATCCAATTATGCCCTGAGCCACACACTAGCTACTGACTTTAGGCTATGGCCGCTGGGTATACACGTGGGTACGAAAACACTTTATCGTTGACATTGTCGAGCAATTTAAGGGTTGACTAACTCGGTGTCTGGCCGAGCGTTGCCCTCGTTCCGTTCATTTGTTTGCAATTTAACATGGCTTTGCCATGGCATTGAAAATTTGATGCGGGTCACCGGAAGTCATTCCATAAATTCGCCATATTTTTTTTTTTCATAAAGCCAATATGAAAATGAAAGACTTTTTGTAATGGAGTGACGTGATTTGCGGAAATTGCATGGGTTTGGAGAAGCTAATTTTTCGAAACTATCGAATGCTAATTTTGTATCGAGTTCTTGACACAAGGTAAGATGATACATACGAGTTTTACCATTTCTCGCCAATTTTAATTTAATTTAATAATAATTTTTTTTTTAAATTTCATTTCCACTTATTCTTGTTTCATTTTCAATTTTGTTTCATTTTCAATTTCGTTTCACTTTCCATTATGTTCGGGCTCATTTCCATTTCCTGTTCCACTTCCATTACGTTCCCGTTTCATTTTTAAGTTCGATTCAATTCCATTATCTTCTGGTCCATTTCCATTTCGTTCCATTCTCATTTCGTTCCCGATATCATTTCGGTTCAATTTTCTCACAAATTTGGAGGCCATTTTGAATGGGAGGTTCTCATCCGATGTCGCCCACTTTCAATACTGTCCAAATAAAAGCAAAAAGAAGAGTAGATCGGAGTCAATACAGTTTTACCGTGTGAAATCCAGGACATACAGACAGATGGCGCAGGGTGTAATGCTGATCAAGAATATATATGTATTTACCGCGCCTCCTTTTGGACGTTACAAACAGTGTGACACAAACAATTTACCCTTGGAAAGTTGTGTATCGCTTCGATCTGCCCGAAGATAATTCGCTTAAGTACTAGATCTTTCGGTAACAGGTCTTTAGCTATTGGCAAATACACGTGGGATTGAGTTGCCAAGGCGGATCCTTTCGAACCCAGTAAATAATAGGAAATGTAGGAAACAAGTGAACCAAATGACTTTGATACTATAACTTTTTCGAATAATTGTCACGAAATCTTGTACCGAAATCACTATGTAACAATTTAAACTTTTCTTCACTTCTACCTTCAGCAGGAACTTTTCTTATTCCCTTCGCAGAAGAAAACACTTAAAATCGAAATCGGAGACTCACATGTGAGAGTGTTCCACTGTTGAGCACAACAAAGTCAGAGACGTTGCAGTTGACGTCAACGGCAACGGCGAAACGTATCTTGTTAGTTTACTTAACAATTTCAGAAACACTACAAAATATAACAAAATGCGCTTTGACAGTTTCTAAATGGCAGTAGCACTGTCACATACACACCAACAAAGCAACACACACACACACACACACGCTCATACAAAATTACAGCAACCTTAAAGATTGACACGTGACCGTGCAATGATTTCCAGTTTAACGATGTCACATCCGCTTTACGTATAGTTTTTTTTTCACACACACACTGCACTTTGGAATATCAGCTTACATTAGTTGGTGGATGGTGCAAGCGTTTAGAGAAGAGACTATAAAAATTGACCCCCCCCCCCTCACACTTTTTTTGGATTTTGCAATTCGAGCTCGTTTATGTCTCGTGTTACTTGTGTTGCTGAAACTTTGCGTTTTTTTTCGTGTTGTTGTGCGAAATTTTGTCGCCCCAAAAAATGTCTTCATTAATGGTGTACCAGCACCGGACTGCGTACAGTTAGAGAAGCTGAATAAGCAGAGTCAAATGGTGTACCAGAGTGGAATAAAACCGATTCAACGAAATAAAAATTGACAAGCGGATGTCAAATGCAAACGACTGGAAGAAGCAGCAAATGTGGATTTGTATGTGTGTGGAGAATAGCAGAAATTTCGGAAAAATTTAGAGAAAATACTATTTTGTAGAATTGTTCGCCCCCATAACCAAAACCAGAGATGGACCTTTAATTTCCTTTATTGATTCTAACGACTATCAATTAATTGCCAGAACATGTGTGCCCTAGACAATCAAGTCAAGTCAAATGTTGAACGATTTGTGAAGACTTTCCCAGTTGCCCTCCAAAAATTTTGAAGGCAATGTCAACCCAAATGTCTCCACCTCCTCCTCCAACCAAGTGCCTATGTGCGTGTGTATTGCTTAATTGAATGCAATTTCATTGCAAGGTTACCACCGTCATCACCACCACCACCAGCACACCACAGTTCATTCCTCTACACATCCTCACTCCACCATTATTATTTTCGTTGATTTCCAATTTCTGGTGGGTGGATGGTTCGAAATCATTGTGGGGGTGATGAATTCATTCTATTTGGTTTGGGCTTTTTTTGCTGTTGTTGTTGTTGTTGTTGTTGTGTTTTGCACAATTCTACGCACAACTCTTGGCTGCATTTTCGAGAGCAAACGGAAATTGAGGCATTATTGTGATTCAGTGATTTTGGTGATTTAATGGGTTTTCATTGATTCGATCAGGTTATTAAGTGCACACTGAATGGTCGGTTGTTTCTATTGCTGCTACTGGTGCTCGTGCTGGTCAGCCTTTTGTTGTTCAATCTGGTGCAAGCAGAAGGGGGAGGGGGGCGTGGGTTTGTGTGTGAGAATATGTGGGCTTTACACTGGGGCGGTGAGGTGCGAAACTAATTTTCGTTTAAATTAGAATTTTTTTTCGGCGTGTGTGTGGGTGTTGATTTGAATAGCTGCGTTATGTAGTAAATTGGTATAGAAATCGGTGAAGCTACTTTTTCAGGATTAAATGAACGTATGCCTGGGAGGTGACGAGTGTGTGGCACATGATGGCAGTGATTAATACAAACACCCATTGGCTATCGGGATTATTGTTCATCGATGTTTGGGCAAAGTGAGGCGAATTCTGGTATGAGATTTCCTGCTGTTGCAGTATTTTTGTTATTAATATGAAGAAAATTTATGCCAAAAGTTTGCTTTACTCATTACTTTCATTCAATGCACAATGAATTCGTTACATTATTCATTTAGCTAATACGATTACGTCTAAAATCGTTGTGTTCAATGGGAAAGTATGTCATTTGGACTTTACAAAACCAATGCCTTCGTTAATGACTGATGTTGCCTTGTCAAAGGAAGGCCATGTTGAAATATTTTTTCCATATGTGCTTGGTATAGGCGTATTGAATATCTCTGAAACGACTTTAAATATCTGCGAATACGTTGTGGCGACGATTTTATGATTCGAAGCATTCCTATATTGATTTGGAAATGCCTCAACGTAGTTGTAATGTACACAGCTGCACAGAGCAATCTTAATAAATTAGTGGACTAAGATGTGCCTTTTGTGGTTCAATTTAGGTTTTTTCGTCGGTTCAATGCATTTACAGAAATTTCGCTTCCAATTCGTTGAAATAGTATGGATAGAAGCATTCTCATTATAGCCGCTGCATTGTACAGCTTGGTACTTGCATATAGTTGTATATTTGGTGTTGGGGCCCAGGAATCTTCTTGTACAATAGTTGGCCTAGTCACACATCTGAACACATGATTTGTGTCGTGTGGGCCTGTGTTGCAGTCCAGGTAGCGGTCGGTTACTGTCGGGTCGAGGCGGAACATGTAGCTGTGTAGTATTCCACACCTGGCATGATAGTCTCCGTTCTTCGTTGGCAATTTTGGGTGGTTTCTTGCCCAGACGATGTTGGGACCACATCAATTTGGTCACTGCCTTCGTGACCGCGTCTCTATACTCCTGTTCATTCAGTTCGTGTAAGATGTATGAGGTGGTGACCTTTTCGAATGAGGAACTGCCTGGAGAGCAGGTGATTATGCTCTTTGATGGGCAGCATACCTGCTTCGCTGGGCAGGTGGTCCTCACTGGCGATTCTCAAAGCGGAGTTCTGACAAGTTTGAAGGTTTAACCAAATCGTGTCACTTAGCTGTGGACTTCATAGTTGGCCACAGATCGCCCCATGGCCTTGTATGTGACCAACAGCCTATCATTGTCTTTGCAAATAATTCGAAATTGTCCAAGCGATTCGATTACCCTCTAAGTTGATATAATTAAAGAGTGAAAACTTGTGAATTAACCCGAAATACTAATTAGCAACGATTTTCGAAACTAAATATTCAACGCCGAGGTGAAATCCAATCGTAAACTCTGCGCCATGGCAAACAATTTAATTATGCATTTGTGTCGCAGCAATATGTTGCCCAAACACAACCACAAGAACAACGGCAACGAAAACAATACATCTCAAACAATAATTGTACTTTTGAGGAATAAGTGGGAGAGACGGGCAGCAGGGGCTCGGATTAGCACACAGCATATCGACTTTGATGCATATTAAGACGAGAATTGTAAAGACAGGCGGTCAAGTGTAGGCACACTGGACTGGCGAACCAAACGTACGAATTGGCTAATCAATGAAGCAACGAACTGTAGCGGTGCAGTGTGCATGCAGCTTACAATCTTCGGGGGCTGTTCAAGCGTCGTGAATGATGTTGCGTCAATGTCTGATTTAATACCCATCCCCAGTCAATATGTTTTGCGTTAATGCCTGCTTGCATTTCGATGTTGTTGCTATTGCTGTGAGGGGCGTCAGCAAGTGGGGGGTGGTTGTGTTGCATCTTGCAATACATAAACATGAATCTTCTTGATATTTCGGCAAAACTGTGCAGGTCGTCGTCGTCGGCGCTGCTGTTGTTGTCATTGTCACTGCATCGCCAACGCCATTGCAATCGTCGTTTGTCATTCAGTCACATTGCATCACTAAAATAGTGCTCCGGGATGTTTAACGTGATGTTTGTGTTTGTCGTTGTTGTTGCTGTTGCTGTTGCTGTTGTAGTTGCTGTTTGTCTTTGTTAAAAGATGATTAATAGCCAAGCAATCGCATCATCGTCAGCAGGAGCAACAACAGCATCAAAGACCCTCCATAGTGGAGAGAATGGCGAAAAGATGTCATGTTGTGTGTGTCGTCTTCCTCTACTTCTTGTTCTTCATTTGTCCCCCACTCTTGCTCTGAAATTTGCCATTCATTATTTGCTCATGTTGTTGTTGTTCGTGTTATAGTTGTTTCTGTTGTTGTAGTGCATTTTGTACAAATGATAATTAAGAAGCTGCTTAGCTTTCAGTTGGTCTTTTTTTTTTTTGTTCAGTTTTTGGTTGATGCAGTTTTCTGTTAGCTGCATGCTGCATTTGACAAATGACTTTTACAGCTATGCCACAACATTCACAACGATTTTTTTCTGGCGAAACTTAACCCTTACAATATAATAGAAAAAATGTTCATAAAAAGTAATGGGTTCGCAGTGGAAATGAATTTTGAATAAAGAAATGCGAGCAATTCGTGAATTGAATAAAAAATCTCGAAAACATGCTCTGAGCCCTGTCCTGTACATACAAGCAGAGAAAACACATGGTTGTCAGTAACCTATTTCAATGGAATCATGTAATGATTAAACCATCTTCAAAATACGTAAACTTTATCATTCAAGCCGATCATTATATGATTGCCATTATCATTATTGAATAGCCAATCATGCTAATTATAGGCTGTATGATGATCTGTGAAATCATTCGCTTTGTCACACCAAACATCCAAACGATCGCTAAACTCATAATATTATTGTAGTAAAAAAAGTATGATCTCTGCGATCATGCTCCAATCATATTTTTTATCTGCTCGGGAATGCAAAACTCCGTCAAGTCAGAGAAGAGAAAGAAAACTGACAACTCAATATCACAACTGTTGAGTAATCAATATAATGTGAGTCTCCAATGGACATGCACAACAATCTATAGTCACTTTCCCTGTGACTGGGTGCTATAAAAAACTAATTGCATTTGATTGTATTTCCCTTGATTTAATATTACAGGCTGCATTTAAGTGAAATTAGTATGAAGGGGTCAAAGGATATGAGTCACGGTGATGGCGTCGACACCTTCCGATCTGCCTCACAATCGGTAGGGATCAGGTTCGACTTCCGCCTGGGGCAAGTAGAAAAAAATTTCTTTTTCGAGTAGCCCGCCATTCTCGTTGTTTACGAGAGTAACTTCTCATTAAATAGCTTCCCTACTTTGAAAGTTTCGCCATTTGGATTTAGAATTAAGCTGTATGTTCGCAATTATCATCAACTCTATCACTTGCCGGTGATAATTGCATCAAGAAGCTTGGCCTAAGTGCTGTTGTGCCAAATTATGATATTATATTATTGTAAGGAACCTTGTTGTTGTGCCTTAGTCCTTATTATTTGTATTTGGGAACCACTAGCCGCAAGAGCCCAGATGTCTACGAGCGCCTAAGTGAATATCGCAAATAACAAAAAACACCATTCGACACTAAAAAACACACAAACAATTCAGAATTTTAATTTTTTTTTCACCAGCGTAATGAGTTTACCTCCCATTGTAAAAAGTTTACATGTTTTTTAATGATTTTGCTCTATCAAATGCATATTTAACATTTAAAATTCAATATAAAATTGTATTTTTGATGAATTTGTATGTGCAAAGGAAAAATGCAAAATGGAAAAACGCGATGTTTCAAGAATTGATGTAGAAAAAATGGGTGACACTGGTACTCTTTTTGTAGTCCCCTCTAACAGAATCTATTAGTCTTCATCATGTGCGTTACCAAAAGTTGATTGTTTCAAATTCAAATAATAGTAAATGTGATTATTTCATTAGCGGCTATCCTCTATAGGATTTTGCACTGCATCCGATGAAAAGTTTTCCCCCCCCCCCCATTTCTTTCGAATTCTGTCATCAAATGATTCTCGTTTGAGCTTGATGGCTTTAGATAGGGAAAATGTGAGACTACTACCCGTAAAAGTATTACGTTAGCTGTAAACACTCCCCGAGCATCCTAAGGGTATTCATTTAAAGTGTGAAACCCCTCGAACACGTGAAGTTTCTTAAAAGAACTGTCAAATTTCATATATTTTGACTGCTCATCTGCACAACTGAATCGTTTCCGAGGGGTTTCCCACTTTACATGAATCGCCCTACTAATTATTTGGATATGAGAATGACTTGCATAAGTACCTATCCCCTTGTCAAATAAACTTTTATGAAAATCTTCCATTTGCCGTTCACCTGTCTAACCTCTGCTATTGGCTGCTGTTTGAAATACACAAATAAACTTCTGCGATATTTTAGAACATTCCCGAATACTACCCGACTAAGATTCATTGCAGTCGGATAAAATTATCCAAAGGCAAACATACCGTTCTATGAATGCCGTTCAGGCAAAAACATCTACAAAATATATATTATATGTAAAATATATATCCAAATTAGACGAGACTTTCCGCCAGAAACCCCATTACAACAGCCATCACGGCACGGGTTAATGCAACATCATTCAGTCCATCCACCATGCAGCAAATAAATTTCACTTATGACTATGAATTGTTGCAATGGTTTCACTTAATGGCAAGCACGTGTGATATTCGCAATTTAAACGCAAATTACAACAAAAACGGAATGAGCACAATTCCATGCCATTTCGCATTGCAGCTCATTAATGTGGCATTTTGTTGGTTTAACCGTTGGCATTGGACAGACAAACGACCGGACAGACGCAGACGCAGACGCCAGAGAACCGGCAAAAGAAGTGCCTCCTCCCCAACGCCTGTGACACAAAGTGTGTGTTTAGCTGTCATAATTCAGCTGTTTCGGCAACGAACGTTCTTGACTAGCAGCGAGACTATTTGACTTTGCTGCACATAAAGGAGTATTTAGCCACATTGCAATTTTAATGTGGTCTGGTTTGGTTTTGGTGTTGGTCTTGGTGTTGGTGTTGTGTTGCTTCCTTGGTGCATGGTGCTTCTTCTATTTTTGGGGGACCATAAAGAAGAGAAGATTTTCCCCAATGATTTAGTGGCGTTCAGGCGTCTTGTAAATCATTGCCGATGTGCAGATTTCTTCAAGTGAATGGCGCAAGAGGCAACGTTCAACGAGGCTGAAATTGTTTTGTTGTGTTTTTTTTTTTTCATGTTTTATGTGTCTGTGTTTGTGCATCCTGCACTACAAATAACTCAACTAATGAGAAATATGTTGTGCATGGCATATATGAATTATGTGCGTTTAAATGTCACATTTTGAGGTTGAGCACATATTTTGGCGACGGTTCCAGCGAAATGAAGGGTAATTCAATTTGGAATTATGAAAGGAAGAAAAAATTCTTACTAATGGAAAAGTATTCACTGTCATACAAAACTAAAAATTACGTACCATTTACAAGGCAGAACCTCTATGCCCCTTTACCCCTCTTTGTTCCATTTCGCTTTTAAGCTTTCGCCATAATTCCAGTAATTCTTAAGCTTTAGCGCCTGTGTCGCTCCTGTGGCTCGAACGGCACCAACATGCAACAACAGCAGCAAGCAGCAGCAGCAATAAATTAATAAAACGTGAAATTTCCCATTTTAATATTTATGAGCTTAAGAATGGAAGCGTAAAATTGAAAAATGGTAGATTCGCGCCAAAATGCCAAACCGAAAATGCCATCGACAATGGCAATGGCTCAATCTTTGCTCTCTAACGTCTCCTGCAGTTGTCTTCACACTCCACTCCTCGCCACCGTCGTCCTGTGGAACATGGAATTTTATTCAAATTTAGTTTGGAAATTGTTTTTCAACAGCTGCAGTCGCTACAACAACAACAACAGAAACAACTAGCATACCACCAACGAAAGATTTTGTCGTCTCTCTCTCTGGTTGGGCGTCGTTGTGTGTAAGATTTCTGAATAGAATTTTTAAATAATTTTATTTTCGCATAATTTTACTAGCGCACGCGAAATTAGTAGTAAAATGGCATTGTCATTGCTGGTATCAGCAGCTCGAACAGCCAACACTGAATTGGCTGGTGTCTGTTGTGTTTCATGGTCTTGCGAGAATGCCAATTTTCGAAAATTTTAATTCTTTTTTTTTATTGTTTTCTATTTTGCTATTTACATTTGCGAATTGATGGCGTTATAAATTCGATTTTAGTCACTTGCTTAAGCGATTTTGATTTCGATTTCAATCAAAAGGAATCTGATGGTATTTAAAGGTTGGTTGGATTGCAGGCAGTTTGAAGGCGAGACGAAAGTAATTTTTACTAAATGATCTGATAGATTTTAAGTACATATTTGTGAGGTAGGGCCTCATTCGCATCTGAGCCTTAACTCACACCATCATCATCACTGAAGCTTTAAATTCGTTAAAGAATATACACAAATCAAAATCCTATCAAAATTCGTCAATAGGACATATAGGCTATTGAAATAATCGTAGAAACAAATTGAATTAAACCATTTTTGACTGCTCCTAAACGGCTTGAAATATTTTGATGAAATATATAGAGGAAGCTTCTGTAAACATTGTTATTACAAATTCGGTGTCAAAAAATCTTTCCAAGTTTTCTATTAGATTTTCCAAGGTGGTCGAAAAATTGACCACTGATTT
Source organism: Heteromyza rotundicornis (assembly GCA_951394025.1). NCBI lineage: Eukaryota > Metazoa > Arthropoda > Insecta > Diptera > Heleomyzidae > Heteromyza > Heteromyza rotundicornis. The sequence continues at coordinate 70,445,502 of OX596010.1, read as the reverse complement.
AAAGCTTCCAACTGGTTAGAAATTACCAAAATTGGGTATACAATTTTTAATTAGACGATCACAACGTTAGGATGACACATTTTTACATACACTCAAAGAATTTTTTCGTTCATAAGAAACGAAAAATTAGACAAACACACTTCGTTTGTTGTTTCGTTTGCAATCAACGTTTGAGTAACGAAAAAAAAAAATTTACTAGCTCAGCCAGGATTTGAATGCGGGACGTAAGGTTTACAAGTTGCGCACATACACGCTGTGCCACTGAGCTACTTTCGTTCTGGTCGATAAAAACAAAGCTTATATCGAATTCGATTTTAACAATGTAAACGTTTATTAGAAATTAGTTTTTAATTTGCAGCACTTTACAAAACGATTCCAATAAAAGTAAATTGCAATACTTTTATTGGAAACGTTTTTAAATTGTTGCAAATTTATTTATTATTTGCGGCAAAACGACTTAATTTGGAGCAAATGTTATTTGTTTGTTTTTTCGTTTAAGTTGGTATTCAAAAGTAGTAGCAAACGTTCTCCAAACATTTTAATTCTTTGAGTGCATATATTCAAGACAAAAAAGTTGATGCACACAGCTATTTTATTTGCGGTAGCTCACAGACACAAGTTATGGTATTAATTCCGTTTAGTATTGAGAAAATCATAATTAAAAATTTAAATATTTTTCAAACTTTTTTCCTTGGGTTTAAAAAAATATTTTTTTGTATGCAACAAATGCAAAAATAAGAAAATATTCTTTCGTATTTTTAAAATGACTAATTTTTGGACGGTAAATGATTCACTTCGTCCGATTTGCAATAATTTAAATTTTACTCGAAGATTTTCCCGAATCTGATACTTCCTTGGCTTCGCTTCTGCAATATTTTTTGACGTCCTCTTCTCCTAGGGGAGAACCTACTTTACGTTAAATTCGAAAATACAAATCTTGATTTGGACTGACACTGGCGAATAGCTCTCCATATAGTGCACAGTTGGACATAAGCGGTTTTCGTTTTCTGGATCCTGGAACTAATGTGCTATCCTCGGCATATTACGCTGCCCATGTCGTCGGCGTACACACAAAGAAAAAAGTATTTAAATCTCACCAAAAAAGACGGTTAAAAATGCAGCAACCAAAAAACGTGGTAAATGGAACCAACTCAAAGTTGTTCGCGTACTATGAAAAATTGTTAGCGTACAATGAAAAATTGTTAGCGTACAATGAAAAATTGTTAGCGTACAATGAAAAAATGTTCGCGTACAATGAAAAATTGTTCGCGTACAATGAAAAATTGTTCGAGTACAATGAAAAATTGTTCGCGTACAATGAAAAATTGTTCACGTACAATGAAAAATTGTTTGCATATGAGCAATGAATGCATTCATTAGTAGTGTTTTGGTTGCAATCTTGTCGAAACTTGACGCTTTTTAATTTATTTGTTTGCAACCAAAACACGACTATTGATGTCGCATGTATTGTCTGAAAATATAAAATTTTAAAAATAAAAATCTGTAAAAAAGAAAAATAGAAAGAAAATTTAATATTACAAAATTGAAATCTAAAATGCTAAAAATGAAAAAAGAGATAAACGAAAATCTGTAAAAACAAAAGAATAAATAAATGTAAAAATATATAATAAAAACCATTCTCAATATAATATTACATTTACTTACCCTTTTATGCACTTCACCCTTTGACCATACTGAACGCACTGATCGTATACTCGAATGACAAAACAAAAATCGTTGCTGTTGTAGTATGACAGACACGAAAGCACGCCGCTGAGCATGTATGAGCATGTGCTCATACATCGCAAGCAACCAAACTCAGCTGAGTTGCGAACCGCAATTGGGTCTTTACAATTTTTTTGGTTGGCGAACAAACAAAAATTTTTAAGGAACAACTAAATTTGTTTGCTTTACAAATTTTTTGGTTAAAATTTGAGTTTTACAATTTTTTTCGATTAGCTAACCTCTTTTTGTAGTTAAAAATCATTTAACAATTTTTCGACGATTAGATTAACCACAAAAATTGTAGTTGTTGTTTGTGTTTTCCATATAAAATAAAAAATTGTTTTTTTACAACGTTTTTCGGTTAGATTAACCCATCTTTTTTTTTTCTGTGTAGTCGCGGGTCCTTCAGTTGTTCGGCGAAGTTCCAATGAATGTATCTTCTCTCCTTTCAGAATGGCTGAATAGTTTCTAGGTACCCCAAAATAATATTACCCTTTATAGTACATTTGGAGAAAGTCAATTATCAAATCATCCATTCTTTACGTTGAGCCTGGAAACGAGCTGTTATGGTGTATGCATTTAATGGGAAATACAAAATAGTAGCAGTCATAAATAAAAGTTAATTTGCTTCCACTGTATAATTAACACCGTTGAAAATAATTGTTGCCATTTGCGGCGTTTGTGTATTTCGACGGCCAGCAATATCGTTATGCCACAGTACAGCCATTCAGTCATTTGAAAAATTCTCCCCCGGCCAATCAACAAAGTTTCTCCCAGCTACGCAATTAATTCAAACATGGCAATTTAGAGAAATAAACGTTGACAGCTGTCAATGGCAACGTTGAACACAAGAAAAAAAAACCCCTTCCGTTGTTTCTATTTTATTTAAACATTTCTGTTGTCCTGATTTGTTTAATAATTACGCACAAGCCCGGTAGTTGTACAGAATCACAAATACAAATGCAACCATGGTTTCGCTTCCGCTTGATGTGCTTATTTTTGCATTTTATAAATTTCCGCCAGTTGTCTCCGCCGTCCATTCGTCCATTCGTACATTCGTTCGTTAGTTAGTTCTTTCGATTTCCACTAACTTTGTATTTGTATTTTAATTATAAAGTTGGCAAAAGACGCGTACACAAATAAGTGCAAAACGGAAGAGGAAATAAAAAAGAAGCCGCCTTAGTTTAAGTGGATTTTCCGCATGGAAATAGTAGTAAATCACTACGACCACTACGACCACTACTACCGCTAATACAACCCCTATACAAAATATACTAGTAGAGCGTAACGTCTCCTGCTCCAGTCTACTTTAAGTAAAGAAAATGTCCAAGTACTTGTGGACTCTCCAAATGCTTAACAACAAGTGCGGAGGGGAGGTGTGGTGCCCGCAGTTCCTCTGAAGGTACAACGACTGTTGACAAGACGTCCAAAAGTTTCGACTCATTGCCGCAGTGGCGGTTGGAGAGTAGTTGAGAACCTGCTGGCAGAGGAAGTATGTAGTACTTGCAATTGTCGAAGCAAAAGCATAAAATTGTTCCACTTGCGGTTGTTAATAAGTTTGAAGTCATGGAGGAAATTAAAAATTATTAATAAGGGGCGGCGGATACTAGTAGTTGAGTGCTGCTTGTTGTTGTTGTGGTTGTTATTTTTATTGTTGTTGTTCAGGCAAATGCTAAACTTTTGACGCTCCTTTTGGTTCTATAGTGTTTGCATTTTTTCTTGTACATAAAACTATTCGGAAGTTTTGATGAAATCCGTCGAAAAAGTCCACAATATCACCGAAAGAATAATTAAATATACAGAGAACAAATTGTTATAGTAACTGAAATGGAAAAGTCGTGGTTTCTAATAACGGAAATATAAAATCCATTTTGTTCCAGTTCCCCTTACCATTGTCATTCCATTTCCAACATAATTTCCAAGCAATTAAAAAAAATATCACGTCCTCATTGCTTTCGTTTCACAACGAGTGTGGTCCAAGTTTCAGTCGCTCAAACTGACTTATATATATCCTACACCTACTACGCCATATTGGATCTTGAATTTGTCAATTTCAACATCAAATTCGAAAACTTCCTGGTCGCTGACTCAACTCTCAAATTTGATGAATTGAAGTACATTTTCTGGATTAGGGTTCCAGATTTGGTTACGGTTAGCTAACATACACCCAATATGTTTTGACGTTTCTGCCGCTGATGAACTGAGCCTGCAATTGTCGCTTTCGGATAGTCCCGACTTCTTTAAATGGCAGCGATGTGGACAGTGACAGTGACCCCTTAAGTATCCTGTGAGCATACAACTGTCTGATTTATTAAGTCCGAGTCACTTCTTTGATATTCCTCGGGCTGGCACTGTTAATCTCGTTGCTTGCCTTTGGCCTACGCAGGTGGTTTGCAATGGGTGTATGCACAGATGCCGCTATATGGGAATCTCCATTAGTCCGATTCAGCTAAATGAGATTGAAAGTCGATAACTCCAAAAATTCAATCTTGAGGACTGATCGACTTACAGAAGGACTTACGGATATGGCTAACTCAGTTCAGTTTTCGATGTTGATCAAGAAACGTTGTGTCAGAGTTAATATACCCTGTCACAGCAGTGTGTGGTGGTATCAATATAATTGCAATGAATGTGAATAGAAATTGCTTCGAAATATTGCATAAAGAATTTATGCCTTTGACATGGACAAAAGTTTAAATTTTGTATACTGCAGCTATTCCAATACAGCCTTGCAAAGATTACCCTAATGATTTGTTGATATTTGCTGTGACTGCAGGGAAATGCAGTTTAAACGGTTACAATCTTTTACAGCTCTGGAATGTAGTATACTTGTCACATTATCGTCATGTATTATCGTGTCCTCAATCTATCAATTGAATTTTGATCGATAAAGTAAATTTGCCTGTACCTAAAAATATACAAAATTTCAGTTAATTTTGCATGGTTTAGATTGCAATTTTCTCCCAATCAGTTTTGACCTTCTCAATTCGTATTTCCAACCGCTTAGTGCAGTTAGAAATTCCAAATTTAAAAAATCATCACCACCGCTTACAGCTAAGCCAACCTGAACCCAAACCGATTCATCCACCATTTTGTTTAGCCATTAAATAATTTCGTTCGTGTAATTACCTCCCCAATCGGTAAATTTCCCATCGTTAAATATTTATGGTTAAAATTTCCGAGCAAAAAGTCCACGAAACTTTTTCGCATTACATTTCGTTGCAACGGCAACAGCAACGGCAACAGCAACAGCAGCGAAATAAAACGAACGTGCAAATTTCGAAACATTTGCGCAAAAGTTTCGGTCGCTGGACTGGAACGGAAATGCACGTTATACGAGTACGCTGCCTTCGGCAATATGACGGCTGAAATGGCCGCAAGTAGCAAGCACACCGACAATGCGCCACACTACAAGTGGCGCGCAACAGTCACCGGAAATCAGAAAGTCAGTGTTTTGCACAGTTTGCTGGAGTTCGCCATATTGCTGGAGCATATAAACTTTTCCTTTATTTTCCATTTTTTTTTTTTTTTTTACAAATTTTAATACCGATTTTTGTTTGTTTTTTTTTTTGTTGCAAACAAACTTTGATTGCATCGCGTGGTATTATTACCGAAGGCTTGAATGTTCATGTTCTGTCTCTGCCTTAAATATTTGAGTAGTTTGGTATATTTAGTAACGAAATTCAAATTGGTTAATGCTGTGGAATATCAATTCGGGCAATTGTCTTACGATGCGTTACGGAGGGAAATTTCATAGTGTTGTAAATAACTACTGCAAATCACTAGCAATTTTCGCATTTTAGTTTAGAAGTTTAGTTGCAATGACGAAACTCACAGTCAGTACTTAGTAAGAGCAGCCATTTGTGTAGGTTCCTTGTAACAGAAGTAGTCGCAGTTTCAAGTATTTTGCCTTCTTTGTAAAATATATTCGAAGAAATGTAAGTAAGAAAAAGGATAAGTAGAAGTAGTTTCATATGGAAACTGAGTTACCGCCTCTTCAGAAATGACAAAACTTCATACAAGACGAGCCTAAGAAAAATAAAGTTTCATTGTGAAATTACTTTAGAATTACTTATCATTTTGCAATCAGTTAAAATGTCTTAAATTTCACTAGGCGACAAGGCTAAAAATTATGTAGTTCTGAAAATAGGGTGTGATAGTGGGCCAAAAAAAATAAAAATGTTACGTGGTTTTGCCGTATCACGTCTGAAATTTTTGTTTGTAAAAGATGTGTACAGACGTGATGAGTATTTTTTCTTGTCTCTCTATCACATCTAAATGTCAGAACCCCATCATTTTGAAAAAAAATCATACACACTCAGGCCACACAACATCCGCTCTTTGTCGTCACAACAGCCGCCACTGACGTCGCAACATCTACTCTCTGTTGTCACAACACCCAAATAAAAAACTCATGTTAATATATTGGTAGCAGTTCTAACAGCTGATGTTGCGAGGTCAGAAAGTGATGCTGTGACAACAGAGAGCAGACGTAGGCAACACCAGAAAGTTTATACTGTATCAACCGAATGCATATGCTGCAACAGCTGAAAGTAGATGTTCCAACAAGCGCTAACGTTCGGTTGGTCACAAATCTGTTGGCACAACCGATTTTGTTTTCTGGGTGTGTGTATGACAGAAACGAAGGCGGCGTGCTGAGCATGGACGAGCATGTGCTCATACAACGCAACAAAGCTTATGAATGCTTTTTCACAACTTAATAACTGACAATTTAAATCAACATTGGGTGTATGTTTGTGTTCATTGGTTGCTTGAAAGTGTTCTTACAATTTCTTTAGTAATGAAACTGTACATTAAAAACAAAGTATTATACAATGGCTTTAAGCATGTGTTCATATAAACTGAGGTCACATACAGACGATGATTTCTTCATAAGCGACCAAATATTTTTGTTATTTTGTTCATTGGGCTAATGAAAAAAGTCCTTGCAGGCAATGATTATGGCATTATGCACAATTTTAGGTTCAGTGTAGGCATACAGATAGAATGATAGACAGATTTGGACAAATAAAACGCTTACAAAGTTTTACTTTGCAGCTATTTTTCTTCAAGTTTGTATTTTCATTCTAAAGCGTTTTCTTAGGAAGCTCCATAACAGTAAAAGTTAAAGAAAAATACTAGCAAAAAACGAGTTTCTGGGGTAGCAAATATCACAAAGGGCCACCCCACGTTACAATCTCACTTATGTTATGTTCACTCACCAAGGATTTGAAAAATTCAAGTATCAAAAAGCAAACTACAAAATATACAAACCGAAGTTTGTACAATTCAAGTCAAAATTGATGTTATACTTTCGTTACATATTTTGTTAGAATGTTTATTTTGAAAATTATTTACAATTTACACAAAATACGCCCGAGGTTGTGTGTATTCCCAAAAAAATGTATTACATACACATGGGGTCGGATTCGATAATGTTTTTGGCTTTTTTTTTTCCTATTCAAAAAAGTATCACTGCACAATTCCTCAAACCTGGTAACTGCAAACCACCAGCCAAGCCAACCAAAGGCTCTCTAGTACGCTTTGTGGTGCCTCATCGCATTAAATTGCTTTGGCACTTAAGTGGTTTCCGAACCCTCGTTTGCCGCAGCATCCGTCTTACGTTGCGTCTCTTCTCGATTCTCGAATGGAATCATCGCCAATACTCGAAAATGCTTTTGCCAGAACGCGTGTCATCGTTTACATTGAAATTGCGCAATGTTTGTTTAATTAGAACTTGTCGGAAATTATTATTTTAAGCCTAAGAAAATATTTTCGTGAGCTTGTGTTTAACGAATGGGGTCCACACGCGCTGCTCTCTGCTTGTGTTGATTGTGTTTATGTGTTTTCATGTTGTTGTGTGCGTGTGTGCGTGTGTGTGTTTGCTTGTTACTTGCCCATGTTTTGGGTGTGAGCCTGGCAGTTCAAAACCATTAATTATGGTCAACTGAATCTACAAGTGCGGATTGTCGAGTACTTACAGGCCTAGCCCGCCGTATTGTAATTAGAATTTCATTAAACATTTGCTGGTTTTAGGAAATATTTCTAGCTTAAAGGAATGGTGGATTCGCTTTATTTTAAGAATTTTATGATATTAATAAAATTACATCGAATTCCTTTTATATAAAAATGCAACTAACATTTATTTCCCTTCATTTCAGGTAAGTTTTCATAACACCCAAATGAGTTGCCAGTACGCTCAGGTAAACTGCATGAAAATTTATTAAAATTATTTCCCTATAATCAACATTTGAATGCATGTTTGTGTCTAATAATAATTTCTCCAGAAATAATTTACTTTTATTTTTTACTTTTAACTTCAATGGCTTTTGCATCCATTAAATTTTGGTTTTGTTTATAATTTGAAATTTAATTTATTTTTCGAAACCAAAAGACGACCAAACAGGAAACGTGCGTGGTTCAAAAAACGTTAAGGACTAAAAGATTAAATTTAAAAAAAAGCAACAAACAAATCAAGTGTTTGAAAGTAGTTTTGTTAGCGACTCGTAATGCTCGTTGTGGGTCTTAGTTTTCGACGCGTTTTGATGTTCATGGATTGCCGTCCAATTGAAACCGTCCAAAACTGAGGCCAAATACGCAGCAAATGCAACCAATGCCAAAAGTGTTGAAAATATGTTTTTTACAAATTTTATTTTATAACAAAAAAAAAATTAATTCTTTTATTTTAAAAAAATAATTGTTTTATATATTACAAATTTTATTTAAAAATAATAATTTTTTTAATAAAATGTATTTTTTTATTTTAAAAAATTAATTATTACATTTAAAAAAAATTAAAAAAATCCTGTTTTTTAATATTTCTTTTATTTAAGAATTTATTTTAATTAAATAATTTTATTTCCATTGAAAAAAGTTTTGTAATATTTTGGGTTTTTTTTTATTTATACAGTAAAAAATCCTCCACAAATGCTTTGTTTTTTTTCTTGTACATAAATTTAAAACAATTTCGAAATATAGAACTCCCCATATCCACCCACCAAAACAACCATTTTGTAATATTTCATATTTCATTATAATTTACAAAAAAAAAATATACAAAAGAAGAAAAAAAAATTAATTTCAAAAGCCATATGACAGACAATGAAAAACGTTTTTTAAACTTACAAAATACAAGTAAACAAATGAACAAATGAAACAAATTTAATACAATTTCAAAAAAAAACCCCAAATATTTCGATTGTTCTTTAATTTTTGTTGTTGTGGAAAAGGAACAAAAACAAAACGATTTTAATTTAAAAATTTAAAAATAAAAAAAAAATATTCAAAACAAAAACGCTACCACGCATTCTTACATGGTTTTTGTTTAAAAAAAAAACTGAAAACAGAATTTATTTTTAAATTTATGTGCAAAGAATCAACACTGCAAACATATTTCTGAGTATTATCAATTGTCATTTATTTTCATTGATTTCCATTGTAATTGTATACATTTTTTTAATCATATTTTCCAATAATATTCCACTCATTAATTTAGTTGTTATTATTTACATTGATTTACAATAGTTTCGGTGATTATCAGTGCTTAAAAGTGATTTAGTGCCAAACTGTGTTAAATTATTACAAAATACTGAAACAAAGTGTGCCAAATACGTACTTATGCGTATGCGAAAAAAAACAAAAAAAACAAAATAAAAACAACAACATTAAAATATTTTCTATTCAATTTGAATTTTCCTTCAAAGCTTTTTCATTTAATCCAGTTTATTTATTTTTCTTTTTTTTGTGAATTATTTGCATGTTGGTTTGCAGTGTTTTTGTCCAATATATATTAACCGCACTTCAATATACGAAGTGGACGCAATGTTCATATTCTCTTTTCTACAAAACTTTCAATAGTAACGCTTTTCTAACAATACCTACAATAACAAACTTTTTAATAATATGTACAACTTGCAAAACTAAAAACTATTTATTCCATTTTCTTAAATACATTCTTAGGCCTTTCTAGAAAGCTTTCATTTGTTTACTTGTGTGATCTGCGTGACCTGTTTCGAGTATTTACTCCATAAGTATATAAAATATGTTATGTATTTTTTACGTTGTTTACAAACCTTGCATGAGTAGAATATTTATATCAAAGTATACAAAACAAACAACAAATTTTGTATTAAATTTTTTGTTTGAGTTCCATTAAATAATTAATTATAATTTTTATTCTTTAGAAAATATTTTAAACAAAAGTACAGTATTCAAATTCTGTTTAAAAAAATCCTCCTTTGTTTTCTGTCTCGCCATTAACAAATTAATGCTAATCTTTTAATTTGTAATGGAGACGGTGTAAAATATATGGAGTGGTTATCTTAATACTTATAGTACCGACATTGAAATAAAGTTGGAGTTTCAATTTGTGTTTCTACCAAGGATATTTCCCCATTAGGACTTCGTGCCCAGAACTTATTTCGAAAAAATTAAGTCAAAAGTAAATACTTTCAAAATATGTGTGCACTGTAGTAGATAAAGTTTAAATCCCTCAGGTTATTCTCTCAATCCAATGCTATGCAGGGCAACGAAGTCGGTATCCTACCGCTAACTCACATTAGGACCATTTTTTTTTTTTGGGTATGGGAGTAGACTTGTAATTTGTTATGGTATCTTCCAATGAACCTCCTGAAACTAAATTAAAAAAATTGTCTGTGCTCTCGCTCAAACCCAGTAATGACAACTCTGCACGTATAGAAACACTTGAAAGTAACTGGCTATTACCATGGAAAATCCAAAACTAAGCCTTTACCCAAAGAAGGGGCACAGGCCCTGCTATGAAGATAAACGGTCAAGTTATTCCCGAAAGCTCCGAAAACAAGTATCGTGGAATGTAGCTCGGATGCGACTCACATGGCAAGCTCACCCAATCTAAAATCACTCAGACGAATTTAAAACAATTAGAACTGAATGAGTTTATCTTAAGGGTGTCAAAGCTAAATCACACATACAATGTCCAAATATGAAAAAGAATAATAAAACCCATATGGACATATGGAATTGAGCTATGGGGCACAGCCTCACCTTCGAATGTAGAAAAACTTCAGAGATCCCAATTTTAAATACTGAGACAAATTACCAGAGCCCCCATTACTGCGAAGTAGAAGCGGCTTATGTTTCACCAAAACATTCTAGTTAAGACCGTTGAGTCCCTTATGTCTTAAGAGAAACTAATATCATTTCCATTTATTAGCTACGACAACACATCATGCCCAACTCAATAAACAAAGGGCAAAATAGTACAAATGAAATAGAATTAAGTGGAGTTTTCTGAAATCCTCTTGAAGTATTACACAGGTCGACATATTTCGAAGTGTTCACTACTTCTATATTCTTCTTGAGTTTTTATATATAACGACGTCTATAAATGTCTAGAGGTAGTATATCAATTTAAAATGATGTTACTGAAAAATAAAATAGAAGAACTTCGTTGTTGCATTATTTTATTTTAACCTGACGTGATGGCGAAAAACTGAGAACGTCATTGTGCTTAGAATGGTCCATTTAAATATATATAAAAATTATACGAGAATATAGAAGTAAAACCATGTCGGCCTGTGTTCTTGTTAGATATAAGAAAAGTATTTAGATTACAATTAAAATACCCGCGACTTCGCACATTTATATATTGTGTACCTCTTTGAACCCCATAGACCCCTTATCGACACCTCTTGGACTCCCTTTGAACACTGTGTCACCCATATTTAACTATCAAAATCGATTCAAGAATTTCTTTCACCGCATATATATGTGAAATTGCACCCCTCCTAGGTTCACTAATGACTTGGATGAGCGCAACTATAATTAACTCGGTCATATTTTCAACTGCCTTTTGGGAAAATCCAAAAATCGTCTCAGGAATCTGTAGTCATGGTCTCACAGCATACTTATTCTTAGAATGCGAGGTGCCCCGCCCGTTTGAACAGTTATTGACATTTATCTTAAAACTGATATATTTATACCCCCACACTCACTGTGGCAGGGTATACTCACTTTGTCACAACGTTTGTAACGCCCATAAGGAGGCGTGTCCGGTATGGAAAAGTATATATATTCTTGATCAGTATCACCTCCTGAGTCGATTTAGCGATGTCCGTCTGTCTGTCTGTTTGTCCGTCTGTCCGTCTGTCCGTCTGTCCGTCTGTCCGTCTGTCCGTCTGTCCGTCCGCACGATAGCGGTCGCAGTTTTGGAGATATCGACTTGAAACTTTGGGTACATGTTTTTCTCGTGAATACTGAGATCAAGTTCGAGAATCAGCCAAATCGGACAAAAACTGGGCGTGGCTCCCATACACCGAAAAAAAAGGTAAAAATTTTTTATTGTTGTATTCGATTGGAAATGTTTAGAAACGTATTTTTGACATGGTCCGAGGTTCCGAAGCCACATATATAAGGGTCTAAATGGGGTCTTGAGACCAATTTTTTTTTTTTTGTGGATTTAATTGGAAATTTTTAGAAATGGATTTTGGACATGGTCCGGGCTCCAAAACCACCTATAATTGGCTCAAAATAGGGTCTTGAGACCACATTTTTATATGTTCGAGGTACTTCTTCCTACTGTGTGGGGGTATTTCAACTTCGGTATAGCCGAAGATAGTCCACTCTCTAGTTTTTTTTAAATTTAAGAAGAAAAAAAACTTATTGGTGAAACTTTGAAATGAAGTGACTCACAAATGTGCCATACTTTCCGTAAAAGTATTTAAAACATTGTTTCTCCATTCAATTCAGGATGGCCACAAAACTATCATTTCCCTTTTACGACAAACTGTAGGCTCATATTTTATTGGTTTTCATATACTTTTCATTTTAATAAATGTTTTCGTAAACAGAAAGACGAACAAAAGCATTTATATTATTAATAGGTGTAATGGGAATAATATTTCCCAAAAAAAATACTATAAAAAATGTAAAATAATACTGTGAACTACACACCCCATTGAATTCTATCGATGCAGTCAAAATATAATTTGACTGATACATATTTGCTATGAGGAGAAGAAAAGTACAGAAATTGTGCAGAAGTGCAGTAGATGCCATTGCAAAACAATAAAGACATTCAATAAGAAAGTAATTGTGTGGAACTTTATTGCATTTTGATAGAGTTGATTGGAGTTGCAGTTTCTCTTCTCGTTCTGAATGCCAAATTCCCATTCAATATCTCAAGAATGCATTCAAATAATCAATACCGTAAAAGTATAGAAATCATATAAAATTTGATGACAAAACTTGTGAAAAGGATTTTTGCGCAATTTATTCGTTTCTTCCTCGATGTGAACAGTTCAATGATAAAACGTTTTTTTTATGAAGATTTTAGTGTAGGAGGATTTTATGAAAAAATTCCGATTTTTTTTTTTATATTTATTCTGAAAATAGTTCAGATATCTCATATCCTTTTGAAGTTATTTTTTTTTAGGGGATTTCATAAAATTACTAGCTTTGCTCGCAATAATTTTGTGTATTTCGCGTCAATGTTTAAATATCAAGGCCGTATTTAGAGGGGGGGAGATGCACGGGTGCGGAAAAAAAACTAATGGAAATTCAAAATTTATTTTTACTTGTAAATTTTTAAAATGTAGGAGAAGTTCTTTCAGATCTGGAATTCCAAAAGAGTGGAGACAATTGGCCATCATAACATTATGATAAAACATAACTAACAATTACCAAAATAAATTAAAATTTCATTTTAAGTTCCAACAAAAAAAGTTACGAAGTGGTTCAAATGCAGCATTAAACAAACACTACCTCCCAAGGACATGCAATGTAAAAATGTATATTTGTATACCGCCATGAACGGAAAATCTGATAGGGAAATCTTGTATAAATAAGCTTTCAAATTGGACTATTATTACAGGTTATATGAACAGAAAACCTGTCAAGAAAGACATTTTTTTGAATATTTTTTTATAATCATTTACTATAAGAAATTTGTTTTTTTTTTTGTTAGACCCCCTGAAATAAATTCCTGACTACGGCCCTGAATAATACTTATTATACTATATATTATTTAAGCAACTGAAATAAAAATAGATTTTCCAGTCATCCCCCTGCCCATTCACTTCTCAACACCTAATCTAAAATATCACCGATATCTTTCGAATGGGGCCCGAGTTCAAGGTCTGTAAAAATGTGGTGGGTGGCAATAAGCTCATCGCACATTTTCACAATCACACCTCTGCCCATTCACCAACCAGCACTAAAAGCAAAATTCCAACGAAATTCCTTAAATAGGGCCTGCGTTATAGAGCTATTAAAATTGGTCAAGTACACTCAGGGAAAAAAACATAGTAAAATCAAATACGATCGTATTTACTCCTTAATTTTTTCAACTTAATGGAAACAACTTTGAAATAAAGAGAAAAATACTTAAAATAACTATTGTCAACGTTGAAACAAAGTTGCAAAGTTGAAATGAAGTGAAAAATACTTAAAATAACTGTTGTCAACGTTGAAACAAAGTTGAACGGTTTTAAATCAAGGTCTGGCAAACTTAATATAAATTGGAACATATTTGAAATAATCGGAAAACAACTTTGAAATAAGTTTGTTTATTTTTGAATTTAAGTTTTAAGTTGAAAACAAGTTTGTTCGTAGTTGTTTCAAAAATTTCCAACTTTACCAGACTTTCATTAACGTTTCTACTTGTTTTAAGGTGGTTATTTTTGATTTTAGGTGGTTTTTTCTCTGGGTGTACTTCTTGAGTTATAAGGGAACAACCCCACATACTCACGAACAGTTTTATATAAGAAAATATTGAAAAATTTCTTCAATTCAAATAAAATGATTTTATTTCATCAAAAATAAAAGGATGAATGCAGAATGAATGAAATTAATTCAATTTAGTGTCAAATACATACTTACATAATCAAACCAAGTAGTGCTTCGTATTGAGATTATGTACTTCCTTCACACCCTCATCACTTGGACTTCAAAGCCAAGCGAGATAAAGAATTTATCTTTTTGTTTTTTTTTATAAATTTCACTCTATTTTCCTGCCATGTGAGAGAATTTTTTAGTGTTTGCTGGTGCAGTTTTTCCTTGTATTTTCTCCTTCTTTGTTTGTTGCTTTCTTTGCATTCGTTCGTACTGAAATGACTGCAAATAACTCAATTTAGTCGAAATACGGCATGCGCTAGTGTGTGGGTAACACAATCCGAAAATGCGATTTTTTTAATGTGATTTGAAATAATTTATGATGGAAATAAATTATGGGAATAATAAAAAAAAATTTAATTTAAACCGAAAAGAAGAAAGAGAGAGAATAAAATGTTAGTAACAAAAAAAAATGTATTTTCGGAAGAGGTGGTTATTAACATACGTATGTATGTGGTGCGGGGGAGTTAAAGGAATAAAAGAGGGCAATGTACACGCAGAGAAAAAACATGGTTGACCTGAACATTTTTTAAGGGTACCATATTATGATTGGCGAAATGATTGCACCAACCATGCCATGATTGCATACTAAACATTTACATGATTGCAGCTAACCATTTACATGATTGAAAATAAACATGTAATGATTGCAGCCAAAAATTTGCATGATGGTTACAATCATGTTAACCAATTTTTATTCAACTTTCAATTGAATTTCCACATCTACTTTTCAATTGTTTTAAATTATATTATTAATATTTCAATGTAATATTAGCTGATTGTTATATTATATTTAAGAAATAATAGTTCATATACATTTTTCTTTACTTACTTACGTTTGGCCGTGCCGAGATTTGAACCTGGGATACTTGGGTTGCTGTCGAAGCGCGTTAGCACGTTTAGCTACTACTGCCTTGCATTTCTTTTGTTCTAAATGCATACATATACTAATCATATCGATACCTTAAAGCGTAACCATCCTATGTCCATTTTTCCCAAATTGTAGAAAACGCAAAACAAGTTTTGAAATAAATTTTTCGTTATTATTGCAGTTCTGTTTTCTGGGTCCAATATTTTTCTTATGTAGCTTAATTCATCTTTGGAGTGTTGAAAAAAAGTTTGAGTGAAAACTCGTCATGGTTTTAAATTAAATGGAATTCTTCTGTGACATTCAAATTTGTTTTCATACAAAATTTCATTATTTTGAGTTCTAAGATGCCCAACTATACTATGTCCAATAAATTTTCGGGACATAGTATAACTGCGCTCTTTGAAATTGAATTTGTTTATTTATCAAAAACACAAACCAAAAATAATTTATTGCTTGAAACACTAGATGGAGCTGGTGTATTTTCATATCAAACAATCAAATTTCACAGTTTGAAAATAAAAATGAAGTAATTTTAATGTGTCAAAAATCTAATACAAAAACCTTTTTTTATATTTTTATGGAATAAGCAAAGACAACAACTCAAAATTCGGACATTGCACATTTGGGTTCTTATTAATATTAAATATCCAATCATATACATTATTGCCTCTAGCATGTTTTTGGCATGGTTGGAATCTAATCATAATATGTTCTCTGAAATCATAATATGGTCTCTATAATCATTTAAATATAATTTACATGATTACCCCAACCAACTATGGTCTTTATAATCATAGTATTATTGTAGCAAGTATATATGATCGCTGCAATCATGCTCCAACCATATTTTTTCTCTGCGTGTATGATTTTATGTGTGTGTGGGGGGCGGGTGGTGTTTGGAAAACAAATCCTTTTGGCTGCATCATTTAAGTTGAATTTATGGCAAAATTGGCATATGTGTGCGTACGTGTGTGTGTGTGCGTACGTGTGTGTGTGTGTGTGTGTGTGTGTGAAAATAATAAAATTTCACTAATGGGCTTACTTTTATTTTCTGCACACAAGCCAAAGGGTGAATTGATATTGATAACCGTTTGAAGGAATTTGAGAATTGCCAATTTATGGTAATTCCAGTAAAGAAGAAGACGAAGTGCCTCTGTAGAGTATTAGGAGGCCCCTAGTAATTGCTTAAAATTACATTGAAAACGAAAAAACCAAAGCTTCTATTTATCATTTCTCGTTTTCTCATTTGCTGTTTCCTTCAGGGAAATTCCCTTCATTTCCTTACTGCTTCATATTTCCCTTGCCTCCGATCTCAACTTATTACGTTTTCCACTTTGCTTATTCATTTATTATGAATTTATCTCCATATTTTATCATCTTCTTCCTCTGCACACACACACACACTGGTTACGTTGCCAAACGCAATTTTCGCAAAATTGATTGAGAAATTGCCGTCTGGGTCAAAGGGTATTGCATACTTCTGCTGCTCGCGTTGCCCAGTCGAGAAATTGACAAGGTACGGTCCCCCGAAGGATAACACAACCTGGCAACCACCAAGAAATCAAATAGCCTGAAATATGCCCCCCCCTCCAAGCAAGCAAACAACAAAAAAAATCTTCAAATCTTTTTGCACTTTAACTCAATTTGGTGAATTTCATAGCCCGGCCACCTCTTTCATGACCCTTTTTTTGTTTA